>JBBPDB010000017.1:15739112-15781612 GCA_037974465.1 Brachypetersius altus | reverse complement strand
CAAAATAACTGTGAATAAAATGTCAGTTCATTATCGTCCATTTGAAAGATGAATTTTTCTTTTCCAAAGAAAAGAGATGCCAAACCTCAAAGAACTACAAAGTCTCCTAGGAAAGTCTTGCATGTGCTGCATACTGGTGTTCCAGCAATGTTCTTCATTCAGCTCACTACATAATTGGTGAGGCCTTTATGACTTGATTACATGCAATAAAGACTACAGTTATGTATATATAAGTTACACACCATTGGTACATATTGCTACCAAGGACCAGTTCCTTCTTTCTAGCCCTGTGTGGCAAACAGCCTGTCTGGTTCAGTCAGTGCTACCACACTGAACATGTGTCCTAGAGACTGACCTATTTTAAAGCACATTTCAATTATTGAAAATCTACTGTTAAAACCCTGTTATTACGCGAACGACCTGAATTGACACTGCAAATGCGTATATATACTGATGCCGGGGGGGGGTCTGATGAATAAATAAAACCCCAAAGACAATTCCCAGCAGGGAATATTCTGCATAGCATCACAGCAAAAGTGAAAAGAACTGCAGCCCTGGGTGGTGGGTCCACCTGGCAGAGGGTGCATGCAGCCAACTAACACTGCAGCTCTTAATTCCCACCGCGGCGCCTCTTAGCTTTATTAAGAAGGGTAAAGACATTGTTTCTCCAGCTCCCCCACGCTCCTCTTTATCAGCCTCCCACCACAATTAAACCCCTCGCTGCTATGAAGCAGGGCCTTTGTCTCCATGTCATGGTGTGTCTTCAGGAGATAAAGAGGGGGGAGGAAGCGTTTTCTTTTCTGCGCGTCTCATCCCTTCCTGTGTTTGCTCATTGCCATATGAAAGGTCTCTTCAAAAGAGAAATTGCGTGAGACACAACTTTGGCTTGTTATCACGGGTCTGGCAGGTTGCTCCTCAACGTTGGCGCATTCATATTGAAATGCCTTCATTTTCCATAATTTCTCTACTTAAAGACTTAAGTAGTCGCCAAACTGTCAGCCCTTTGTAGACGAGTTTGAGCTGAGCTGGGGAAAGATACTGGGGGGTTAAATGGTGGCTGCTGCTTGAAAGCAATGATTTTCTTCTGTGCAGGTACACACACTTCGTGGTTCCTTGTATACCAAAGGAACAAGGGATGACATAAAAAATATGTGTCGAAATATGAGACTTTATGAGACACAGAGGGAAGGAAGTTAATACCAGACCTGAACTATAGTTTCTCTAGGTTTAAGAGAGGGTTTACATTACTGTAGGATTGTTTTTCTGTGCTCTGAATGAAGTGCAGTACTTTTGATCTTAGTCTGAAGACTATAATTTTACAAATATGTGTTGGCCTCTGCTCACTGCCTGACACTTATCAGTTTTACCTGAATTTCCAACTGGTTTAGTTTTTCTCTCTTTATATGTCCACCAAATCTTCATTACTTTCATTACCTTACAACAGTTTTTGCTCTGCACTCTTCAGTTACACACTGAACTCTGAAAGTACAGGTACATGCAGTCAAAAGAATGCTTATATCTAATTTGATTACATTTAGTTTATTTATTCATGATCTAATGGTAACTGGTGCTGTACTGTCAGGTTTAACAGGAGTGATGAGAGACTGTATTCTGGTTGAAACTCTAGTCTTACTTTTGTATTCCAGCTTATGTCTGATTAAAGTAGCAACAGGTAAAACCGACCCTTTTAGCACTTTCTGGTTTGATGCCACAAAAGCTTCATAGGAGGCATTTTCAAATATGAATACTGACAAACTCATTAACTGTTACATGCTCAAAGTGATATGTATCAAATATTCCCACCAAAACTGTTTATTTACTGGAGGGGAAAGGTGAACGCTTGACAAAATCAAAACGTTTCTTCATGAATTAGCAGCAAGACTATGAAATAAAAGATCTTCTAGCAAGTATCTATTGTTAGCTTTCTAATGTTTACTAGAATTTAGTCAGCACTGCGTACATGGGGAGTAAAGTTAATATAGTCAGTTATACATCCACTCTTATAATTTTGTGATTTCATTTCATCTTTTTAAACATTTTCTAGGTCTAAAGTTGCTAAAGATGCTTTTTTAAAGTGTCAAATGTTGTAAATGGCCAGGTTTTAGTCAGTGTGACTATGTTTAATTACTTCTTTGTTTAAGGAAAAATATAATTAATGTCAATGCTGACTAATTTTAATATCATCGGTTTTGATGATTTTGAGTTTGAGGCTCCTGGTTACACGTCACACACACCAGAGGCTATTAACCTGGATAACCTGGATAAGTTACATTGTTCATCAAACTTCTCATTCATATCCATCTATTCTTATAAAATGTTCCATGAGAGAAAATACTCAAGTACACATTCTTATTCAATGAGCTTAGCCTTAACAGAGGTCACGGGGAAGCCCCAGCAAGCATACAGCAGAAGGTGGAGAAACACCCCTGATATGTTGCCAGTCCATCACAGCCCAAATATTCAAATGATTAAAACTTATCACTATCATAGTAATACATATATATATATATATATTACTATGATAGTGATAAGTTTAATCATTTGATATATATATATGTAATATCTGGGCTTACGGTGGCTAACAAACTTATCCACGAAAAACACAGACAAGAATGAGAGGTTGGCAGTGCAACAACTATGCTTGTACTGGACCTCAATATTACCAGACATCCTATGGTACAATTGCAATGATATGATTATGTCAATAATTATTCATAATTGTTCTAAATGTATTTCCAGAAAGAAATATACAAGTCAGACAATAAACATATTATACGTTGTGCCTTTAAGCAGAAAATGACAGTAGCACCAAAACTGGATCTCTCACCTTCTCAGTAGACTGTGCTGTGCCGAAGAAAATGGGCACGAAGGCCAGCCAGACGATGCAGGTTGTGTACATGGTGAAGCCGATGGGCTTAGCCTCATTGAAAGTCTCGGGGACGCCCCTGCTCTTGACGGCGTAGACAGTGCAGGTGACCATCAGCACAATACTGTAACTCAGGCAGCATATAAGTGACAGGTCAGACATGTCACACTTCAGAATGCCACGTGCCAGCTCTGGATTTGGTGGCCGCAGCTCCTCGTAGTCCACAATGGTGTGAGGGGGAACCACCCCAAACCAGATGAAGACTCCTAACACCTGTGGGAGAACATGGATGGAGAACTGGAGTAAGTTTCCCCAACAGTAGTATTGTATTACAAAGAAAACTGGAAGAGGCTACAATGGGTCAGACTTTGAACGAACAGCTGAAATTATCTTGTGGGTCCTAATCAGCCATAAATGATCTGATGACTCACGCATAAAGTTTGACTTGCACAGTCTGGTTACATTTCATTAAATCCGTACAGGCATGAGGGCTGTACCCACTCAATGAGTCCAAGGCTAAGCTAATTAAATCATTCCCTATTAATCGAACACAGTGAAGTTCTGTTATACATGCAGCCTGCAGTCCTTGTTCACTGGAACAGAAGCAACCATCTTCAAATTATGAAAAATTCTTTTAATAACAAAAGATGTTCTTGTGTGGGAGTTTGGGCAACCACTAAGATGCTTGCTTTTTGCTGTGGGAAAGATTTGTGCAGATCTTTTTTCTTGCTGTGGAAAACTCCCCGGACAGCTTGTTTTAGACCTGTACAAGATAATTGTTTTAATTGGCCTTACTAAACTTCAACTTAATGGGGTTTAAATTGGGGGTTTTGACCTTCCTGACAGCTCAGATAAAGAAGGAGACAGAGTAAACTGCAGCATTTGTTGCTCTCATGCATTTATTCCTCTGGATTAGTCTTTCTTGAGCCTGTAAGCACAGCAGAGCATCTCAGACTCTGGCAGCTGGATGTCGGAATCGCATGAATACAATACCGCCTCTTCCACACCTGCTCCAAGCAGAAACTTGCCCACTAAAGCACTGCTCCACCTGTTCACAGGGGCATGTCAAGTAACTCTGGAAACATCCGGAAGAGAAAAGTTCCAGGGCTAGGAGGGGCAGGAGAACAGCCGCATGTTGCCGTGGAGACAGATGTTGCTGTCACGATGTACAGGAGAGACAATTGGGTCTTGTTGACACCTCAGCCGTCAGGTGGGGCCGGAACGCATCCTGCTGTCAATCAATCTGCCGCCCGTGGGCTGCTAATCTCCTCTCCCCCGCGGCCCACTTCCACTGACTCATGCACATCACGCTCACGCTAAGCTTTGACCACAATGCCTTTAATAATATCACCCCTGCAAAAGTGTATATCAGCAATAACAAGGCGCTACTTAGCACCTGGAACTTTTTCAGGACGGTGGAAAGGAGGCTCTTTTTTTCCTCTTTCCGTCTCCCGCATATTAGTCACACATCTGTGGCTGATATTGACACAGAATTTGCTGCTGTTGCATATCAGTCAGCTCTGTTCGCTGCACAAGCTGAGTGAGGCAGAGCACTCAAGTTGATGAGATGCGCAGGCAGCTTAACAGCATCAACAGTGTACTGAACCCCACTGAATCTAGCAATGTGCCTTTCTATTAGAACTTGTATCTTCAAATAATTCATAACTCTTCCCTAGGGGCAGAAGATGCTAAGGTTTCTTCAGTCTTTGACAAGCTGCTTTTAATCTAGAGAGCTGCGGCTTAGTATTTTGTGCTTTATTAACCCCGTAAAAATCGCTGAGAGTGGTTCCTTCTAGAATGCACCAAGAGCAGAAAGAGCTGTCTGGGAGGTTTTACGGTTGTTCTAGTGTCAAACCAAGCAGCATATAAGAACCAGGAGCATGCAGAAAGCTCTTTAAGGTCAGGTATTTAAAAAAGGTACAGTTTAGACATCTCTGTGCATCTCTTAGTGCAGCATTATGATGCTGGTATCACTGCTGCCAAGTTAATTTTCTGGCACTAAATGTATAATGTGCATTTAAATCCCAAAACATCACACAATATTACTGTGTATTTTCAAGAATACTTTGGATTTTCATTTCATGGTAATATTTAACTTGCATTATTGCATGAATTCTGTGCCTTTGTCTTGCTGTTACTTATGTTTTAAATTAAATTCAAAAATGGAGGATCCTGCTCAATCTGGCAAGACATTTTATTTTTGTTTGAGGATGTGAGTGGTGAACATTAAAGCAGAGCAGTCTTAAAAGAACATGTTTTTCCAACTCTTGTTAAGGTTTAAACTCTTGATCCAGGATTAAAACCTCTAAAAGCACGTTATGGCAGCACACAAGCTAAACTCAGCAGACAGCAACTAGTCAACTCTTTTATTCTCAGGAATAAAAGCTAGCTAGTTAGAAGGAGAAGTAGGAAGCTTGTTTGGACTGTAGGCAGAGTTAAGTTAATAAGGTAAATAAGCATGGCGACGCACAAACCATCCAAAGAGGTGCACAGAGCCATGGCAGCTGCCAGCAATATTTGTTTCCCTAGGAAAGTGCATGGTTACACTAAGTGGTAGATGTCTGACCTTCGAATGGCTTCAAATAATGTAATTATCAAATTGGTCTAATAATCGTCCTAATCTTTAATTAGTAAACGAGATTTCCTCAAAATGTTCTTTCTAGTTAGGATTAAATCAGAAATATTAGAGAAGCATTAGCTCTGACATCCAAATCCAACTCGTACTTTACTCACAATGATAGCCCATGAAGGACTTGATTTAGGTACTGACCCAAAATAGAACACACATTTATTACACTCACAAATCTATTAACACACTTGACATCATACTCTGAGCTAGATTAGGTCAAATATTAAATGTATTGGTGTATTAAATGTAAACATGTATCTAATACGTCTGTCTTTAATATCGAGATATTCCTGAACAAGCAGGCTGTGACTGGATCACTGTCAGTCAGTTATTAAAAGAAATCCTCCAAATTTCACCTGAATAGAGATGAGGATGAAGGTGATGGCGAGCTGAGACGTGGGGCTGATGAACTTGGGCGGCGTCACCGACTTCTTGCCCTGCTCGAAGATGCGGTAGATGCGGTTGGTTTTAGTGAGCATGGCTGAGTAGGTGATGCACATGCCCAGCCCCAGAAGCAGCCTGCGGAAGGCACACACCACGGCGCCCGGCTCTGCGATCATCAGGAACGTAATGAGGTAGATGAGGAAGATGCCGGTCAGCAGCACGTAACTGAGCTCTCGGCCAGCCGCCCGTACAATGGGCGTGTCATTGAAGCGGATGAAGGTGATGATGACAGACAGCGTAGCCACGATGCCCAGGATGGCCAAGAAGACGGGGATGATGGCCCAGGGTGAGTGCCACTCCAGCTTGATGATGGGTGTGGGCCTGCAGCCTGTGCGGTTAGGCGTGGGCCTCATGTTGAAGGGGCACATCTCACACACAAACTCGTCCGCTTGGTACTGATAGCCATCGCACAGCTCGCAGTGCCAGCAGCACGGGACGCCCTTCACCATCTTTTTCCTCTCCCCCGGGCGGCACGGGAAACTGCACACAGAGTCTGGGATCAGGCGGTCGCCACCGGTCCACTGCATCTCCTCCACCTGCCACAAACAAAGCAGAGGGGTGTCACAGCATGTACTGTACAACATGGTACATTAAGGTTTTGTTTTCTGCAGGGCAAATCAGATTTGTTTATAATATGGCTGCCACCACTTGTACAAAAACCCAATATGAATCAGATTTGAAACCACCTACAAACATGGCTTTGTGTGGATTTCTGACATTCAACTGCCTTGGTCAAATGAGTGTCAGTCAGCTTTGAGTGTGCTTGAACAAAGTCTATGAGAAGCGGTTCTATATTCCAGTCCACTGTGAACACAGACTCATCTAATCCCAATCCCAACACAACTCATCCAGCTTCTGAAGAATTTGATAATTACTTGTTGAACTGTACTAAGTGTGTTGGGACAGTGCTTGAAACTGTGCAGTGGAGAAGGTCCACTGGAGTTGAGAACCATTGTGACTATGACTGCTGTTCTTATACTAAACAAACAACCCAAAAACGTTACTTGACGTTACTTGATTTTAGCCCTCTGCAGGAATGCAAGTTTTGATAAACTAAGAGTCTTAGTTATAGACAAAAACCTCATCTGTAAATTTAAAAAATTTAACACTCATCTGTCTGATCTTTCTAAAAATAGTTAAATATATATTGCCAAGTAAAAAAAACTCCTTAAACATGGTTAGTATATCTAATATTTCTCAGTATGACACTGTTGTAAGAATATGAGATCTTTTAACCAATTTTTCATCAATTTTATTTATGTACTTTTATCTAGTATAATATAACCTACTGGCATATTATTTATCTCTTAAAACACACATATGTAATGGATTCAGGACTAACTTAACTTGGCAGCTTTACAAGCGGAGCTCTCTGACAGTATGTGCGTATTGTCCCAGGAAAGATATGCACAACATCAGAGTCAGCTGTACTGTGGCTTTCTTACATAAGTGCGTACAGATTGAAGGTGATCTGCACTTTTTTACTTTTTCTTAAGTTTGTCGTGACTTGGTCACTGAGGGTAAAATACACCATCCAGCAAGGCAACTTTGCCTTTGTAGACTATGTCATATGTATACATGTTATAAAATAGAGAAACACCCACGTTGAGTCGGAGGTTATTGGTCCATTGGCCGATGACTTTGTATCCTGGGTTGCTTGTGTTAGTCATTTGATACTGAAAAATGTCATAGCGACCTGGAGCATCTCCATTCTCATTGAAAAGTACACCAGTGCCAGCACTGCCTGTGAGGAACAAAAAGAAAATTCAGGATCCACATTTAAATGTACATCATCCAGACAAAACCGCTGCTAGAAATTATTATTAACCCCTAACCTTTGCAGGCCCCGATATCACAGTCCTAATCCTCACTTTGACCTGTGAAGTGCTATTAGACTGGCAGACGGAAGGTGTTCACTGGGATAACACAGCTCAACAGGTCAAAATCATCAGAGATAAGTTTATGTGGGTTTTGAAGTGTTTTTCATGCTGATTTCAAATCTGTGTTTAGTTTTTCCTGCACATACAGTTTTTGTGATGAGCTAGCTATATATTGCATGACAGTTGGTATAATTAGCATATAATTATCATATGCTAAGTGCTTTGGAAGAAACTGTGGTAGCTGAATGACACTGATCCTTATCTATGCCACAGTGTGCGCCTGTCTGACTTCACACTGAATATAAAAACCGCATGCAAGTCTATTGCAAATCTAATATAATTCATAATTCAAAAAGTTGATGTGACTGAAAAAAACTGAAAGCAGATCTGAAATCAGCATGAAAAACTGGTTTAGAAAAGTGTACTTTCTGATGATTACAATTTTTTTGTTGTTGACCTGTGTAATTAGTCCCTACAATGGACCTACAATGACACTGTATTTCTATGAACCGGAGTCTGGTTGGATGCTTGGCATCGGTGGCGTTCCTGTCTTTGTATTGCTTTACTGTACCTTTAAATAGGAGGGTTGTACCACAAGGCGAACCATGGTATTGCTATAAACTCAAAATCCCCCCAAATCACCATCACCACCCTCTTAGTGCAGTAACATTAAGAGGCTGTATGCGTGAGGGAAGTCCCTAGCCTCCTCTGTTTTCTGCCTCTTAAGTCCCACTGAGCTTTCCATGTTCTCTTACTTCTAGCCTGCCACCAGCTGCTGTATATGGATGATCCATTCATGCATACTTTAACCTGATGAATATTACATATAGAGAGCTCTATTTTTGGCCCTGATCAGATTTTCAAAGCAAACTGGGAATAAGCAGGAGCGGTACACCGTCGCAGTGGCGCGGGTCGCCCTGCGTGGGGCAGTGTGCCTACGAGCGTTGTTTTCCCACTTCCCGCCATCAATCCCAAGCGACAGATCTACAGCAATACATCAATTACTTTGCATAATTTCACATAACTTGCTGTTTCTAACCAATTTGATAGGCAGCTTGAGTAATTGCATATGTGCCGGAGGATCAGAGGCTTTCCTCTTGTCTTTTTCCAGAGCTCCGTTTGAAATTCTTGGACGAATATAATTAAATTAATGTTTTTCTTTTTTGGACTTCTGAAATAATGCATAGTACTTGTTCAGATGCTTTGCTCCAGGCATTCATTCACAGAGAGCACGTGAGAGAATGTCCTTTTTGTAATGATGGTCGCACTACAGCACAGGGAGAAAATTTTAATGGGAACATTTCTTTATTGAAAACTTCTTAAGAGGGCCAGCTGGGGCTAGGACAAGAGATTTTCAGAAATGCTAGACAAGGCGAGGCCAAACAGGGATGGGGGGGGGGGGGCGAGAGAGGAACACAGACTGAGAGAGAGAGAGAGAGAGGGAGATGCTCTAGTTGGCAGAGTGCATTCTTGCCCTCTATTTACCAGAGTTATGCACACAAATGAAGAGTACCTTGAGGGCAGGACAGAGGAATTGATACACAGTTTGCTTCATGAACCTGCTAAACCGTGGCTGCTCATGTGCAACTCAAAGCCCTTGCATAAACGCCTCAAACCTGCTTGGTGTATGAAAGCTAAAAACTGCAATGAATCACCATCTGTGACGTCCCATCAACAGCTTTCAGCTCCTCTTATCTCAGGAAGATTGTGCTTTCACCTTCTAGGTTGTGTGTTTAGGATGAAAATGTCTGCTGAACAGTGATAACAGCAATTGAATGCAGAGATGATTAAAGGAATAATTCAGCAAAAATGATCATTTGCATGATTTATCCTATGGCCCAAATGCAGTCGATGTGTTTTTTCAGTTTGGCACTTGAGCTAAAAGGCTAATGTAGCTATGTGATACATTAGTACTGCACAAACTACTCCTTGGTTCAAACTGTTCTAAGTAAATTCAATAGACTTGCCTATGTGGTTTCTGACATTCTATCATGTACTGTTATCTATACAAATGAAGAAAATACTTCAAGAGCCCCTGTTTCATCTATATGTTGCACTTTGTTCATGTCAGTATGTTATATCTATTTAAATAGATAACAGTACCTGATACAATGTCAGAAACCATGTAGGCAAGTCTATTCGAGTTTATTTAATATAGAGCTTAACAAGCTATGAGCCAAGACATGGTTTGTGCAGTACTACTAAATCTTATCAGCTTCCACCACGTCTATGTTAGCCTTTTATCTCCAGTTCAACCACATAAAAAGCAAATTCCAGACACAAAACATGAGTGCATTGGAGGTATAGGGAAACATAGTAAATTAGATCTGTCACCTGCCCATGTCTTTTATCTATGTACATGTGTGTGCATTAGTGCGTCTGGGCTGGTGTGCGTGAGTGGTCTGCATGGTTATGATCCCAACTTGGACTCACCATTAAAGTTGACAGAGCGGATGTAGCTGAGCAGTAAACGTCCCTCCACAGGGTCCATTTTGCTGCAGACGCCTATGGCCCCTGGGCACAAGTCCTGGTGCATGTTGTGTAAAGCATGAGCCATGGCATAAACAGCATCAATCACAAACTGCACCTTCCCTTCCTGCTCATACGGAGAATCTCTAATGATGCGCTCATTACCTGAAAGACAGAGAGAGAATGAGAGAAAGAGAGAGTGATTGAGGTAGAGGATGAGGGAAAGGGGTGTGTGAGGAGGTAGAGGAAATCAGAGGTAGAGAAAAATATAAATAAATAAATATACTCAGAGGAACAGTAGGACAGGCAAGACATGAAGGACAAGAAGGCTGAGGGGGGATCAGGAAAGTAAGACAAAGAAAGAATGAAAAGCTTTTGAAGTCGCCTGTCCCTGTCATAAGCATCAGTTACAATTGTGCACGTTAAGATAGAGCTCTCAGTGCTCTCTCTCTCTTTTTTTCCGCCCTCTGTCCCTTCCTCTCTCTGACTTATCAGGACGGCTCACCTGTGCATTTCTTCTTCTCTGGGTCGAGTTTGATGCCCGGTCGTGTCAATTTGCACCTAAAGTCATCTTCCCAAAACTCCGCAAACCAGATATTTCTGCGGTTGTTCTCCAGAGAGCGGGTTGTGAAGTACTGATCAAATCCTGAGGAAAGGAGACAATAAACCAACACCCAAACTGAGGAAAACAACATTTATGAGGTATATCTTAAGACTTCATGCTATAGAAACATTTACAGCTATATAGCTATAGCAACACAGTAAAAAATAATAAATCAGTGAAGTGAATCTAAAGCCAGGTTTGTTTCAATGAAGCATCAATAGAAGATATTTTAGTTAAATCAGAAAAAAGATCCTACTGCAAAAAATTCTGCAAGCAATACAGTTAGAAGAATACTGGCAGCTCTTTGGAAGCTCTTACCCTCTATGGAAGCTCTTTTGGGCAGAATAGTGACTGCCCCCTCTGCCACGTCCTCGTGATCCAGGATTGGGGAGCTCTTAGCCCCCCAACTATCTGAACCCACAAACTTGAATTGGCCAGTAAGGTTTGCTCTTCTGGCCGCCTCCAGCACCTGCCTGCATCACAAAAAAAAATCAGAACTCTCTACAGTTAAACACATAATATAAAATATCATTATTATTACTACCAACAACAACAATAATAATAATAATAATAATAATAATTTTATTTATAGAACCCTTTTCAAACCTGTATCAGCTCAAAGTGCTTTACAATAGACAGTGTGTTATGATTCCAACCCTGGGCGACACACCATGCTACACCAAAAAAAAAAGGTCCTTGGGCAAAACTCCCATTGCTACATCCACCTACATCTGTGATACTCGGAAAAATATTGCTTTGGAAAAAAGGATCTGCCAAATAATGTAAATATTAATATACTGAAATGAATAGGTGTTAATGCAGTTATAGACCGTCTCAGTAAATCATTCATGACCACGAGTACATGTAAGTCATTTGCAGTGGTACATAATTCTGCCTTGAATTTGCTTCCGCTTCCAGCAAAAGGTGCCTGTTCACACTATGTAAGTAGGCTGTGTCTGTTCACAGTCCTGTCATCAACATGCCATACAGATTACAGAGTCAATCAAGACTCCCTGTGAGGTGCAGACCTGCTTTGGGTGCAGTGGAGCTAGGGGTTTTCCAACAATAGCAATGTATGACTGTCAAAAGAAAAAAAATCCATTGTGTGAACATTTCATGATGGACAAGTAGAAATGGCTTAAAATTAACTGGGAACAATATCTTGTTACATTAATGCGTATTCAAGTTCAGGCCATTTTTCTTACTATTTTAGAGACATGCTACAACAGCTGTGACATGAATGAAATGAAACATCTCTATTGGGAAATTTTACCCCAGAGCTAAATTACTTAAAATGGCAGGGCTTATGGAGGGATGCCCTGTTTCAGCAGTTTCTCACTGAGGTCTTTGAAGTCTGTGACCCTGATCCACAGACTGACAGTCTGTCACTCCAGAGTGCTGCCGCTGAAGGCAAATGTTTTACATCCCCCCCATCTCTATTAAGGGCTTTTTTTATCATCACTACTTCAGCCATTGAGGCTGTCAAGCCTACGAACAAGGTGCTGTCAAGATGAGAGAGCCACAGTACCTGTCTTAACAATCAGAGCCTAACAGTGGAATGCTGAAAGGTCAGGGAAAGCCGTAGATAAGATCAGGAAGGCCGTACATGCAGACAGCCTTCACACCTCTGCCCTACCCAGTTGACATTTTACAGGCAGATACTACGCCTACAGTGGGTTGGGTCAAAATGGCATTGCACAAATCATGCTCAGCTTGCAACATTCAAGAAATGTCAAAACTTTAGATGCACTGTTTTTTCCCCTTTTTTAATAAGGACAAGAAAAACAGACGAATGTCCTGGGCTTTAACTGACGCCATGTAAAGGTCACTCAAAAGTACTGCCAACTGATTTCCTATATTTATAGTAAACCCCAGTTTGAGCTAATTCGTTCAGTCATTCAACGTTCTTCGCTAACATTTATTTTAGAATAAAATACACTCTTAATATCTATCCATACAATGTGGGTCCTGTAGCTCTAGGCTTTATTCCAAATGAAGTTTATCAAAGCCATTCTGATCTTTCTTATGTAGTTTTGCACAGGAGATATGCTGTCAGTGTAGCTAACAAGAATGCTCACCTACCCAGTTAGAAATATACAAACTCATATAAACTCTCACACAGAATACACACAGAACACACAGTGTCACTGGTGCAAAGCATCACTCTTTTTCTGTGTGGTCGACTCCATATCCTAAATCTTCACTTTAAAAGAAGCTATTGCTTTTCTGATTCCCATCCTTATGGTAATGCTAATAACTGCTAGCACCTTTCTGGGATTTTCTAATACTATTGCTTGTTCAATATCTTAAAACCTGTAATCCTGATTTAAAATAAATAAAAAAGTAAATAAATAAATACAGCTATGAGATCCTTGTGCTGCTCCCAGATGTTTGCCTTAAACCATGGTGTTTTAATCCCAAATAGACCTGATTCTGGCAGCATATATACTCACCTATAACAATGGATCTACAGTAATCCCTCAGTTTTATGTGGATCAAGAGTCACGGATTCAGCCACACACAGATTTTTTTCGAGAACCAAACTCATAGTTTTACGTGGAAATCCCCACAATAATGCTGAAACTACAAATATCCTCTGCTTTTTTGCTTTTTGTGGCAATAAATCTATTCACACAAGGGGACCTGTTCACCTCGCTGCAGTGTCCCAGTACTTTTGTCCCGTGACCTTCCAAGAAAGCACTCAGACCAGGAGGTCCAGGAGACCTTTCCAACGAGCCCTCATTCGTATTTTTAGCCTGAGTAGATCAGGTTTTTCACTATATGCTCTTGGAATGAAACCCCTGCAAAAAGCGGGGGATTACTGTATAGCCTATGGCAAAAAACAGAACTCACAGCCACATAGAGGCCTGTACTTTGTCCTCTTTACACATTTACTTTTACAAGCTACATTTCACTGACCTATTTAAAGCAAGTTCATGGTCATTTGATCTGAGGACACACATCAAGCTCCCACTCGTCATGCTTTTCTCTTTGCTACAATACTCAATGCCTAATTTAATTTTCATGCAGACATGACTGCATGCTTGTCAAAGATGATGTGCTCCATATTAGCTTATCAAAACATCAAAGGGGCTCTTCTCTAATTATACTTCTTGTGAAATGAAAACAAATATGCAGGGTCTTGTTTTCCACCCCATACATTTGCTTTGCATCTCCCCCCAACAAATGCACCCATGCTTAGTTCGAACAGATCACAGCACAGGTCAGCAGGGAGAAATAATAATCCACTCGTGCCCCTCTTACCGCTCCAACATCATCACATTTATCACATTATTAGTATATTTACAGCATCATCACAACACACCCTATTTCAGACAATAGGGTTATCTAGAACAAAACAGACTGCTATGCATTACAGAGACGTGTCAGCCTTCAACAGAACACTGTTGTATATCCTGGATATAAGCCATGAGACAAAATGAAACCCCACTCACAAATAATATATTCTGAGGTTAATTTTGTTTCTTTTTTGCTCTGCTTTCCTTTCCATAAAGGCTGTGGTCGTGTAGTATACTAAACTAGCTTTCTCTGAATATGTCGAACACAAATTATTGAAAGTAGTGTTAGAAGGCAATTTCATTCACTGACACTGAATACATATTACTTCATTTACTGCCACTTTCAAACCCCATTTTCCTTATGAGGAGCAATCAAACCCCAGGTGTGAGCCATTTATGGATTTGCATCATCTCTGTAATGACTCAGTCTCATAAAACAAATTGTTCAAATTTGTGCACTTGGGTGCCATTACTATCGAGATGTAACAGCGCTTGTGAGTTTTTGATTGTAAAGTCCTACAGCGTCACTTACTTGATGTCGTCCTCGTTGGCGAAGATGATGACCCCACGAGCGTTTGGGGTCTCCATTAATCTCTTGATGATCTTATCAAACTCTCCTGGTTTGGGGTCTCTGGGGATCTTCATAGACTGGGCGACGCACAGGCCTCCTATGTCAGGAGAAGATGGACACTGATGCTGAAATTTGTCTTGTTGAAGGTGACCTGCTCCAATCTATATTAATGACCCCAGAGAACTCAGAGACAGCAGATGGGTATAAATGCATACAGCTGTCCTGGACATGCTCTTTTTGACAACCTTTTCAGGCACTTTGGGAGGTAAAGTGCTGTGCAGGATATTAATAGGACAACTAATTTGGTTCATTGAGATACAAAAAGTCTCCGTCTCAGGAGTGTGGGGACAGAGCAGGCGTGTCAAAGCTTATCCACAGCGGAAGAGACGCTGCACAGTTACACATCTCATTTAGTTCAGCTGTAGCTGATGGCTGATGAGCTTTATATAAAGTGTCAAAGGTAAAGGTAAAAAGGCTTCAAATTGTACAGTACAGGGTATATATAAAAAAACTGCATTACGTGTTCCTCTCTGGTATAATCAGGCTTATGATGAAACTTTTCCTTTCTGCATACCCAAATACAAAATCATACTATCTCTCTCATAAGAAATGAAACGTGCTGGTGACTACTCAAGTTTGGGGTTGGTGATCAGTTTTGCCAGCGGAAGGGGTGTGGGGGGGTTCATTTCTTTCTTATAAATCTTACCATTCATAGTTGTCTTTAACATTTCACCCTATGAACAACAGAACCTGAAGAATCTGTAGTTTCACATCCATTTTTATTCTAGCTATATGCTGCCCAAACTCCATGAATGATAAAGTTTATCTTGGTAAAAAGTCATCTAATGTTTTTTTTTTTTAATAAATTGAATAAATAGTGTGGTGGGCTATATTTGCCTATCCATTAATTTAACACACTGAGCAAATGTTCTTTGCCTCATCAAAATGACAGCAAAGCTGAAGGTGCTCATGCCTGTGGTGCTTGCCATCAACACCTCAGAGTCCCGATCCGCAATATGTGCAAAGCCAAAGTCTCGCTGATCAGTGCGCACCTCCTCAACCTCAGGCTGGCCACCAGGCTGCTCAAGGGTGCCGCTTACCATTAAGAATGAAAAATATTGTTTCTGATGGTGTTTTCCCTATTTAGCCTGTCACAATGACTCACATGGCTTCCCGCTGCTGCAAAGTAAAGCCTGGTGCCGGGGCTTACAAAAAGGAAAGAAAAATACAACAACAAAGTAACAAAAGTAATGATCAATAAAAATAAATCAATAAGTGAGTCATAGTGTTGATCCCTTTTCCGATTATAAACCAAAAACGGGGTGTTTCTTAAACCGAAATAAGTGTGAGATTCTGTCTTTGGGTACATTAGTATACCAACTGCAGTCCCCAGCACTGAAATGACAGTAATAGACCAAAAGACTACTGATCACTATAAGGCACTGCTCATCATTCCTAGTACCCAGTATCCAGCACAGATTAGAGAGTCGCCAGTTCAAACGCACCTTCTAAACCTGTTTTAGTCTATTATGTCTATAAAATCTATTACACCAGCAGTATCTTCGAATCTGAGTAAATATTTAATTACTGTCAGAACTTTTCCTTGTCCTGTAGTGTTAGAGCAGTGACATTGAACTTTATAATGCAGCTAAGCTATAGGTTTGAATGCTACGGGTTCACTAAAATCACACGTCTGGCACAGAAAAATGATGGTAGCTTTATACGTGAATCACAAAATTCCCAAGCAGCTGCTGAAAGTACTGTACCTGCCTCTCGGGAGATCTGAACAAAGGCATCGACTCCACTCTCTCCATAGTTTCCCTCAGAGGCCAGTGTGGAGACGTAGTTCCAGCCCAGAGCCTTCACGATGTCCACCATGGCCTGCGCCTGGTATGAGTCTGGTGGAACCACCCGTGAGAAGAAGTCGTAGCGGTTGTTGTCGCTGAGCTCTGGGGCTGTTGATGCGTAGCTGATCTGAGGAATCTAGCACAAGAGAAGCTTGGATGGATCCACATCTTTATCAATTTGAACCATATTCATTTGCCAAAACACATGTAAACTGTTATAAATGAGTTTACATCAAATATAAGTGCAATATAATCTCAGATAACTCCTAGCTATGAACCCTGTTCAAACTGTCTTTATGTTAGTAAATGTGTGAAAGTGAGTAAATATGCTACTTTAAAAGTATGTGTTTAGATTAGCTTATGAGCTAGTTCTTCAGCAAGGGTGCTTTCACAAGGAGACTAAAAGCTGCAGTGTTGGATAGGGATAAGCAAGGACAAAGGGAAAAAAGGCATCATTTTGTTTTTTATTTTGTTTATTTCTACTTTTGTAATCAATATCTTAACAATGTCTGTAATTGAGGTCATTTTGTCAGTGTCAGTGAAAACGCTGGAAAATGACATCGAGAAGGTGTCTGGTGTTCAGAATAAAGAAGGATTAAAGAGGAGACAGAACAAATGAGGAAAATGTTTGTTTCAGACAAGTAGTGACTTCTGAGAATAGGTAGGTTACCTGCAACAAGGATATTCTTGAAGGAACCTAAAGATGTATTTAGGTAAAGCTGGTTACTTTGCTACATGGCTTTTGAGTCAAAATACATTTTGAGCATTTCTGCCATATTAGGGATTTGTTTGCAGACACTTTTCCTAGCTAATATGTTGTAAGTGTGTACTCTCCTGAGTAATTTAGAAACTTTAGGTTCATGTATACTTTATAAAATGATATTTTACTCAACTACTGGCATATTAACTGTTGCTGACATGTTTAAGGATGTTACTGGCATCCTTAACTAAGACCTTGCCCACAATTGGTCCCTTCATGCATCTTGAGAATCAAGATTATGTCTGGATAAGGACAAGCCACATAAAAATGTAGGTGTAAATACACCCAAGATACACTGAAAAGAGATCTTAATCACTCAAGCCACTTCTGAGCCACATGTTATAGCAGTGCAAATAGACCTGTCTCCCCAACCAAAACTCCTCCTAATACTGTTATGTGTCTCCCCCTGTATTTCTGCTTATTTCAGAGACCACCCTTTGGCACATTATGTGGGAATCGCTGATCATTCAGTTTATCTCCTGATGTGAGTTTTATTTTAATCCCATGGGCAGCTGGTAGCCTAGTGGTTAGGGCATTCGCCCTGCGACCAGAAAGTCCGGGTTCGATCGCTAGGCACTGCTGAGGTACCCTGAGCAAGGTACCATCCCCACACACTGCTCCCCGGGCGCTGTATTTGTAGCTGCCCCCTGCTTCACTTGGTGAATGGGTTAAATGCAGAGGAAGAATTTTGTGCTGTTCACACTGTGTGCTGTGGTGTGTTCCCGTATGACAAATGGTCACTTTCATGACTCACTTTTACCTCGCCTCATAGTTTTAAAGCACCTGGTTGATGACGTAGATGACAGAAGGATAATTATTCTTTACAACTTCTTCTTGTAAACACTGACTGTTCTGCAAATCTGTGTTTTCCTTTGGAATATACGAGAAAAACTTTTCACTGAAAGTGCAGTCAATCTAAAGATAATCTAAAAGCAGCTCAGTGGGTAGCATACTTGCCTCCGGACCAAGAGGTCATGGGTTCGAATCCTACCTTTAGCACCACCATTGGGACCCAGAGCAAGACCCTTAACCCGAAGTTGCTCCAGGGAGACTTTCCCCTGTAGTTAGGAAATGAAAGTCGCTTTGGACAAAAGCGTCTGCTAAAATGCCATAAATGTAAATTTTTCTTTTAGTGGGTAACACTACAGGTCTAGTTACTGTAACCCACTTCACATTAAGCCTTTTACCTGATACAGAACATGGTGAACTCACTAAATGATGTTGAAAATGTTATTACATCAAATGATCCTGTCAATGTGTAAGATTACAGGCTAAATAAAGTGGTCCCTTAAAGTCATGCATTAACACACCACAGCACATAACACAGTGTGAACACTGTGAAATCTTCTCTTCACCAAGTCAAGTAGTGGAGAACCACCAGCATGGCACCCAAGGAGCAGTGCGAGGGGGCAGTGCCTTGCTCAAGAGTACCTTAATGGTGCCACATGGAGTCCTGGGATTCAACCTCACAACCTTCTGATCACAGGGGCAACTCCCTAACCATGAGGCCACTTGCTGCCCTGCTAATGAGTGCTGTGATGAAAAAGAAAGGGGCCATTCTGTCATACGTGAACACACCACATTACAGTGCGAACAGCACAAGGTTCTTTCCTCTGCATTTAACTTCTTCACAGAGTAAAGCAGCGGGCGGCCAGGAACACAGCACCCGGGGAGCAGTCTTGAGATACAAACTCATGACTTCCTGATCGCAGGGCAAGCTGCCCTCTTCTGATGTTGTTGTTTGACTAGAATTACATCAGCATAGTTGGACTAATAACTTTCCTTGGTTTTATCTGTACTGGAAGCTATGTAGGAAAGAAAGGTGAATTCAACTATTCATAACTGGCCTAAATTGTCTAAACCAGTGGTTCTCAACCTTTTTTCCTTGCCTGTGTCCAAGACAAGCCAGGCCCTCCAACTCCTACCCGCGTAGACACACAAAAAAAATACAAACTTTTATTTGCAAAAAATAAATGGTGGTTGTAGGTTTTTGCTCTTACACTCTTACACACACACACACACACACACACACACACACACACACACACGTGTTTACGTTTCTCTCTTTATGAATTTAATGGGAGCAATTATAATTTTGGTAAACTCAATGCAGGCAAAATCTCTAGCACCCCCCCCCTCCCCGTGATCTCTAGCGCCCCCCTAATGGGGGCCAGGACCCCCAGGTTGGGAACCACTGTTTTAAACTTCTAAAAAGGTCACTATGTTATTAGTTATCTTAGCTATGTCAGTGTATGAAAGGTGGGATCATTACCTCTTTGTTTAGTGATTTGTAAAGATTCACACAGTCAATAAGGATAATTTGATCAGTCATGTATAAAATTGTTTGGCACCCCTCTGGAGTTGGTTAAGATTCAAACCCTTGTCTTTTATTTTGAGACCTGTGTACAGAAACACAATAAAACACCTCCTTAAGTTTGCACAGTGTGTGTGTGAGTATCTGTAGCACAAAGAACTATCCTGCCAATATGGAGCGATGTCTTAGTGACATAACATCAGTTCCCAAGCCCTGTTAGTAATTTGTTTATTTGCCATCAGAGGCGGTAATGCCACGGTCTCTAAAGTGAAACTAAATAATTTACAGGCTAAAACAAACTGCCTTCTGTAAGCAGAGCTTAATGTAAGCAGAGCTCTTTATTATACCAATCAGCACCAACATTAAAGCCACTGACAGGTGGTGAATCACACTGGTTATCTAATTACAATGGCACCTGTCGGAGGGTGAGACACATTAGGGAGCAAGAGCAGTTAGTTCTTGAAGTTGATTTGTTTGAAGCAGGAAAGTGGGTAAGTGTAAAAATCTGTGCAACACTGTCAAGAGCCAAACTGGTGAAAAAGGATTTGCTGCTAACATCTTGGTGCCAGACATTTTCAGAAGTCTAGCAAAGCCTTAAGGTTGCCTTGAGTAGTTTTGTCAGGATAAGAGGGACCTGCTCTGTGGTAGGTAGGTAGTTAGTTTTAGTTTTAATTATATGGCAAATTGAGAAAAGTAAGGAAAACGCAAATGAATTTACTTGGACTTCTATGCATGCACTTACAAAATTGATTGGGCGTTTGAATAGACATGTACTAGCTGCTTTATTTTTTGATTGGCCGCCGTTATTTTGAGTAAGCCTAATGGAACTGTAGGAGATGTAAGCAAAAGTATAAACATACCAAATCTTCAACATTTTAGCTCTGCAGATTTTAAGATATTGAAATATTTTTGTTGCAGTGCCCCAGTGACCATAATTTCATAAAATTCAGTTTGTTTCCAAAGAATGTGGTAGCGATACAACAAGAGAAGTGCTTCTGAAGTAGGGCTGAGCGATTAATCGAAAAGTAATCAAAATCGACATTCAGAACCTATAATCAATCAAATTTTTCCAGGTCAATTATTTCGATTACTTTCCCTTTAAAAACACTACCGCGTGTGGAGTCACGTGACCCCGCTCTGTTATGTTATTCCGCCGACATGTCGAGCACGGAGAGCTTAAATACTGAGACAACTGAGCACCTTGTCAGTGAACTATAAAATAATCGTTCATTAATTGTAATCAAATTAAAATTTTAAATTAATCGAGATTTTGATTTTAGGCCAAATAGCCCAGCCCTATTCTGAAGTGTTTGACTTTTGCATTGATGTTATTTACTGGGTGACGCTTCTCCACCAATGAATGTTAATGTGCCAAAGTCACCTAGAGACCAAGTTAAATATTTTTTGGAGAAAGAATTGTTGCTCTACTGCCCAAAAATGTGCTACCCTACTTCTGGGGGATGTAGTGGGAAAGGACAAACACACCAACTGACACAAATTCCATATCAGTCAGGTGGATAAACAAGAACGCCAAGTGTCATGTGTATATGAAATCATGGACCAAAAATATGTAAAAAGAAAAGAAAAAAAGTTAATGACAGAATGCCCACTTTCAAATTTTAGAGGTTTCTGTATAAACCGGCAAAAAAACAGGCATCCAATAAAACCAGTTCAGTTGACAAAGGCAACAATAAATTATTTTAACAGTACTTTCATTTAAACTGTAATATAAATAAGTGGGCACTAAACTGGGTATTGCATACACCTGAAGGAATGACTAATTGTGTGTCTGACACAGGTTTGGCCTGCTCATGTACTTAAATATACAAATCAACAGTTTCACATGAATAAAATATGTTCCAGATGCTGTCTTATTCTGTCACGAAGTGTGCTGTTGTGGTATATTTTATTAATGTGTGACCATTTTACACTACTGAGTCATATCTATTCTAAACACCCTTTTTTACAGTGTACTTCTGAATGGCTCTCCGTATTTATCAGTGCATGAGTTGTAGACCAGTTAATATAAATTCAACTTTTGACTTATTAGAAGTTTGCAGTACACCAGACTAAATGTAATCAGTCTGGGAGACCTGACCTTGGTATTATATTTACAGTACACTTGAATCAACAGTTCTGTGTTAATCACATTGAACACAACCTATTTACTATGTTAATTGTTCTTTGACATCCTTTAATCCAACCCTGTTCAGCTCCAGTGTACTAATATGTCTGTCTGCAGGGCAGGGCACTTCATGAATGAGTCCCATAAGCTTTCCAGCACAGATAAAAGCCCACAGTGAGGTTTCAGACACAGCTGTTTCTTACAGAGAGAAAAAATGAAGCGACTTGGAGCGTCAGCAAACACATGGCATTGGAGTGTCAGCAAAAGCACACAAGTAAGACTCTAAGCACCATATAAAATCACACGTTTCAATGTAACAGTACTTATGTGGGATCAGGTAATCGCTGCCTGTATACAGGCATATGCAAATAAAATGAAATGTTTTTTTGACTTTCTAAGTGCAATGAAGTACCCATCCTCTACAGGGATCAAACTTAAATATGGAGTTTATGCAACCTTTAGATCACATTTTGTGTCATTACTTTTGCACAGCTCCCATTGTATTTTTTTATTCAAATTCATAAATCAGATCAGTTGGTATCTGGTAATAGATACCAATTCCTTCATGTATTTTTACTTTTTTACTTGTTTTGTTAGGAGACACAATACAGTATTTTGCTTTTTATCAAGTAGTAATTGTCATTTTATTCATTTATTCCACACTACTTTTCTCACACTCTGGTCATGTACCACCTGGAGTGTGAGCACTTTCAGTTATGCATTAGTATGTAAAGGCCCAGACTGATCCCACATCAGCATCGCTATCCTGAGAGGTTTGACATATGTGGGTCAGAGAGAGGGGGACACAGGTAGATGGGTGAATCTGTGGAGGAAGGAGACGAGAGGAAGCCATTTGACAGATTATTTAGCGGGGATTAAAGGGGTTTTAGTCAAATGAAGCGGAGGACGGTGGGGAAAGCTGCTATTCAAACCCCCAAAACGCACAACCCCCAAAATACATGACCGACGGCATTGACACATATGCCCCTCCAGCTGAGGCTCTCCACAATAACACCTCACACACCTCCCAGAGGTGTTGAGGTGCAGAGATTAGACAGTGTACACACACGCACAGAGACTCCTATTACGGACTGCGTGTTCCAAAGGAGCTGAGAAAAATCGTGGGTGGTTTTATGGAACATCAATTAAAATCTGCGCTGTGTATCTAGGCTGGAATTGTTCTAAAAATGTGCACAAACAGTTCTAAACGAGACTGTGTCAGAGGAAATCTCTCTCTCTCTTTCAGCTGAGAAATCCAATCTTTTAATCACAGTAATGGCTCCTGTCTCCACTCTGTTCCACTCAACTCCCCAGCTTGCTAAATTGTGTTTAGTTTTATTTATTTGGCAATAAAGGCAAGATTACATCTCAGCTTGTTAGTCAAAGATAACAAAATAAAGTCACAGGTGTGTTTCTGTTTTGGTAGATGATTTAGTGTAGCTAAGAGAGCACATATTAGGTTTAAAATAAAAAAGGCACACTTGGGCCAAAATGAGAAAAATTACCAGCACTGTTCAACAGGCCTGCTAACATCCCACAGCAGTGCCACATCAGCTGGAAATCCAATATCTCATTGCAGCTGTTTAACTGTGGGACCTGTTAAATCATCCTTACGATGGAGAAAATATGCTACTCAATAGACAAGTGGCAGTAACAAGCTAAAAGCTAGAACCACTGTTTGTTTCCTTTTTTTATTCTTTCTTTCTTTCTTTCTTTCTTTCTTCCTGCAATCAGGAAGCTGTGGGTTTGAATCCCTGCTAAGCACCTCTGAAGTACCCCTGAGCAAGGTACCATCCCCACATACCACTCCCCGTGCGCTGTGTTCCTGGCTGCCCGCTGCTTTACTTGGTGAGTGGGTTAATCGCAGAGAAGAATTTCGAGCTGTTCAGACTGTGTGCTGTGGTGTGTTCACGTATGACAGAATGGTCTCTTTCATTCTTTCTTTCTTTCTGCGATTAGAATGAATGCTGATTAATACCTTGGTTGTATGTATTAGCCTTTAGGTTAATGTCAAGGCTCATGAGCCCTATGATGTATTAATGTAACAAACGCTGGGGGTATAGAGAGAGAGTGAGTACACAGTCCAGAATTAAATTAGTGAAAATTAAAAATGAAATGGTAAAAAATCGGTCACTGACAAGGCTGACATAAAGCAGTGCTGAAGAATACCGCAAACCATGCAAATAAAATATATCCACCTGGAATGCCCTTTAAGCACTCTTTTGCATAGTGTTTTATTTTCTTGATAAATCTAAGAGGATTACTAGGGGGTTGCTCTGCCTGTGTAAATAAATAGCCTGGCACTCATTGTTAATGCATAAGCATTGGTGATGCGCAGGTCAGGGTTTTTTATAACCCGCACCCACTCAACCTGTAACTTAGCTGGAATGCTAGTTTGTCACTTTTTGACCCACGCCACTCACAGCCGAGAAATTGTCTAAAAACCTGACCTGTGCATTACAAGTAGGTATGCATTCATTCATTCATTCATTCATTCATTCATTCATTCACTCATTCATTCATTCTCCTTTAGCATTCATGAAACATTTTCTGCATGTATGTTTGTGTAATGTGCATGCATGTATGCATGAGGCTCTCGCTGTGTGTATGCATGTGTTTGTGTGTATGTGTGCACTTGTGTGTATAGCACCAATATAATCCTTAGCAATGCATGTGTGTTGTCTGCTAAAGCCCCTTGTGTGATGGTTTGACTCCATGGCTGTCAATCAGTCCACCTCTGTCTAGCTAACCCTTCCTCTAGCTAACCAACCCATCTGTCCCAAAGCTCTTGAGGATTCATCAACAGACTGAGGCAGACTGAAGTTCAAATGAAGTTGCGGCACATTCAAACTTCATTTTGGCTCTCACCCCAGATTCAAAGCAGACTCACAAACTACTACTTGCACCCTGAAGCAGTCGTTCTAATAATTAATTAGACTGATCTGCTAATTAGAGGCTTTAAGCGCAGCTACAAATACCCCAAAGAGGAAAACTGGATGGAAAAATTCCTCGACAGACTCATCAAAGTGGACAAAACAGGTTCTGAATATTCTGCTTGTTCTTCATGTTACTCAAAGTGGCAACACGCAGCTCTGAGCCTGCAAGGCCTTTGAGGGCATTTGCAACGAAATGTACTGTAGTGACTAAGGTTTAAGTCTCAACTGGGCCATGTGCAGAGCGCGGATGAGGCATGTTGTCAGTGGGAGGGAAGCAGTCTCTCTATTTCTCTGTTTCTCTCTGTCTTTCTCTCTCTCTCTCCACTGGAACATTCTATAATGTCACACAAGAAAGCCACGGGCTGCTTGAGGCACAATGCTGATATTAATATCATTATTATTATTCATAGTGGTAGTAGTAGCAATAGTAGTAGTCATAGTATTGACATAGTTTTGACAGTTTTTTTATACATTTTAAAAAAATAATATTTCAAATAGACAAAACTCACAAAGAATCCAAACAGATCCAAACAGATCAAAACAGATAATCTAAAAAATTAACAAAGACATGAGCAATGTGACGCAGCTAGAGATACTATTAACAGGTAAATACTGAGACGTGAATCAGACACAATGTTGCCAGAGAATCTACACCAACAGACTGAAAGACTGGAGTGTATATCCTGACAAGGACAATGAGAACTCCTGGGCAGGGAGGACACACGAACAAGACGCAGGCGAACAGAATAACATGGGCAGGGCCAAGGTGGGGCTAGAACTAAAATAGCAACACGCTCTCCTGGGAAGCAGATACGTGGCCATGATAAACCATGACATAGAAAAACAACAGGGGCACCATAGGGCACAAATAATAATAATAATAATAGGCTTTATATTAGGGTCTTTCATTAATTTTAAATTTCAGCTCAACTGCTTTACAGAATTGATTGCTACTAAAAGCAAACACAGCAAGTCCATAATTGAGATAACAATTGGAAAGATGCATGCGCTGGCCCTTTTCTTCCAGCCTTTTGATTCTGTATTATGGGGAAGAGAAAGGGAGGGAGAGAGAGAGAGAGACTGAGACCTACTTAACAAGCAACTGGCCACCACTTAATTGGAAGGAAACAGAAATGAATTAAAACCCACATTAAAATGTTGCATAAATGGTGTGGCCCAGTAAACTGCTTGCAGTAAATGAGGTCTAGAAGATTATACTGATAGTGAGGATGCTGATGGTAGGTCTGTGGCTGTGAGAGGGTTTTATAACGGGCCTGTTCTTTGGGCCTTCAGTATCAGGCTGCTGTCTCCTGGACAGAGCGTGTTTTGACAGTCAGCAGCCATGGGTGAGGTGTTGCTTTCTCTCTGGGGGATCGTGTCCCTGTGTGGGGGTGACTAACTCCACTGAGAACAAGAAAGAACAGAGGAAGACAGTCAGGGAGTGAGAGAGATGGAACGAGTGAGTCAGATAGAAATTTAGAGAGAAAAGAGACAGCAGGAGTGACAATGTGAAAAGATCAAGGGGAGCCAGGGTGAAGGATAAAATAGCCCTGTTGGCCCTAGTTCATATTTACTGATTCATGCTCTAAAAATCACAAAAGAATTCAAATAAAATATTTAAGTGGCTGCGGTCTGTCCATCAGTTCATCTGTGGTCTTTAGAGTACAATAATACACACACTACATATGTACACTACACTACACCACAATATACAATGTACTGTATTCCCACTACATGCAGATACAGAGTACTTATTTCCTTGAAATTTAAGAAACAAGTGTTTAACTACACACACAGCTTGTATAACCTCCATAGAAAAGAATTTCAAACAGAATGGGATTCTCTGGAGAAGCTGCACATGCCCAAAGCCATGCTAGAGGGGTATAAAGTCCCCCAGCATTGGGTGTGAAGCAATGTGAATGCATTTGACAAGCACCATTGAATTTTATTCACTTTACTGCATTTGTAACCAAAATTCTTAGTGCTGTACCCTACCTATTAGAGTCATGGCTTCAATTGGGCCATAAATATTAAAACAATAAAAAAGAAATTATGTGCTAATTTCACTTAGAGATTCTAGTAGTAATTCAAGTTAATGGTTCACAAGGATTTTTGGCCATTCTAGATTAAACACAGTTTGTAAAAGACATTCCATATTTATGTAAAACTTGTAACAGGTACATTACAATGCACAAATGAGTTTTTTGGGTATTCCTACCTTGTATCTACATTTGCAGTTTTTACATCACATCACATTTCCCAGTACTGTAACCACTTTCTCAAAACTCTTTGCATAATGAGCACAACAGTGCTCAATGTGGGCTAAAGTGTGGATTGTTTTTCATTGCTTTTGCACAAAATGCATTCAGTGATTACATGCTCCAAAATTCATGGACAATTTTCTCGCGCAAACTCCAACAATTATTCAGGAGCCCATTTCTTCACACGCGTACATACTGTCTTCAATTAGACATCAGAACACAACTGAATTGCTGAAACTTAATACAAAAATAATACTGTTAAATAAATCAACTATACCATAAAAGAAAGTATAGCAAATGTTTTGTGTTCGGATGATGAAATACAACAAGACAGAGAGCAACAGTGGTGTTTTGTTGTATAAATCACTCACAGGCCTAGACAACACAGAGCACCTCACCTTGTTCCAAGGTGAACTGGTACCAGAAGGTGAGAGAGAGGGACTGATAGAAAGCTGCGGTTTCCTGCACAACCAAGGATGTCTTCTAGAATTCCTTCCTACAGAGCAATTCTTCTCTGCATGGAGGTGGAAGGTTTATAATTGTCACCAAATGTCCATACTTGATGCTGGGTGCCAAGATAATCCTGCTGAGCACTGCCAAGGTTGGTTAAAGCATTCTAGAGGATACATGCTCAGATGCACTGTTAGAGACAACATTAGATGTGACATTGACAAAACTTTGCACAAATCCATTGGACAAAATGGACTAGCATGGTTCAAAAAATATACAGTAAATACATTGTGTATGTTCTAGCTTGTTGCTCTCATAAGCACTGAAATACTTATAAGCATGTGTGTGTGTGTGTGTGTGTGTGTGTGTGTGTGTGTGTGTGTGTGTTCATACAATATGAAACTGTTAGTGAAACTATGATACTTGAAAAACATGGTTATTGTTGTATTATTTGTAATGTTGTTTGCTGTTAGTGTTAGTAGTTCCTTCATTTGTGTGTGATTCGGGGACCTGCTGAAAGAGACAATGTGCTTATGTTGTAGCAGTTAGGAAACACAGATGTTTTGTTGTAGCAGTTAGGAAACACAGATGGACACACTGTGTTGCCAAGTCATGCATTGGTACTACAAAATGTGTAAAGCCTTTTTAAACAGTGGCTTCAGTTCCGAGAAATGTGTAAAAAAACTGCATTGTCCATTTTTCGGCTCTAATTACCATTTAGGTCAAATCATTTACCCCCTTTATCTCTTCATCAACGCTCAGGATCCCCTTAAGACCACCAGTGGGCAGGTATTACTGGGTGGTGGATCATTCTGAGCAGAGAAGTGACACTGACAGGGTAGACAGGGAGCATCTTATAATGTGCATACATCAACACTGGCAGATATGCATACAAAAATGTTCATTTTTAAGTAGTTTATTAAATTCATACATTTTAAAAGAGGACATTTCTTACATTCTTAACACAAGTTAATATACATTTCATTTAAAGTAAACCTCAGGCATTCTCATTTTTTATATGTCATTGTTTAGGCGTTTAGATCAGAACAGCATACAGTAACGTCTGTTTATCTACTCACAATTCTGTTTTCAAATTGATACTTTACAATCTGGATCATAATATATTCATTATTTGTAAGTCAAAATCTTAAATAGGAATTCTGACACAAAGGGTGTGTCCAAAATCGCACACTTACATGAGTGTAAATGCAGTGCGTAGTGGAACACTAACGTTTTGCGCTTAGTGGAAGTGACGGACTAACATTTGCTCGCGATTCTCCAGCCGCCAGGATATCTCGCGGTTATACCGCATTGTAAAATAACTGTATTAACGTTACTTACATTTATACGAACCAGTTGTCAAATGGCGTCCGTCTAGTGCGCATAGTGTCCATTGTACTGCACTGCGTTTTCTGGCCATTTTCAGTGCACCATCCGGGTAATTTCTGTGCACTGGATATTAGCTTAGCTTTCAGTGTGAGTGCACTACGCCCTAAAATCGCGTACTAAAAGTGCACCAGTGCGCAATTTCAGACACACTGAAACATTCATGTGCTAGTGGGGTGACTGGCTTTCATTGAGACTTGTTTGAGACTCAGAAGTGAGCAAAAAATTCTCTATGGGTGTCTATTTTCTATGGGTGTCATTAATGTTTTCTGTACCTCATTGCGTACTAGACCAATAGGCCCAAGACCATTAGAGTTCATTAAATAGTGTAATGCAGTAATGCAGAAATCAACATGTACTGTCGGACATCACAGAACATATCGTGTCCTATTTACTGTGCGTGCAGCCCTTCTCGTTTGCTAAGGCTCATTAGAGACCACCTGTTTTATGATTCCATTATTGAATAGGATTACAGCATTACCATTTCATCACATGTTTAATGTGTGTTTTTTCAGAGATCAGTATGGACCAGATCAGAAGTGAACATACAGCATGATAAAATGTGTTAATTTTTTAAAAGCTTCAATATGTATTATCAGTTTATTTGCAATACAATTAAATAAATGGTTAAAAAAATTAATCACAGCATTACGTATGTCAAAATTCTGGACTTCACTAACCATTTGATAATTGTGACAGCCCTGCTAGAATTCCACCAGCATTAGAAAACTAGTATATTTAATTGGTATTCATTGCACGTTGTGGAACTACAAAGACAACCAGTGCTGCTGTGAACAATCGTACTTTGCTAAATTATAAATCTACCACATGTGTGGGGCTGCTACTGGATCACTGAGGGCTTCTGTCAGTATAGAAGGAGGGCAAAGTCAGTACAACACATTACCACCACTTCCTCCTCAAGCTTTTGACATTACATGTAATAGCACATGACCACAACCCCCTGCAGGAGCTCCAGAAAAGCTTTTTCCATCAGTCTCTGGCTGAGCCCCCAAACTCTGAGAGCAGGTCTAGACTTCCACACTTTCCTGATTAGAAAATTAAGTTTCTAAGTTTCATGAAAGTAATTACTCCTATGCCCCAATATAATTAAATAATGAGCCTTTAATAATAAACTGCCACCAAATTGCTTGTAATCTTGTCCTACCTGTATTTTGAGTCTTTAACCCTCTCAATGTTTCTTCCTCATGTTCTTAGGGTAGTTTTTTCTTTTGAGACTTGCTTCCTCTCAGTATTTTTCCCTCATGCTCATAAGATGTTTTACCATTGAGTTTTGGTTTCTTTCTTATGCTCCTCAGCAATGCTTCCCTTTGAGTCTTGATTCCTCAAAGTGTTTCTTCCTCATATTCGTAGTAAGTTTTGCTTTTGAGTCTTGGTTTCTCTCAGAATGTATTCTTCTGAGAACATTTTTCATTTTCAGTATTAGTTCTTCCCTCTGGTAATTCCTTGTGCTCGTAGAAAGTTTTCCCCTTTTGAGTCTTAGCTCCTGTCAGTGTCTCTTCTTCCTTGGCGAGTGCCACTGTTTCCCTCGGCGACACTCATTACAGGTGTGGAGCCCCACTTATACAACTGAACAGACCTTAATCACATTAAACTCTGGCTCTGACAGTGAAGGTAAACTAAATGCTGCCATGTCTTTTGATAACTGTGCTCAGAAGGTTAAAAGGTACATGTTGAAAAAAAGAGCAAAAATGCCCTTGGAGCAAAAACAATTGCATTCAGGAATGGTCCTAACAACACAGAACAGACAGTTTTTCTCTCAAAGGAAGCTGTCTAAAGACTTTAATTCACTTACAAAACACTAAACGCACAATTAGTGCAATTAGAGAAAGTTGCTCCAACTGAAGTTTCCATGGAGACGGACGGGTTGTTGTGATGAATGTGCCACGAATTTACTGGGCGAAAAGAAGGAAGGGAACACATTAATCAAACACCGTCCTTCCTCTGAGCTGTAGCTGTGCTTTCTGTAAATGATTAAGTCTTCCATATGCTCTTTACAATTAGGCTTGGATGAAGCCCTCAAGAAGCTTCCACTATCAAACATTTGTTATGGGCACATCAAAAAATAATGTGCTCAGGAGCACATCCCCATCTCTCGCACTCTCACACCCTCTTCCGCACGCTTTCTTTCGTTCTCTTTCACCCTCTGTTTGGCACTAAATATAGCCCGTAGGTCTGAGCAGTTGCCAGAGGCTTATTGTCCTGTAAGGCTTCTCTAATTCTACAGCTAACAGCTGCCTGATGGGTTATCTGGCTCTTCAGCCCCTTTTCGACGGCTCCTGGCGAAGACAATGTCATTAAGCCGTGCACAGTGTGACGACCAGTCAGCCCGTGTGTGTGTCTGTGAGTGTATGTTTGTGTGACAGCAGTTTCCACCTCTGATCTGCACTAAAAGCTGATTTGCTGGGTCTCAGGGTGCGGCCTGCAGTGGATTTGTAAAACCCAATGCAACATGTTTTCGGCCGTCTCCTGCTGCAAAACGCCCGCACCACTTGATGCACAACTTTAAATCACATTTTAGAAAGGTGTAATCAAACTTCAGTGTTTTAGTGTTTTTACCTGAAAAAAGTTAGTGTCACTACTGTTCATCCCCTTTTGGAGCTAACTGAACCTCTAATAGTCACCCAACAAAGATCTGGGGGTTACATCTTGTTTTGTTTTGGGGATCAGTTCAGGAATTGGCCCCAGTCTCGCAGAAATGCACATGGACAAATGTACTTAACAAATGTACTTAACCAGCCATGACATGTCCATAGTTTCCTTTTTTAATTTTGAACTGGAAAGTAACTAACGTAATGAAAGTTTACATGACACACTGCATGCCAGAATCACCCAACAGATTCCTCAAACCATGGTGAGCAGGTAAGCATTCTCCAAAAAATGTACTTAAGCTGTTTCTAGCACTGAGCCTCAATTATCTATAGAAAAAAAACCAATGCAGTGCAGTTAAATGCAGTTAAAACTGTGCAGTTAAAACAGTGGTAGCAGCAGGGCCTGCACCAGTTACAGCTGTAATAGGCAATTTTCTACTGACTGTCACTTTGCTGGGGGCTTTCACATCATTACTCTGCATTTACAAAAAGACTATGAGTGTTAATTTTCTTAAAATTTGGATTCTTTCTGATATTTTTTATTGATTTTTCTAATTGGCCAAATAACCAAATGACATCACAAATTCTAGGTCCCTTAACGTGTAAGTGATCTGATAGACCCAAGTAGGAAGCTCTTCAATCCAGACTCCTCCCCCCACTTAGAAGGTCCCTACTTAGGGCCTGCTTAGAAGGTATGAGGAGCTATAAAACATTAAATTAGGCAAGCTCAAGCAAAAAGAGCTGTGTGTGACGCAGGTATATGAACATTCTAGTGATTTTGCTCAGCATGATATAATTTCTCTGCAATATTATGCATCAGCTGCCTCAACAACAATTTGCAGTAAAGTGCATGAAGTTGATGAAATCCTGTAAAGGCACTTTAATTATTTCTGCATATTCCAACAAGAAAAGATGTCATAAAGTGGATAAGCACATTATCTCACATGCATTACATTCAGTAGCAGTATTACAATTATTAACTGCAAACATGGGTGAGATTCTAGTTTCCTGGGTTGATATTAGTGGATATCATAGGTAGTTTTCATATTTAAAAAACAAAATACATTTTTGAGTTTATAGCTTGACATTTTCTTTGGATTTATTCGAATTATAGTCTTACATAAGTCCTCCTATAGTCTAGAGTAGGCATCTGCATGGGTATTAAACTGATGCCTGACTCCAACCCAGCCCAAACTGTACTGCTGTATTTGATGAAAGGTGGCTACATTCACATTACAAACCTTGTTGCTCACTAGATATTGTACTCTGAATTGATCCCTTTGACTGGTTAACATAGGTAAGGGAATCTATTTTACAGTGAAATACCCTGGTATGTAAACATCCTATCCAGCAACGTTGCATGATAATCCATGTATGGCATGAATGGCAACAAGAAAGAACCTCAGCCCTTCTTTGCAGTGATCATTAGCACTAAAAGAGCCTCAGGCCAAAGACCTTGATGCATCTGCACTGACTGCAAGCAAAAGCATTTCCTGCTACACTATAAATCATTCAAGAGTTTATTACATAGGTCAAAATCATCAGAGATGATAATTAGCATATAATAATCATACCCATATGTTTTTGAAGAAACAGTGGTAGTTGACTGACACTGATCATTATATCTATGCCACAGTGTGCGCCTACCTGACTTTGCACTGAAAATATTGAAACAGTTACTTGACTGGTGCCTGTGGTTGAATAAAAACCAAAATGCAAGTCTATTGCAAATTTAATATTACTCATAATTCAAAAAGCTGATGTGACTGAAAGCAGATCTGAAATCAGCTTGAAAAACTGGTTTAGAAAAGTGTGTTGTGGTTTCTGATGATTACAAAAAAAAAATTTGTTGATCTGAGTTATTGTTTTTGCTTGTTAGTCATGTCTCTGCATATGACTAACAGCAACATTCCTCATTTGACTGTTGGCTTTCCTTTGCTGCTACTCGCAAGAACTTAACAAGGAAGGGCAAAGATCCGCAGTGACCTTTTCACCAACCCAGTACACTCCTCTCATCACTGATGGCCTCACTCAGGAGCACATTCACCTTCTCCTCAAACTCCAGAGCTGCATCCAATACAACCAGTGTTATCATGAGAATGTCTCTTGAGGAAGACAGAAAACAGAGAGCAAGAGTGAGTGTATATGGATATGAATGAGAACAGATTCTGCCCATAAATACTAGCTAAAAGCATTAATGGACAGAGACAACTTGTTTATTCTTGGGTAATGCTATTAAGTAATCCACCTAACATCTGAAGCATTCATATTTAACAGAAATTAATTCCATTAACTGTAATCTATGTTGTGTGTGTGTGTGTGTGTGGGGCGGGGGGTGTTCTGTGAAATCTGGTGCTGCTTCATGATAATTCATTATATATTTTATGCCCACTGAAGTGTCTCATGTTCACCTGGGTCACCAGAATCACTCATCTGGGCCCTTAAAGCTGAAAGATGCAGGCAGAGATTACCCAGGCTCCTCATTAAATATTAAGAACCTTAAGCTGTTCCTTGAACCAAAATGCAACCTCCTCATTCAAAAAACACGACGTGTTTTCCCAAAGCCATTTCTGCCGAGTCCCTTCTCTCCCAAACACGCATGCAGACAGCTGCAGTACTGCTAAAACATTGTGAACTTCTGAGTGTTTGTGTATATGTGTGTACACAGTATGCACTACAATGGGGTCTCTAAAGTCCCAGACAGCGTTTCTAAGTTCTAGACTGAGCATATTGCTCATCATTGTGTCACGTCAGTGTGTTCTGGGGGCAGGACGCTATGACTTTACCCCGACGCTGTTTCTATCCCACCGAGACAACAGGAGGTACTCTCAGACTGACCCTTGCCTCAAACATTCCCTGACCACACTCAGCTCACCGTCACCCTGATCAACCTTCTATTACTTGCTCGCTACATTATATAAGCACTTCCATAACTTGTTGGTCCCATTATCCTCAAAGTTACAGGGCAACAATAAAGAAGAAACTTGTCTTGGCTGATCTACAGTATTTGGGAAAACAGTGGAAGTTTTCTTACTAGTACTAAAACCTCTAAATCGCAATACATTACACATACACTACCAAAAGCATCCATGTAGACTCAAACATATGCCTGTGGAACTTCTCATGGCAAAACCATGAGCACAAGTATAGAGTTTGTTTTCCTGCTGCTCTTCTGGAAAATCTTTTGGAAGAAGGCTGCAGGGGTTTATCTCCATTCAGGCACAAGAGCATTACTGAGGTACTTGTGGTGTGATATAAATCCAGGTTCATAGTGTTACAGTTCATTCGAAAGGTGCTGGAAGAAGCTATTTGTGCCTTAGACTTTGGGATTCCTGATTTCCATCCCTGTCAAAAAAAGTCTGTCAGTTTATCTTTGATGAACCTGCTTCTACTATAAAACTCTTGTTTACATTTAAATAATTTGTTCTGGAGATGGAGATCAACAAATCTGACCAATTATTTGTTTGGAAATTCTTATTTTTACTATAATTTTTTTATTTACTATAATATTTATAATGGACTATAATGGATTTATAAAGACTTTTCAACAAAATCATGTGTGCCACAAACGTTCAGATACATCTGCCAATTTTGTATACAGCACATGGGCAGAATGTGTCCAATTTGCACCTGAAAGTGACGCAAATAGCTAAGTACACTGGGCCCCGATCGGTTTAACCCTCACACAGAAGCTCTTGTTGAATAAATATTAAGGTCAGCCAATGGCATGACTGGATCACACAAAGGCTGCATCACACAAGACTCCCAATCAGCTACAGGTGTTCATTGTTAGAAACATCAAAGGCTGCAAAATGCACTGAAATTGTCACTTCACCCGTGTCTGTTTGTACACACAATGTGTTTCATGATATTGTCATATTTCTACAAATCGCACTCGAACAGTCCTCCACTCACATGCGCAAACATAGCAGAACCGAGACGAGGCTTTTCTAATGCTAAATGTTCACCGAATAAATGCTTTGAGGCTGTTTTTCAAAAACAGACTGAGTACATTAAAGCAGCAATCAGAAAAAACACACTCACATGATAAACAGAAAGAAGTGATTGTGCAGGCTTTGTCAGCGCTTGGACGAGCAGACCACGAACCGGAATAATCAAACACAGCGGTCCGCCGCTTCCCTTCACTCGGATGCAAAAAAGGTCTGTTATAATGAAGCTGCACGACTGGACCCCTGCTTTTGTCTGTTGTCTAGTTCAGCATGTATGTTCACAGCAGTTAATTAGAGGTTTCACTACAGACATCTGTCCTTGTACAGACATGCATTGCCATTGTTTCAGCCGTATGCATTCACTTCTACTGAAACAATAGGAGCACATCCCCAGGTAACGAATGGCCTTTTGAAGACCTACCATGAAGGTCAGGCAACTGAGAACAACACTATCAATGGTTACTGTGTACCCAGGATGTAAATCTTTGACCTTACAGCAATTCAATTAAATAACAGTTATCTTGAATTCTCACATCTGACCTTCCTTTGATTTAATTATTTTGAAGCTATTCAGGCCTTCCAGAAGGAGCAAGTAATGTCTTTTCTCACAAAATCAAAACATGTTTGGTTGATTTCTTTTCTAATTATGTGGTTGGCTGGTTAATCTGATGCCTTGGGCTTTCAGTCCAGGTCCTGAAGGCCTTAACAATGGTAGAGCAAGCTTGGATGTTTGTAATTAGATGATTTTTTCCATTAGGCAGTGAAAGATTTTAAGATGAAAAAATGAGAGATTCCTGCACATCCCACAAAATGAAACAACAAACCTTTTTAGACACATAATGTAGGTCAGGCTACTGACAAACTGACAATCAAATCAATAGCTGCTGTGTAATACTCTGCAATAAAGATGTAAATCTGTGTCCTCTTGAATGAGTGAACAATTCAAATCAGTAACGATTCTTAAGGAAATGATTCAGTGCAATTCAGAAAACTGGGCTCCAGCATAGGGAATACCACCCACTGGCTAGGACTCCTCTGAGTCACATGTAACACCATTGCTTCTTTTTGAACATCACTGGACAGTTTGCAAGAGAACACTACTGCTACCTGTTCTGCTACACCAGCTACAAGACACCCAGGCTGTCTAAAATCACCCTGAGAGATGTGGTGGAGGTAGCTCAGTTGGTAGGATACTTGCCTCTGAACCAAGAGGTCATGGGTTCAAATCTTACCTTCAGCACCACCACTGTGGTCCCTGAGCAAGACCCTTAACCCCAAGATGATCCAGGGAGGCTGCCGCCTATAGGTAGGGAATGGAAGTCGCTTTGGATAAAAGCATCTGATAAATGCTGTAAATGTATGTAAATTGTGACAGAAGGATCCATCCCAGTGGCATGCCTTGAACACCTAAAATCCAAAAATATTGGTGGATTGTTTCCAGTATCTACTTTCCACTTAGCTTTAAACATTGTTATAAACAATGAAATGGTGATGACCCTATCACTGCAAATCCTGGCCGAGGTGATACAACCTGGATGTGCCCAATGAACGCTCAAAAGTTTTTGGTGGAAAAGTAGTGTAATGCAGACACTGAAAACAATACACCAGGAATTTTTGGTACTATCACACATATCCAATATTGCTAGACTCTATTGTAACCATGCCAATATCTTTCACCACATTTTTTACACCATCTGCACCCCAATCTATGCATTTTTCACCATAACCTGCAACAGCCAGATTAGGGTGTACTAGAGCATTCCCAAAGATGGCTGCATATTTTCTCCCATAAACAGCTTATCCATGGCCTGTTGTCTTGCGAACACAGTAGAGGCAGTGATACGGGCACAGATCTGGGCACAATTCCCAAAAGGATGGCATGTTACAGTCTGTCAGCACTCTCTATTTAGCACATAACAGTGATCAGTGTGCTATGAAGCTTTTTGGAAAACCACAGTAGCGAGCCTCTGTCAGAGATTACAACATTTCCATGACAACTATGAATGGCACAGACAGGGTTTTAGAACAATGAGCTGCATTTTGACATGCCATTTGCAGCTGGCAGCTAAAAAACTTCTAGCATCTCTGGTGGCATAATCCTTCTGTGAAGTTTGAACAAGTAGTGTTATTTGTGACAGAAGTTTCATTGTGCTACTTTCAGTGCTCCACTAACTGCATTCTTCACAGTTGGCCCTTAGTGAGGCTTAGAATCATTGCCATGTGTAACGAAACAATTCAGTTAACTAGCAATGAAATTTATTACATTTGCATTCAATGTACATACTATTAGTTTTCACTTTTTCCAAAATAACAAAAATCATTGTGTACAAGCAACAAATTTAACCAAACTGATAAAATATCTCCTCTTCTGCTTTCTGAACACCAGCATTCAGAGTTCACATTTACAGCTTTTGGCAGACGCTTTTATCCAAAGCAACTTACATTTTTTGTGTATCACGAGAGTAGCCAAATGCAGTTAGAATTCTTGCCTAAGGACTCTTATTGGTGTGGAGTGTTGAGAATGTCGTTCATAGACTTACATTACAGCATTTGGCAGACACACTTATCCTTACAATCATTAGTTACAGGGACAGTCCCCCTGGAGCAACCGAGGCTTAAGTGTCTTGCTCAAGGACAAAATGGTAGAAAGTGCAACATTGTGGTCATCGGGTTCACAGGCAAACGAAAACACTTGATGACTACCACCATAAGCTACATACAAGAAACATGTAATGTTAATAAACGTTTAACATACATTGTTTTGTGGTGTAAATTCATTACTGAACCATGATTTTTTAAAAATGAAGTAGTGAATCATCCCAATGACATCCCAACACTAATTGCTATGGGATTTCTAAGCGTATATTAGCACTAAGCTAATGCTGATGTGCAAGAGCATTTTTTTGACTTTTGGCTGATTTAACAGTCAGACCATTTCTTTAAAAAATTCATTTTCATTGTTCAAAGTCAATTCATGTATCATTTCTGCACCACTTTGGCAGCTGGTATTTTCAAAGAATGTAAAAAATACAAATGTTTTAATCTGCCAGCAAAGATCATTTTTAGGTTGTGTCATGCAGCTCTAAAGTGACCCCTTCAACAATGAGGCCTAGTATGTTTACCATTTCTAACAACAGATACTGACTGAAAGCTGATTAGGGTACCACACATATTTACAGTCCCTTGTGTGGCTTCAAATTCAAGAAGGCCGAGAATTTTTCCTGACAAAAACAGAAACACACCCACTCATAGTAAATCCAGCATGATGGTACGGCTGCATCCAGATGCCTTCTGACTGCTCCACCCAGACTGTGCTCTTTTTACTTTTTTATTTATCTATTGTTTTGTTTCATGTTACAAAGTCAGCTGGTTTAATAGTTCATGATAGTAGAACACTTCGATGTCTCACCATCGATAACAACTTTGCACGTGTAATTTTGTCCGACTGAGGTACTGCTCAGACAACAACAATGGACGTGAAGCTCGTCTGAGGCACAGAACAAAGAAGCACCAGGGGACACGTGCTGGTGTCCGAAACAGGCTGAGACAGCAAGAACATTGTGCATCACTGCCTAGTATCCTGATGGCTAATATACAGCCACTAGAGTACAAGCTGGACGACCTAAGGACCAGAGTTACTTTCCAAGAAGGCATGAGGGATTGTGATATTCTGTGCTTCATTCTGTGCTTGCCTCATTTGGAATGCCTGAGCATTAGGTGCCACCCCTTTGGCTTTCTCTGAACTACATGATGTTAGCATTGTTCGCATGCTAGCAGAGGTGATCATCCCTACGATGAGAATCAAGTCATTCCCAAACCAGAAACTGTGGGTGGACAGATCGATACGCACTGCAGTGAACACCACGACTGCCACTTGATCTTGCCACCAGCAATATGAGTGGCTACAAAGTGCCGTCATACGGTATCAGAGACGCCAACTGCCTTTTCCGAGATCGGGTGAAGATGACAACCACAGCATGTGGCATGGACTGCACACCATCAGACTACAAAGCTAAGGACACCACAAAGACCAACGCCGACTCTGCATACGCCAATGAGTTGAACGAGTTCTACGCCCGTTTCGAGGTTAGCCAAGTGCCTAGTGCTAACTACAGCCTAACAACGGAGGACGGTCACGTCAACAGTGAGGCACAGATGAGCACGTCATCCGAGTGGCAATGAGGAGTCTGAACAACAGGAAAGCAGCCAACCAGGCGGCTTCACCGGCCGTTTCCTGTAGTGCTATGCTGACCTGCTAGCAAGTGTGTTCACTTCCATTTTCAACAGTCCCTGGCGAAGTCTGTGGATCCCATGTGCTTCAAAAGATCCATCATTGTCCCTGTACCCAAGAACAACAAACCCTCAACTGGCCAGTAGCCTGAATGACTACTGGCCAGTTGCATTGACTTTGGTCCCCAAAAGATCCACTGAGGACACCATCTCCCATGTCTCCCACAGACAAAATAAACAGGGTAACTATGTGAGATTGCTGTTTGTAGACTACAGTTCAGTGTTAAACACAATAGTGGCCGATAGACTTTCCCAAAGTTGAGGGATCTAGGACGCAACAGCCATCCATGTGCATGGATGTTGGACGTCCTCTCTGGCAGATTTCAGGTGGTGAGGGCATGTGGGTGTGTCTCTGACAGCATCACCACTAATACTGGAGCGCCACAGGGGTACGTACTCTCACCAATGCCGTACTCCCTCTACACGATTCAGAATACATTTCACTACGTGTTGTACTTAACTTAACTATAAAGAATCTTGAAAAAATGATTGGTTGATTTCACTGTCAATTCCCAGTTATTTCGGTGGCTATTGTGACAGGCTCAATAAATATTTTGAATGTGACTTTTTATTACAACGAATAATAAAATCACTTACAGAGTACTACTACAACAAGCAGTTAAATAATATTACACCAACTGAGAGTTGTGCTTGTTATTACGCTGATATACTTGTTCCAATTCCATCCACAGGCTTCTTTTCACACATTTTTGGTTGGACTTGACTATTTGAGGCTGACAGAAGGTCTCACTGTAAAGGAGTGTAATGAGACAATAGAAGGAGCGCTGGCATGAATCTTAAGCTGAGATGCCTGTAAAGGAGCAGCTCCAGCCTGCGAAAGGCATACATAGCCTGTCTGATGCTGGCGTCATCTTCCGTTACAGCAGCCGAGGGAAAAAAGCTCTATTAGTCTGTCACTCAGTCACCTCTCATAAAATCAATTTCCCCCTTTTCTCCAAACAACAAGTGAGGGTTGAGGGTTGGGGGGATGAGGAGAGGAGTTGTACATGTGGTGTTTCTTTCTTCCTGAAACAGCTTCTTCTTCCTAACTCGAGCACTTACATAAGAGCCATGTAAGATGGGATTTTGACTGTAGTGGAAGCCCAGGCAGAGATAGCCTCCTCAATGAGCTTACAGTAGGGTGTAAATGGACGAATTCGTCACAGAGATTCTGCACCTCCTCTACTCTCTGGCAGCTAACGAAGGACCTCAAGCTGCTCCACAGCATGGAGGCCAAACATGGCCGCTAGGAAGGTTTTTTTTAAGACTGTCATTGAGCTAGGCTAAATGACTAACACCCGTTTACCTAGAGGATTCCTTTCTTTCCAAGAAACAATGTTCACTTGAGGGTTTTTATGAAAAAAGGGGGAACTTGGTGCTGGTCACGCAAGAGATCACAGTTCCTTCACTAGCAAACAACTGCCAGTGAAGAAGGCTGCCCTTGGCAGGCATGTAGCTTAATGCTACACAAGTCATCTTGTACCCTCAATTGTATGTCCAAATATAGCTCCAACAAATAATGGTACAATTGGCACCGCACATTGGACACTCTGACTCAGATAAACGAATTCTGTTTGCTCCTACATATGAAACACTTACTCATCATTTGAAATGTTAAATCTTTTGTTCGACATGTGTGCACAAAGTTGGAATCTCAGTAAAAGCGTGGTTTCGCTCTCTTGTTATCATCTCTGTAAAAACACAGAGTGTGTCAGACTGACTAAAGCTTCTTTAAACCATTGAATACAAGACTAAAGACTGTCTGTAATAGGCAGCATGATGAAACAGCTGTGAAAAGCAGATGCCTTTTCAATGAAAGATACAGGCAGCTTTTGTAGTTTAATGAAACGATGACTCCAGCCATCAACATACTTCTGCACACTAGCACTGTCTAGAGTGTGCTGGCTATTTTTGATATGTAGATCAATTTTGGTCAGTATACACTGGGGTGATTTATACAGCCTGCCAGTGTGCAGTTTGCATTGCCAGTTTGGACATTTCATTGACCTTCTCATGTCTCATACTCAACACTGCCTGACAGGAAGGAGGTACTGCACTGCTGGATGCTAGCACAAAGCCCAGTGCAGACTGAGAAAAACAACTGCCCATACAAAGTTTCTCAAAAGAATAAATAAATAAATATACGAATTTTGCCCTCTGTGGTTTCTACTCTATCTTGTGTCGCCACCAAGACATAAAATGCAGAGCCAATAGCCGGAGCTGCAGAAAACAGGGAAAAGCAGAAGGCTTGAACGTGATTAGTTACCCTGACTAATTCTACATTGTCAATTAGCCGCAGCCCTGGGCCACTGGAGCCCAGCCTTGCAACTGCAGTGGACGGCAGGCTAGTGGGCCGAACATTCGGTTCAAAGCTGATTTGCAGGGCTGTGTGGGTACACTCTGCCAGGAGCTGAGATTACAGGGTCGCCATGACCCACTGTAGAATGATCACAAAACAGTTTTCCCACAAACCAGTGTACTCTGACATACACTGCCCTCCATAATTATTGGCACCCCTGGTTAAGATGTGTTAAAAGTCTTAAAATAAAGTCAATTTTTATTGCAGAAGCATACTCTCTAGAAAAATGTAACCTTCAACTTCAAGTGAATTTTAATCACCTGTACCATAATTATTGGCACCCCTAACAATTCCTAGGAAATAAATGTAAAAGAAGTATTTCTGTCATTTCTACAGTAGTTTACAAAGTTGATCAGAGTATCTAGGAACATTTCATTAGTAATTCATCACTTCCTGTTTCCCTGGGGTATAAATATGACGTGACACAGAGGCCATTTCTCTTATCCACTCT
>JBBPDB010000017.1:15726943-15739012 GCA_037974465.1 Brachypetersius altus | reverse complement strand
CTAATTATTTGTGAAACTGAAATAACAGTAAGCTGGCAAATAAAAAAAACTGTGAATAATCTCTCCATCATTTTTTTATTTGTTTAGCGGAGGGGGGGTGTCACGTGGAAACCAAAAGGTAGATAATTTGCGACAAACACAAAAATATAAATGTAAACGGCTAAAGGGCAGATTTTTTTTGCGATACACCAAAACTTTTCGTTTTGGGGAGGGTGACATCATCACGCACACCATTTTATTGATAAAAAGCCAGTTGGATGGAAACAGGCTGGAGACGGCAAATTTTGATATTTTTTTAACGCATATTCTGTTTGTTGATAACAAAACGTCGCAAAACACTGCATGGAAACTTGGTTATAGTTCTGTATCCAAACATTTTTCCAGGTCCACGCAGTTCCGATAAGATAGCCCTCCTGATGTGAGGAGCATCCGCTCCGTCTTTTCAGTCCTAATTCTCTCAGGCATGTTTTCAGGGTGCTTAAGGACATTTTAATGTCATGATACGAGGACAGTAAATCAATAATAACGTTGTATGAATGGCTTCGATCGAAATATTCCCGTATGATCCGTATTTCATTGTCCTCATCCATCATTTCACAAACAACCTTACAACAGTTTTAAAAAGCAAGGACTAACAGGAAGGCAGAGCTGTCGTGAGTGACATGGATATTGACCAATCACAAACAAGAAGAGTGGTCCTACCCTTTCCGTAATCTGAAATGTCGTTGTGTTTTCTGAAATGTTGTTGTGTTTTCTGAAATGTTGTTGTGGTTTGCACTTCAGGGCCACCGTAATATATACTTATATGGCAGGATAGCTGAACATTCTAGAATGCTGAAACAAGGGGCGGGGCCGTGAAGTCAAGGGGGCGGGGAAGGGGCGCACAGTAACAGAAGCGTTGAGAAGCGAGGCTCCGCGGACCGGCAGGAGCCCTCTCACGGACCGGCACCGGTCCACAGCCCATAGTTTGAGAAACGCTGACCTAAATGCTTGGGTGCCGGAACTATGATGTCATTTATAAATCATTTATTTAATGCCACCCACTTATCCACCCAGCGATTTGTTTGAGGGAAACACACAAGACTCCCCACCCCCAGAAAATGCTACAGATTTCCCCTGCCTAGATGTTGGTTAAATTTACCTTTTTCCTAACCCTTAACACTCTAAACAACTGACAGGAACTCACATGCATTTTAATAAACAAATGACAGGAATGATTTCAAACTGAAAAAACAGTATCTTGACTTAATTAGTTCAAATGTATATTTTCACACAAGCTGTGTGATGTTTTCCATTCATGTGGAACCTGTTTACACAGTTGAGTACATACGCCTCTGCTTTTTTTGAGCTGGTTTTCAAATGGAAAGATTTCTATAGAATATTTATGACCACTGAAATATAAATCAGTAAAAACTGCTGTTCTCTCTCTCTACTGCAGAGTCACTTGTGTGCACATACTTGTATGGCCCCTCCCGGATCCTGATGGGGCAATGCTAATGTTAATACTAAACACCATTTTATAAAGGACAGCCTAGCATGCCGTGGTTAAATTTGCTTAATTGCAATGTTGAATCAAACTGAAGTAAAAATACTTAATGTTATAAAAAATATTAACTTGCACACAAACACACATTCTCACCTCAAACAACCGCAGGACGTTGGCCACCATGATAGACACAGAACTGCCCGAGGCTCCGATGACACCCACCACACGTTCTGGCTTGCGGATGATAGGCTGCTCGCCATTGGAACAGCGAATGTCAGATGTGTCCTTCTGGATGAGGGCCTGGACAAAGGTAAGTGACTGCTCCAGGGCGTATGTGTCCCGAGAGCATGTGTCCAGGATACGGGCGCCCAGTGTGATGTTGGGCAGGAGGTCCGGGTCACTGTTGATCTGGTCCAGGGCGTACAGCATGGCCTCCATGCGGTGGATGCCCTTCTCCTTCTTAATCTCTCCGCAGGGCAGGCCCGAAGGCCCCTTGGCATGGACAGGGAACAGGCCGCCCAGTGTGATGTCCCCGGGGATTTTGATGGAGTGTGGGTGTGAGTGCTGGTGAGCCCAGGCTGGAGTCAGCCCCACCCATAGCATCACCACAAGCCATGTGGGACGGTGCCAGCTGCTCCAACCCAGCAGACAGGCAGCAGCATGCTCTTGTTGATGCAGTGACAAATGCAGGGAAGGGGTTGTCATGGTGTGTTTGGGTTTTTACAGCAAGAGTTCATCCACTACCCCAGGAACCCTGTGAACAAAAAAACTCAACAATGAACAAGTACTGAACTCTTAATACTTTAACCCCATTAAAACTGCAATTTAGACAGAAAATACGAAATGCATGGATGTTTTTAGTTTAATCTTATGTAAAATCAGCAACTTTTTGAGATTTCACTGTTTGCCTGCTGAAAACGAGGCTTCTCCTGTTGTGCAAAATGCATTTAGCCAGTATATACTTTTCTAGTTCCTATGCTACCTGTTCAGTTTACATCCAGCTCTGTTAATTATCCTCCCTGAGTTAATTATCCTCCTAGCTTTCCCATCACATTAAGCCTTCCAGGCTCAACACCTTACAATGCTTCTTTTTTCTTTTTTTGTGCCACATTTTATTTCATTACTACTTACTTGCAGTTCATTAAAGCAAGCTGAGAATTTCCACTTAATGCGCACATTCTAGCTTTTAATCCATATCCACATTTGTGTTAGGGTCAGTTAAATAGCATAAGAGTTCATTTAATTAAAGTATTTAAATGCACTGGAATTTTCAGAAGGAATTCCATGCTTGAAAATAAATAAAAGTTAATCTAGAGAGAAAGAAAGGAAGAAAAAAATGATGCAGGAGAGCAAAAGAAAAAAAATCAGCTGCAAAAATGCTTTTTACCACTCTGTTATGCGATTCTCAAGTTCAGAGGAGTCCTTAAGCCTACGTTATTCGCAAGAAAAGAAACCACTAAATTTAATGGTCTCTGACACCTTCATAACACACATGTAGTGCGTGTAGGCCTGAAAGTGCTTGCTGATATTGAAGTGACCCCTAAAATCGTGTGTTCTACAGGCTGCAGATTGCCGGCCCCCATCCGAAGACAAGCCGACCGCTATCAGCGGGTCAGTGCGAGTGAATGGAGAATATTATGGGATGGCAGATGGTGGGCCCTCAGGGAGCACAGGCGGATGCACTGGCGAAAAGAACCAGTCTGATTTATACTGATGGCATGACCAGCTGCAGAACGACTGTTTTCACTGAGGTCTTGAGGTCAGGAAAGAAATGGAGTGTCTATGGCTAGTAAGAGAATGTGAAAAAGGAGAGAGAGGGAAAGTGAGCAAGAGAGTCCGAAAAAAAGGTGGGTGGAAAGAAAAAGAGAGTGACCAACAGTCACGAGAGTGATGGCTGATTTTGGGTGAATATTCCAGAACTGGAATATCAGAACTGGAATATACTAGAATGAGGAGTACATTCTAGCACATTGCGAACTGAGGGAACCTTGTTGAATAGTGTAAAGGAGGAGAACATTTTAGAACAGTGTGAAGTGGAGATAACATTCTTGAACAGTTTGAGGGAAAAATTACTTTCTAGAACAGGGTAAAAAAGGGAGAACACTGTTGAACTGTGTGAAAAAGGGAGAACATAACAGAGCAGTGTGAGGAAGAAATAACATTCTAGAACCTTGTGAATGAGGAGGACATAATAGAACAGCAGGAAGGAAGGAGAACATTTTAGAATAGTGTGAACAGGGAGACCATTGTTGAACAGAGTGAATGTTGGGGGAACTGTCTAGAACCATTTGAATATTCTAGAACATTCTAGAGCACTGTAAACTGGTAGACGATTGTTGAACAGTGTTAAGGAGTGACAATATTATAGAACAGTGTGAATGGGGAGAATATTGAATGAGTGTGAACGTTGGTTGATCATTCTAGAACAATTTGAGTATGTTAGAAGATTCTAGAGCGGTGTGACTAGAGAATATTATCTGCCAAAATGTACATGAAGACACACTTTTCATATTTTTTGGTGTTTGTTTGGCCAGTAGTTGGGTGAGTAGCTGATGCCTGTGCAGCTATTCAGAAAGAGCCCCTTACCCTCATTCATTGAATTCATTTAGTCACTATATTTAGGAAGCCTCTGTTTGGATAATATTGGGTCACTTTCTCTATGGTTCAAAATGGTTTTCTTTAATTATCCTGAACGCTTCTGTCTTATATTAACAACAGACAGCCTCTGTCTCATCATTCGCTACTATTCATTACTACATGTCCTTCAGTAATTCCTAATTACAACTGCTTCTTGGTTTATTGTTTGGCATGCCACTGTCAAATGGGGTCCCCCTTTCAGTCTTGGTTCCTCTCAAGGTTTCTCCCTCCTGCTCTGAGAGAGTTTGTTTTCTCTTTCCCATTGTAGCCATTGGCTTTCCCACTGAGGGGCTCAGATTTCTGCAAAGCTGCTTTGTGACAACGTCTGCTGCGGAAAGCACTATACAAATAAATATGACATTAAAAGATCTGTGAATCCAAGCATTTTCATGCATTAGCATTTCATATGTAGTGTAAACGACTTCTTCTAATCCAGTTAAACCATGCGGATCCATCGAATGGATTTAATTGATTCAGCTTACCCTCAACACATTTCAGAAAGGTTGATGACATGTTTAGATGTTCGAATGTGATAGAAGGTGATCTGTGATGTCTGTCTAACTGAAGTTGCGGACAGATTGTCCAGGATTTTGACAGGGCTGAGGCCCCCCCTGTTCTGTTACTAAAGAACAGGCTCTTTTGAATACAGCTTTTTGCCGTATTCACGTTCACAAAAGCAAGGTCGATTTTTTTTTTCAGCATGACTGCTGACAATCTCTCAAACAGCTCAGACGAGGCCCCAAAGCCGCTGCTCTTTTGCACACTCTGCCTTTTGATAGCATTTACACTTGGCAGTGCGTATTGAATTTGTCAGCAAAACCAAATCTTGCCTGTTTTATCACATTTTCCCTTCCTTGGGGCTCGTGGCTGTGCCAGCCAGAAGGGCCTTCATTCTCACATCCCTTAACTTCACCACTCGGCTGATCAAATCAAATTGAAAAGTGAATATGAAATTTGTCAAGTAATATGCCCTTACTCTCATCTGCAATAAGAGAGCCCCAGTGCGACTAGAGGGTGTGTGTGCATGCAGTAGGTGGGTGTGTTGGTGTTTATGCATGCTGCAACAAGCTGTCATCCTTCTCCAGGAATAAAAAGTCATATTTAATATTGCAAACTAATTGTTTTGAAAGAGGGTTCATCACTCGCCGAGGCCTAATTGAATTCTCTCTCTCTGTACACTGGCACAGGCTCCGAATCAGACAGTAATGTGAGGAGACGTGAGGCTCTGGCGCAACCTCGTAAATATGATTTTCATGCTGATGGAACATCACTTGAAACCGCTAAACATAATGGAAGGTTTCAATAATGCACCAAGGCACTTTTCTTGTTGTTGCGATGGCTGGCTTATAATAGGCCGCATATTGACTACGTTACAATACGTCCATTGTACAAGAGCAGTAAATACAGCAGCACTGGAGATTTTGGCTCAACTAGCACAATGTTCTTATCACGTTCGGATGCTCATAGTGTGGGTGACTGTAAAACACGGGTAAAACGTATTCTGGTGGCCCCCTACAGCTGCTGAAATTGTTAAAAACTAGCTAGTGCAATTGGTTGATTACCATCAATGATAGGATTATGGTCTGGGTTACCCCATAGACTGCAAATGTCTATGTAAAATAGGATTTTTTGTAGAGCAATTTTAGCAGTTTGCAAATGGACACGTAATTAGTTCTTTCAGAAAGAATTTATAGTGATGTGTTGCTAGTGTAGTGTAGCAGGTGGCCTCACTACATTAACAACACATGCTAGTGCAGTGTGGCTTTAGTAGCGCTTGACAAACCATGATTGAAACAACATTGATTTTATGTTGGGCAAGAATGTTAAATCAGCATAGATCTATGATGTTGCAGTTTGCCTTGATCTTGCCATTTTTATTGTCTAGTGATTGAGTGGAAAATCAACCTTGTTGAACGTTGATTTAAAATTGATTCAGCAGCACTCACTGATGATTGTATAACTGTTTAATGTTGAAACAATATTTACTCTATTGATTCGATGTTGAAAGCATTTTCTTTATATAAAAAAAGCAGCAGATACTCTAGGGCATGATCTGAATACTCAAATACTTCCATACCCACATGGTAGAGCAGCCTGAAGGGAGATTGAGGCTCTAACCTACTGTAGGCAGGGCGATTGTCATCCATTGAACCATTCTTTATACCTCTACTCACTGGTTATAGAACCTTACTTTTATCAGTCACTTACTTTTCTCAACACAGTTCCATAGCCATGCAAAAGTGAAGGAAAGGACAGTGAAGTGAGAAAGAGAACAACTCTACAAACAGGAGGTTGTAAATTAAATGAAATAGTAAGAAAATCTTGAACACTACACTTGTCCACCACTGTAAGCTGCTCTGAATTAAAGTGTGTGCTAGATGTCTAAAAATGTAAGTAAGGTGTGTTATGGTTTGTAACTACTTTGCTTTCAACACTGAATCAACACAGAATAATAAAGGAGTAATGATGCTATTTCTGTTAATAAAACTGTTTTAACACTGAATCACCAGCTCTGCTGGCATTAGGTCAGCATATGTCCAACCATCAGTGAGCGCTGCTGAATCAATGTTGGGTCAATACTTTACATGAATTTGCTGTGTTGAATCAATGACCAATATAATGACTAAGACCAATGCAACATCGGAGATCTATGTGGACTCAATAATCTTGCTCAGCATCTGATCAACAGTGTTTCAATCACAGTTTACTATCTGGGTAGGAAATGCTAAATTTACTGGGACTGCTGTTTTAACTGTCTTGCTCTCAGGTTTGGTGATGCCATTCTACTCATGGCTAGGAACACGAGAGAGCCTTTCTTGGGGCAGGGATGATGGTTCTCCTTTGCCCCCATCAAGCCATTTGCTAGCTGATGTATCAAAAATGACAGTTAACATTTTCCTCCAAATCATGATGTGTTACCTATAGTTGAAATGCTTTGGTGCTTCGCATGTCTCAGAGGACGCACATACCAGTCCACACCCTCCCACCATAGTAACATATATATTAGGTTCAAGGTTACTTTATTGTCATCAATAGCTGTGTGCACATATACAGCGAGATGTGACGTTTCTCCTTAGAATACGATGCAACATACATCAACATATAACAAAATACAATGTAAAACAAGGACATCATTAAATAACAGTGCAACAATATAGGGTCATGGCATACTGACTAATATAGTACAAGCGTCAAAGAACCATCCAGCAACCAGCTGGATATCAATTACTGCAACGAGGAATATAAAACAGCATTGGTTAAGTATTAACACATGAAATAAACTGTATAAATGAGAATAAATGTGACTAAACATACTACACAGGGAGTGATTTGGAGTTAACACTGACAGAACATAACTGAGCAAGATGTAATAAGAACAGTAGGAATAGACAGGAGGTAAAGAGATAGTGCCAGAAGAACATAAACACAGACACCGAAATAAACGTATCAGTGCTCTGTTTATTTGGGACAGAGGTGTAATTATGTGTTGTATGAAAGGAAATGAAAGTATCTAGAAGCAAATGAACAAAGCAAAACAACTATACAGTGCACATCAGCTGCTAGAATTTGCGTGTTAAAATGTGTTAAAACCACAAGAATATGTTATATTCGGATCTTCAAAACAAGGCCAGCATGTGTAGAGAAAATGGAACAATGTCTAACAATTAAGTTCCAATTCAAAGTTACTGGCTTGAATATACAAGGTTTTGGGAAAACCTTAGTGTAAATGATGAAGCCGTAAACAAACTAGTTCTAAACGGCAAATGTTCCATTTTTGCAGTAGACAGACTCTCTTTGACATGAACACCATATGATGAAACCAGTGTTTATATTCCCGACATCCAGACGTGGTTCAAAGGCAGAAAAACACAGCACAAAGCATTTGCACATCAGAGGCTGCTAATATGACTCACAGTAGCCGTCAATAATGTGGCCATGGGCAAATGCTGGACTTGGGAGCATACCTCTGACTCATCCATCAGAATTCGTCTCCCATTGCACTTTATAAATGCTGGTACCAGAAGCACTTTAGGATGCGATCAATGTGGAAACCTCCATTTTTCAAGATGGACTTCTTTAATGATCGGATTTGCTTCGTGTTTTTCATTTGTTTGTTGCTTATTTGGACCAATACAGATAATCCAGAAAGGGCTTTCAAAAAGGAATTAATACAAGTCATTGATCCTAGATTTAAACATCTTATTCTTGAGACTTCCATAACCATTTACATGTGGAAGATAGAGGAACTTCAGTCATTCTTGCTTTGGGCTTTGCTGGTCAGTACTGAGGTCTTGGGCTCGATTCTCTCTGGACCTCTAACTGGTCAATGATTTTGATCTACTGTGACTCACAACACACCTGAAGTAATCATGGGCTGTTGGAACAAAAGTGCTATGGAGGACATGGATTGGAATGAGTCCTTTGAGGCTGAGATGGAAGACCTCACAGTTAATGGAATGTGAAATGTATAAAAACCAACCTATACACAGTTCCTTCCCTTCTAACCAGTGATGTTTGTTCCCAGATGACCCATTAATTCATGATTGTGTGATTATTTTTCAGAGCTAAGCATCAGCACACTGGGCAGCACAGTGAGGCATGGAGGGAGGTACAGTAATTGGTAAGACACCATTTGAAAAGAGAGTGAATGATCTCTGTCCCAAAACCCCACAAAAAACTTGCCATCCTGTAATATCTGTTAGACTGGATTGGAATGTTCTCCAGTAACAGGGTCAGTAGTTCAGGCAGGGCTGCTACATCTTCCCAACAAACTGTCCAGAAATGTTGCTAAAAAGCCTGCTGCTTTTGAAGCCTCATCCATCTTACCGTTGCTCCTAAATCAGGGGTTCATAGAGTGTCAGATGCAGTGTGTGGCTTTTAAAATAGCTTCACGTCTAAGAATCCCTTGCAAATAGTCAAAAAGAAAAAAATCATATAAACCCATTAACACTAAGGTAAGGATTCGGCTCACTTGACCTCCTCTTAACAGCTTCAGCACTTTCTGGAGTCAGCCTTTAGAAGAGCTTCGAATGGAGGGTGACGCAAATCTTCAAAAATCAGCACATCTATCATGTTTAACAGGGAAAACCAGGCCGCGTGTTGAAAGCCGCCTATGGCTTTTTTCCACACAAGCCATGCAGACATAAAAAAGCGAGTAAAAGGTGAATCAGCAGACAGCATTATTCTTCTTTTCCCTTAGCTCTGAGGTCCAGATTTCGCGTTCATTACCGCAGCTCTACACTGAAAGTCTGGTTGTAAGCAGCTTCCAGCTGGCGTCCCAGTGATAAAGATCTGAGAACCTTCATTGTGGTACAGATTGGGTGAAGGAGGTGCAAACTGGGTTCCTGTGGTCATTTTTCACACTGCTTACTGTTTCTAATGCCAAAATTATTTTGATTTCCATTAACAAGACACTTGTTCAGTTACTGGGATTTAGCAACACCCCCATTTAGAGTAACATTTATGCTACTTTATTTTGGCTTTCGGCCACTTAGAAGTGTGTTTTGCTGCAAGTGTTTAATCCTTCTGATATGTGTAGATAGTTTTGTTAAACTGAAGGTCTATGCTTAATTCTTGAACATGAAAAGGTGTTACACAAGCATGTATGCAGCATTTCCTTTTTCATGGACATATAATGCACAAAAGGCAATGTGCAATGGCAAAGGAGGTGGCAATTCCCATTATTTGTGTTTTTAAACTGAAATAACAGCTAGTTGATCATGAATAATTTAGCACCTCGGATGTTTATGGAACACAAGCACCATTTACTATCCCAGCATGAAGCCCTGAGCTACAACAAGAGTCTGTTGTGTGGAAACAGACTCGGGCTGCTCTGAAGAAGAAAGAAGGAGAGTTGAATTGTTTTGTATTTTGCTACCCACAACCCATCCATATCAGTGATGCAGCCTCAGTCTTTTGTGACCTCCCACAGAGCTCTCTGGGCTCTTATTCAAGCTCTGTCTATGGCCTGATAGGGGGCAAAAGGGCATAAGCACCATCACCTGTCTCCTGTTCCACTGCTGCTCTGGTTTACCACAGTCCTGTAGTGGACGCTCATTAAGCGCTGGACACTGTGCCACTGTAGCTCCTCAGGGGAGTGATGCTGATAGACTGACTCCAGAAACCTCTTAACACTGCACTGACCATCAGTCCACATGAGCGCTAGTGTGAAATGAAACAGCCGAGCCGGCTGTGAACTTATTACACCTTATTTAGAGTCTAATGCACTGCACCTAACAGGCTGGAAGAAGGAAATTGCTTAAAATGACTAATACTTGTTTGCAAATTAAACTGATGACAGGAGGAAGGGTTCATTTTGCTATGCCACATCTTTATTTTGTACTTAATAATTACACAAAGAAATAAAAGGAATGAACAACCATACTAATTAAGAAATGATACATGAATACAAAGTCTATTTATAAGAAAGTAAATGAAAGAATGAAGAAATGAGTGGACGAACAAACAAATAAATGAATATACAAATGAGGAAAATGAGGGTGTAAAGGTCTTTATAAATGAAAGAAAGGAAGCAAGAAAGGAAGGATAAACAAACGAATGAATAAATAAACGATAGGATGAAGGTGTAATTATTCCATACAATAGCTTTATAAAAGATTCATAAATTCATAAATGAAAGAAGGGATGGATGAACCAATTTATCAATTTGTCAATAAATAGATAAATAAATTACAAGTATTTAGAAATGCAAAAGCAAACAATAACTAGACCAACTAGACGCCATCACTGATTATCGGCCTATAGGTCAGTTTGCTCTACAGGTTACATCCCACTGTTTTTGATATCAATTAAAAACGTCTGATAAATATTCTGTGCTAGTTATGTTACTGTGAAAAAGATACACAAACTGGACAACCTGTTCCCACTCGTGCTGTGCGAAACCCACAATGTGGTTTATCTTACAGTGGCACAACAGCGTTTGCTGCCCTGAATGAAAGAAATTCATGCAAAGCTTTAGGCTGCAGCCATGCACCATTCACTGGCTTATGTGGATTAGAGATATCTGCTCATCACCAAATACACACTCTTCATGCCTTAGACGCTGACTACTATCTAAAGCCCTGAACCTGCAGGTGAACTTCACATACACAGCTCGTGTATGTGATTGATCCAGCACTGTGTAATGACTCATACAGGTTTAGAAGGCTGTGCTTCACTCTGCAGCCTGACTGCACCACACTGGCACATGCTTTGTCCATCCTAATAAATGATGATTTCCAATGTGATGCATGCAGGAAACCTTCTGCCAAGCTTTTGAAGAGTACGAGTGATGAATAAAAATGACTTGTTTTAAATGTGCACGTCTCCTCCATATTAATAAAATACACCAAAAGCAGTTGTACCAAAAAGTAAGAAAACAAGCAGAATCACCAAAACGATTTGAGTCAAGCGCATATGGATCACTTTTTTTTAGCGTGTGCAGTACAGAGGTTCAAATGCGGTTTTACGCGTGCGCCTTGTATCAAAAACGTGCGCTTCTGTAAGTTACTGACTGAGCTGCAATCTGAGCTGCTTTCTTACCTCTTTTTCCCATTCTGAGGGGCTCAGACAAGGTCCAGAGACTCTGATCAGCTGATTGTGGGTTCATTCCTCTGTAAGTCCTCGGAGGAGTCCCGCGTGTCCAGCTCTACAGGCTGCGCGGCGAAAGGTGCTTCATGTCCGGCGGAGTCTGCGCGGAGGAGCTGGACTGACTCAGAGCAGGAGAGAGACTGAACTGAACTGAACTGAACTGGGATGATGATCTTCTCAGGTGCGTGTGTGATGCTCCCGCGCGCCTCTCCGCCCTCGTGCCCGCGCGCACAACCCTTCTGCGCTCTGCACCCGCGTGGGATGGGGGGGTCTGAGAGCGAGAGAGAGAGAGAGAGTGAGAGAGAGAGAGAGAGAGAGAGAGAGAGAGAGAGAGAGAGAGAGAGAGAGAGAGAGAG
>JBBPDB010000017.1:15709473-15726843 GCA_037974465.1 Brachypetersius altus | reverse complement strand
CTCGGTTAAATAGTTGACTCAGATTTAAGCTGTTTTTCAGGTAAGAAATAGTTGTGGACTTCTTAAGCACTGATGTATGGCGCTCTGGATAAGAGTGTCAGCTAAATGCCGTAAATGTAAATGTAAATGTACTGTGCAAACGTCTTGAGCCATTCTTCTTTTCTTAGAATTTTGCTTTCAAAGAGCCTCACTTTCTTGTACTTTTTAATGATAGCCTTGAGGAACAGTTCCCCAGGCTTCCTGAAGGACTTTCAAAGGCTCTCATTTCAGTCCAGTTCCGGAACCTGACCAGTCTCAGGGGATGTTTTTGTTTGTTAGGCCACACAGTTACCTATGTATGAATCATTCAAACATCATAAAGCCACCTAACTTAAGACCTGAACCAGTAAAGAAACAGATGCAGATGATTCCAGATGATCAGGCGGTGATCAGTATACTGGTGATGCTGAATGCTGGAGTGGTTGGGACACATTTACTCAGGCACTTCATATCTTTAGGCACTTTGCAGCCTGTTGCAGTAAAACATGTTTCTCTCTTTAATTTAATCTACTTGGTATGCCATAAAATAATCATTTCACAGCGACAAGAGAATTCAAAGAAACATATAAAGAAATTAGGGGTGATTCAAGATTTTGTACAGTACTGTTTCTGGGTGGTAATATATATTATGGGTTATGCATCCAGATCCTTTAATGCAAGCCTCAAACTCTCAAAACTAGTGGAGCACTTGTAAACCCAGTGTACATTTTTATTTTTATACTTCATATCCTAATGCTCATGAGCTCAGACATCAGCCCAATGCTGATTAACCTATTTGATCAAAGTTGGATTAGTGAAAAAATGTGGCATGGAAACCTTATGCCAACCACGTGGTCTGTTTCTCACCTCTAGCAGTTTAGTGTCAGGAACATAGCGATCTTTCCAGTGGTCCAGAAAGATAAAATCAAATGCCGTGATACCAAAGCTCTCCTTCATTTTGGGGATCAAATCTCCAGAGGAACCCTCCAGCAGCATGACCTGGAAACCAAAACCAAGCATATAAAAGACTGCTGGTGTTCAAATCCCTCCATTGTGCTTCAAGCTAAGACTGTTTAGCATCTAGATTCATGCTGTCAATCCACATGATGTTTCAATCCCACGTGCCATTTCATGCTTCTTATTTGGATGCTAATTTCAAATTTCTTCTGCAAAGCTACTCTACTAAAAGCGTAACACACCAGATTATAGCAGCTTTCTCCTGCATAAATCTCACACTCTTATATCACACACACGCGCCTCAGCTACGCATCCTGTCTTAGAATGTTTTGTATAAATGTGTGCTGTATGGCATAGCCATCATAAGAAACCCTCACATTGGGCATATACATATCACAACATTCAGGCTTCAGAATGGATGCTGCCACTGGATGTACTTTGGTATATTTTTGTAGATCTCAGTCACGTAGAAAGAGTCAGAAACCATATAAGGCAGAATTAAGCAAGTGCCATAACAATGATCTTCATGGCCCTAGGGCAAATCATTCATAACCTTTCATAACACAAAATTGTACGCAAAGCTGATGCTTTACTAAACACTAAAGGTTAAAGCAGACTCCAATGCAAAACTAAAGAAGCAAAGTGTCCCCATGTGTTGGTACTGAACAATGGCAGTTAAAATGACACCCCCGCCATGATCTCCATTTATATTTTGCAGGTTTATGTACCAAAGTTTTTGACTAAACCCTTAGGACTTGTAGAATCAGCCTATTATATATATATATATATATATATATATATCTCAATTACACACCTGCTCTTGTAGACCAGCATAGGCGATGACCTGTCGGGCAATGGCAGCGTTAGCTGGGTTAAACTCAACAGTTATGAGTTTGGTGCCAGGAGACAGCAGACGGGCAATCCTGACTGCAGAGTAGCCGCAGTATGTGCCCAGCTCCAGCACCGTGCTGGGATTCACCTCACTCAACACCGAATCCAAAATACAACCTGCATACAACCATACACATACACACACGCACACACGGGTGCACTGAAGGGTCATTAAGGGAGAGCCAGTCAATGACGTGCCTAATGGCTGACTCGAAACATCATTAATGGCCTTTCTGCACCATTAACAGACTGTCAGTTCTAAATCATTGATTATTAATTACTGAATACAAAAAGGTTCTCCATTTGACAAGTAGTGCACTAGGTAGGGTGTGTCTTTAACTCATGCCCTATGTAGTGCACTGAGCGCAGGGATTTAGGGAAGCTATTTGGGATTCAACCAGTCTAATGACACGTTTTCATTGATTCATATAATACATGAACGTATACTATACAGAGAACAAAATGAAATGTAGCTTTTTTTCTGCACCTTTTTGTTTCTGCACTTCTGTTTGTCTAGGGAAAATGCCTATCTGTCTAATCATGCTTGATTTTAGGCACAATACAGAAAATGTGGCTTGTTTTAATGCATAATGCAGAACGTTTAGCTTGTTTTAAGGCATAATCGGATCATATTGCTTGGTATTAGGCATAATGCACATAATTTTGCCATTTCTAGGCATAAAGTAGATTATTTTGCTTGTTTTTTTATGAACAATGCAGGGAATTGTAAGTATTCTACGTAACTGTGTTTATTTTTATGCATAGTGAAAGAAATTGGCTTATTTCAGGAAATAATGAAAGAAGCTAAATTAATTCCGATAGAATTGGTTATACAATCTTATAACCCAATATTCTTGCAACAATCTCATCATGTGAAACATACTAGACTAAACTGACTAGACCATTATCAGCACTGCAGTGAATTATAATATGATTTACAAGCACAGAGATGTTGTTGAGGTTTTTATACACTTGCTAGATCAACAGTGGTGCACTGCCCAAACATATCCATACAAAATAGATTTAGAGCTCAGAAAATGACCATTAATGAAGGGCTAGAGAATGACGACACAAACTGTTGTGCATCAACAGATGGAATATAGTGTCTTAACTCAGCTGCAAGCTAAGGGTTTCCAATAAAGTGACCAATGACTGTATAGGCTAATGTCTAGGTCAAGTATAAAACAGGGAATGTTGCTTATTCTTGTGTAAGAGACGTTTGTTTTGCAGCTGGTATCCCTGCCATGTCTCACCATAGCATTCCATGCAACAATGCTCCAGAGAGCGAATAATAGAAGCACATTGTGTGTGTGTGTGTGTGTGTGTGTGTGTGTCTGTGTGTGTGGAACTAGTGTGTGCAGCCATGCGGAGAACTCATTGACCCAGCAGTCAGGCAAATGCCGTCACATCGCATTCATAAAACAGACACCATGAGCAGCCTTGAGGACTTTCACTCAAAAGAGCGAGAGAAAGAAAGTATGGATGGATGGAGACAGGAGAGACATGAGACAAATGTAAGGAGGGAAATGTTACAGGTGAATGAGGGTAGAGAGCTGAAAAACACTCAAAGAGGGAGGAAAAGGCAGGAGCAGAAACCTTTCTCGTCTCCCACGTTCATGGCCCATTCCGAGTGTTTACAGAAGTGGTCGATGGCAGCAATGACACTCTCAGGATTTCCTTTAGTGGCGTTCTTCTGGACCACTTTCAGAATGCGCTGTGTGGAACACACAGCATGTTAATAAGGTCAGAATAAGGTCTAATAAGGTCTTCATAGGTGGGCAGAGAAGCCACCGCCAGAGTAAACGTGTTGTCACTTCAAATAATCATTTAAAAATAAAGGACACCCCTTTAGGACACACATCTATCTGCAGAGCTAAGGGCTCATGGGGCAGCGTTAAACAATGATAGGATGATAATGACCCTTCTTCTCCAAATCAAACTTGGATGATGCTGCTATAGTAAGATGTGTCCAAGCTCTTATCAAAGTACTGTGTTTTTAAAGAAAAAAAAACACTTGCCTGAGACCTCTGATGACACACTCACTAAAAACACTGATTAGCAGTGCAAAGGTTCATCATATAGATCAGAGCCTCTGTCATACGGGAAAGTGGTGAGGAGGACATTTTTCCGGCTTCTCAGGGGTTTCTCGTTTGAAAAGAAGCTGTAGATATATAATATAATGCAAACAGAGCTCTGATTGAAGAGAAAAAAAATTATAACAATAATTCTGGGAGGTCACCTGAGGTCGTGTGGTCTGGGTGAACTTGTCGCGAAGTTTCTCGATGATGCAGTCGTGCAGCATCAGCACCCAGAAGCCGCTGCGCTGAATGAATGGGATGAACCATGAAAGCACAGCATACAGAACAGCTACTGAACCAATACACACCGCCAGACAGGACCACTCCATTCTGAAACAGAGAGAGACTGACAAACAGAGAGGAAGGAGGGAACGAGAAAAAAAGGAAGGGAAGTAGGGAGGGAGGGAGGGAAAGAGAGAGAGATAGGAAGGCAATCAGAGAGAGAAGGAGGGATTGAAGGAGAGGAAGGCAAAAGAGAGCAAGAAATAAAGTGTGGCACAGAGAAAAGCACAAGGAAAGAACATGGGAGAAAAAGAAAATGGAGGCAGAGGGGGGATTGTAAAAAAGAGTGGATGAGTGAAAAAGAGAGGAAGAAAGAAGGAAGAGAGAGAATAAAAGGAGCAAAAGAGAGACGAGGCAGAAAGGAAAAGAGAGACAAAGAGCAGAAAAACAGAGAGACAAACGGAGGGAGAGTCCAGAAAGAGGGGAAAAAAGATGGCACAAAGAACAAAGACAAGTCAGTAATTCAAATTCAACACACCCAACTCCTCTCAGTCTGCTCCACAGTGCTCATCCAGTCACAACCTGCTCTCAGTTCCTCAGAGTTCACTGCTTTAAAGAGAAGATTATATAAAATTAGAATGATTATGTAAAAGCTGTAGGAAACACTGTCTTACACCACTTGCTCTGTTATAGGAGCTTGGGTAAATGCAGCCCAGCCCAGCTGCCTGAAAGTTATATTGGCTTTGCTTCTCTAATAAAAGAGGCTTTGGTGTACTGACCTTTGCACTCAGGAGGACGTTAGCCTTTCCGAACCAGTTATTAATCAACCTCATCAGCCCACCAGCACTGGGGATATAATTGCGTTTACAAGGCAAAACTGCACCAGACCTTACAGGCCTTCACGTGAACTGGCCACACCCCATACACATGTTTTATCTGATCACACATTCAGAATTAAAATGAGCTTTAGTAGAGAAGGGGAAGAGTTAACAGAATCTGACTCCTGCTCCCTCAGCGGGCAGAAATGCCAAACCGCACCCCCCACCCTCTTCCTCCCACTCACTCCCCTCCTTTCTTCTCTCTCTCTTTAACCCTCTGCACTTTTTCTCCCACCTCACCCTTTGCTCCTGCGACCCCTCTACTCTATCACTCTTTCCCTTTCTTTCTCTCTTACTCTTCACCATTCCGTTTTTGCACCATATCTGCTCTGTATACTCTCTTCTTTTCCCTCTCTTCCTCTCCTCCTTCTTAACTGTCCTCCTCTCTCTCACTCCCTCTCATTCACTCTCTTCCTATTTACCCTCTCCCTTTTCTCTGTCTGCCTCCCTCCCTTTTTCTCTTCCTCTTTAATCTTCCTCCCTCACTCTCTTCCCATCCTCTCCACCCTTCCTTTCTCTCTCCCTGTCTGTCTCTTTCTCAACCACTCTCTCTCCGCCTCCTTCTCTTTTTCTCTGGCTGTTTAATCTACTTCTCTCTCCCCCCTTCCCCTCCACCTTCTCTCTTTCTCTCTCTCTCTCTCTCTCTGTCTCCATCTCCTTTTCTCTTCTTCCTAACCCTTTCTCTCTTTTTTTTCTTCCTAATTCTTTTCTCTTTCTAATCTTTCTTTTTTACTCTCCTCAGGCCCTTCTCTCTCCCCCACTTCTTTAGTTTTCTCTCCCTCTCCTGCTTGTTTATTTGAAATAGAGTGGGTTAAAGAAATGTTGAGAGCTCTTAGGAGAATCCTTAGCATTTCATCCTCCAAAGTGGTGCAGAAATGGCTCCGAGCTGCACAGGTAAAATCTGCCGACCCAATGGCATTCAAACTTCAACAGGAGTCAGTTTTTGCAGGAAGGTAGCCGAACTTAGAGCTTATTTTATGCTTAAGGAGATGTAATTTATGTTAATCGCTGTTCTGACACACTGCCAAGTGTAATACCAGGAAACAGGATTTAGTGCCTGCATTAAAAAGTCAGAAACTGGCACTGAAACGGAGTAACACAGTGAAACAAAGACACATTTCAGCACTGAAATGTGATTAGTGCGTGTGTACTGTACAACTACTTGGGTTCTGCCTCTCTTTGGAATCTCATTACAAAAGCACCTCATACCTGGAACAGTGTGTTCCAGCTCACATGACAAAGGCCTTTTTTTCGAAGGCACACATTCTGCCCGATCTTTCACTAGAAAGGATTTACAGTGGAGAACTGGCACAGTAGTGGATTCAGGGCTGCGTTCACGAAACCAGATGGTTAAAAAAGAAAGAAAAGAAAAACACCTTATGTATTTTTTATGTTGGAAACCTGATCTGTGGAGCCTGCTTTTTAAAAGCAGCTGTTAAGAAGCAGGGTTTGTGCCAGACAGTGGCCCAGCTGTCAGTGTGCAGGCACCTGCACAGAGCTGCCTCCGCTTTAATTAAAGATCCTATCAGCCCAGTGCTGCAGATGCACACAGAGGTGCTAGAATTAGCTTTTACAGGTTCCCGACTGTCCCTTGTTCACTGTCTTAGAAAAGCAGAAGTGATCAGAAGGTTTTAGATCCACTTGCACCAGCTTCGGTCCAAATACATGATAGGGGAAGTTACTTTGTCAAACCTTGTAATTTTATAGGGAAATAAATGACTTTCTTAAAGAAGTAATCCACCATTATTTTTATTTAAAAATATATAGTATTGTGCCTTATGCTTTTCATACTGCTTTATGGTAAAATAGTGATGAATTTGAAAACAAATGTTAATATTTTTTTTGCAAATCTTTACTATTTTGCCTAATAATACCCTGTGTGTGCCTCTCCATCATATATGCATTTTTTTTAAAAATGTTTTTATACCAATTTCTTTTCTCCAAAGGGCCCTTTTCTCCAAAGGGACAAGGGCCCAGATGTCAAGCAGTGCATTCATAACCATGTAACATCTGTCTGTGAGGGAGCTTTTAGAGGTATAATACGCCTAAGACTGATTTCATTACCAAATAATTTTGCCCTGATCTTATTGGTCCATACACTGTGAAACACTGACACAGTATAAAAAGTAGAATAAGAGAAATAAACAAAACAAAAGCATGAAATGCCACCTTTTTGTTTTTTATGATATACATTTTTTGGAGGGAGTTTTTGCACAAGAAAATTTATATATAAATGCTCTTTAACAAATAATAATACCCCTGGTAGAGAAATATTTACAGCAGGAAGTCTTCAAATAAAAAAAATACAAAAAAAATAAAAATCATGTATTAAATAAAAGAAAATATATGCTAAAATCATATGTAAATTGTTTAAAGTCATCTTTCTCTGAGTGTGATAATGTGCCATTCTACAAGCAAAGTAAAAATAAATGCAAACAAACAAGAAAGCAGTAAAAAGTATTTAGATTTGTTTGTACAAACGTAGTTGATGTTTTAGTTTGCTTTGGTTCCAGATTTCTGCTTGATGCCTCCAGCCATTGTTTGGAGTTGTGAAATTTTTTCAGCAGTTCCTGTTTTAATTTAATGAAGCACTGATTGAGTCAAATCTGCTTTCTGACGGAAACTAAACGTAATAGTGGATTTTCACAAGGAACACATATACTGTCAATAAAATCACTATAATGTAATTTGTATTTATTCTGTTTTGGTCTATTTAGTACATTCAGTAATATTTAGTTAAACCCCTCACTGCTCATTTAATCAATTTTTAAATATTATTTTTGCAAGACTTTTACACAGTACTGACATAAAGAGGATACAGAAAATCCTGCTGAAATGTCTCCTCAATTAAAAATAGGAAATGAAGCAAAGCAGTAATTAAATATATGTAATGAATGAACTAAATGAATGAATCAAATCATCAACTGAAATGTACCCACTTATTTTAGTTCAAAAAAGGAAGGGTGTAGAGTGACTGCTGATTTAATTCAAGTTCCAATCAGCACAGTACTACAGAGGCAGCAGTGGCTGAAAGAGGGAAACTCCCTTAAGTGGCCTGTTCTCTATCTCTCTCTCACAAACACACACACACACACACACACGCGCGCGCACATACACACAGGCAAACATACACACTCACTATCTAATGAAGTCGGTCTCATCAATGTGAGGGCAGAACAGAGTTCTGAGATGCAGGCCATATGAATCCTCTATACACACACACACACACACACAATGTATAGTGGATTATAACAGGTTTATGCTTTGCTCATGGGCCTCCACGGGGTTAAAGTAATGAGCTCTTCACACCTAAGCCTGCATATACACGTCTTGGGTCATGCAGAAAACTGCAGTTGCTGATGTGGAAAAAGAGGTTAAGAAATACACACACACACACACACACACACACACACACACACACACACAAAGAAAAGCACACATTATGCAGAACATCCAAAGCACACATAAGCAGGATCCATACGAGAATAAAAACAGCATCTGCCTTTCCTTGAAAGTCTCAGTGCAAACAAAAGCCAGTGTATCTGACCATCGTGCCAAGCAGAATGGCCATGAGTGCATGCTTACTTCCAGCTGCAGCTGCGTCTACAGGCGCACCGCTCAGTTCCTTTTTCCCTTCGACGCCTCTCTGCTTACTCTCTCTTAAAGTGTTTCTTTTAACCAGAGCACCCACTCCTTGTGCTTCGCTTTCCTTTTCTCCCTCGTTCGCGCTTCTTTTCTTGCGCTTTGTCCCTCTCCCTCCCTCTCTCTCTGCTCCCTCTGTGGTTCTCGCAGTTTGCCTTGATGTGACTTGAATGTGCAGCTATAGGTCACACTGAAGCATGAGGCAGGCTCAAGCATGCACACACACAAACTCACACACACACATACACACACTCACACGCACCTACACACCCGCACACATATTTAGGCTCAGGCATGCACACATATGCTCAAACTAATAGGCACACAAGCACACACCCACACACACGCACACGCACACGCACACACACATACACAACCAGTGGTAAAAGAGAAGAGGCCGGGCCAACTGGGCTGAGTTTTTAATCCTCCTTTAGCCAATCATGTCATTATCCTCCTCTCTCTTTCTTCCACCCCTTTCCACCTATCTCTCTCTCTCTCTCGCTCTCTCTTTCTCTCTCCTCCCTCCACTGACCCTCCCCCTTCACACATGCACAGGCAGATAATGATGACGAATGGCATGTCTCTCCATTTAAACACATTCACAGGCCGCTCGGGAGGTTACGGCCACAAGCAGGGATTTCACAACAACGCAGCAGCAGGTTGGGCAGCATGAGGCATTTTCCCTTCAGAGACCTCATTTTGAGCTTTGTTTTTCATTTATATTGCCTGTAAACATAGTGGCCAAACCCTTATGACAACTACTATTATTATTATTATTATTATTATAAGCAGTAGTAGTAGTAGTAATAGCATTGGCTCAGAAAGACATATTGCTGTCTTACAGGCGTATTACTAAACACAGTTTACTTCAGGTCTTAGTAAATATGAATAATTTACAATTTGAAAGCATATAAATAAATATAACTTATTGATACCCAGGTCATATCATGATCAAGTCTCTACAAAAAGGCTATTATGTTATAAGGCCTATTAATACGTAGTAATATTATAGCAGCAGTCTTAATGGTAATACGCCCTGAATTCAGAGGATACGAGAAACACACACACACACACACACACACACACAGATGCAAGACAGAAAGAGGCAGTCAGGCTGAGAGACTACAGGTGCTGTATGTTTTCCACTCAGTATCTGCCATCCCCAATTTGCATCAAAACCTGCAGCACTCTTCTATTAAATGCATGCAGACACACACATCCAAAGCAGCTACATGACAATGTGCCATAAAACCCCATTCTACTCTACTCACTTTTGCTACTGGTTGTAGAAGTAGTAATAATACTAATTATCATTGTAATTAGGGGTGAGCTGTATAATTATATTTATCATTATCATGATAACTTATGTATCTTAGAGTATATTGTTGATATTGGGGGTACTTAAAAGACTCTCTTCAATAAATATGTTCATATTCTTCAATCCTATGAAGCCTCAGAAAATAATATGCTTCATGTATCATAAACATGATACTATTATACCACTGCTCCTGAAATTCACCTATATAGTCCATAAATAAGCCCATAAACCCATAAATAAACCCAGCCAGAATCAGAAGTGGGTCAGGCCTGATACTGGACATTAAAAAATAGCCACTCTGTGCCACCCCACTGAACAGTGGCTACTACTGGCCTGCAGAGGAACTTCTTCAACATTGGCATTAATTACAGCAAGGTCGGCCTTCTGTACACTATGTGCTTGGCCTTGCCAACAGCTAGAGTTACACTTAATTAAGGCCAGTTGTCCATTGTCTCCTCACACTAAAAAAACACTATTTTGCTTGCTAATATGACACAGAGCAGATTTGGTGAGTTCTTTGGTGTGTAACAGTGAATAATGTCATTGTAAAGTGAATAATGTCAAAGTAAATTCTGCTATATTTCTGCTGTGTATGCTTGTTGAGTCTTTTTATATGATACTTTATGAATAATACTGGCAAATATACCACAGTATGATGTAGCAATAGAGTATTTTTCAAAACAGTGTTCCTGAAGTATCTTCGTTTCAGTTTTTGGAAAATGTTATGTTATTCAAGAGCACCAACAGTGTGTTATGTGCCATTCTCTGGAAGTTAATGTAGTTGAGTAAAAAAAATAATAAAAATTATACATAAAGTGCACAAAAGACATACTGTAGGCTCACACTCATGCAGCAGAGTTTTCAGGGAGAAAGAGAGAGATAGAGAGAGAGAACGTGAGATAGAGAGTCAGAGAGCAAGAAAGAGAGAAAGAGAGAGAGAGAGAGAGAGAGAGAGAGAGCTGCTGGGGGCTCTAGTAAGTGCATGCCAGAGATGTGACTCACTCAGGGGCTTCACTGGCCTGCTTCTGACACACGCACGCACACGCACACACACACACACGCTGTTGCACTCAAGTCAAACAGTTGTATATGTCGTGTAACTCGCACACATTCTCTCTCTCTCGCTTACTCCCACACACACACAAACGCACACATGTTCCCCTCTTCATCTCAGGCCACACGGTGAAGTGAAGCAGGACCATTTTAATCAGTTATTCTAATACGCAGGCTGCACACACAAACATGATTATAATATCAACAACTCTAATGTATATAATAAAGGCGCAAAACTGACATTTCCACCGACACACGTGTCTCTACATGTAATTCTGATTAAAATGTACAGTGTGGTGAGTCTAAGTCAATGGCACCCCATCAGACCTCAGCACTCAAACTTTCACGAAAAATAGAAATCAAAGAGATCAAGCCATGCTTTGAAGCACTCAAAGGGTTGTTCATTTTCTGTAGTACTGCTCACCTCCTGATAACCTGGGAGAGACGTGTTACGGGGCCGCTTTACTATTGGTTCGCGGTGAGGTGAATTTTTCTGATATACTGTAGGAATGCTGCCACCTCTCCCCTGAGCATTTAGCCCGAATGGTACGGTCTGACTTGGTTGAATGGAATTTGGGTCAGCCCACTGTATGCCAGTTCCACTTTAGTAGGGGGGGACGCCCCGTGTTCGTAGGCCTATATAGTAGTGTCGGGTTTGGTAACGTTGTGGTAAACAGCCCGAGTGAGAAGCTTAGACTATTATCTGTGTTTACAATGTAAAAAGGCGATGCGTTCACTCGCGTTCTTGGCCAGTCAGTGACCAGGTCCATCCCCCACCTCTCCGGCTGGACGGAGTGAGTGACTCCGGATCTATTCGCAGAAGCCCCGGACCGACTGCTCCGGATTTGGCCAAGCAAAGAAGAACAGCTGCTGCTCTGAAGGTTTTAGTATTTTCTGGACAAGCCTTGCTGGCCATGCTGCTCGCTGGGAGGGAGTCGGTGTGCTCCCCAAGTCACTGAGAGTCATGGCCGAGGACTACTGGGAGCACACGTTGGCTTCGGGACATTGCTAAGATTACAAGGGCACGACGGGATCCTGTCCACGGGTAAGAGAACAGAAGAGCCCGGGTATTATTGGGCCATATGTGGCACGGCTTTCAGATTAACGCACAAACTGTTAGCACTGTTGCCTTTCCATACGGCACCATATCCAGAAATATGACAGATTGCTGAGCAGCTTCATCACCACTTTAAATAACAAATCTGAATCTATCTCAGCATGAGATCTTAATGTGATCAACATGCTTATATGTATGTATGTGTGTATGAATGGATGCACGCACGTACATATGTGTGTATGCACATATGTACGTGTATCTATATATATTAGGCGTTAGAGGCGTTGCATGCATGGAGAAGCTTTGGTTGCTTGGCATTGCGATGCATGGCTGCAAATCAGTAAAGCGGCAGCAGCAATGCAAAGGGATTGGGAACGGCAGGACGGGACAGATCACCGTGCTCACACTTTAGCCCGTACTAATTCCTCTCAACCAGCTGGCTATAACGGGAAACTGTGCAGGCTGATCTGCAAGCTTCCAGAGCAGAAAGGCACGAGCCGTTGGAGTGGAAATAGGCGCGTGGCGGAGGGTGCATCATAGTGTGGTCCATGCTTTCTGGATGCACCAGAGAACTGCATTTGAAAAAGCATTCAAAATGTACTTAAGGTTCCTGGTGATCTGATTGTACTGCCCCCTGTAATGACAGTGCTGTGCTAAACAGTTGAGCAGACAGTAAGGCAGCGCCCCGTCCCCAAACAATTCAGGATGCAGCGTGTGTAATGTCCAAATACTCCTGGAGTCCCCACTGCTCATCTGATTCCATCCCTTAGCCACAGACCAAACCCTTCATGAGCTCAGTTGGGCGCTGGATCATGGAATGCACCAATCTATACAGTGCCTGAGAGGTCGGAGGGTGGGTGGGTGGGTGGGTTAACAGCATTGCAAACTGAGAGCTTGGTTTTAGTCCAGCTCTTGAACCTCTCAGCAGTGTGAAGATGGCGAAGGCGTGCTCAATTTATCAGGTACAAGGCTCAAGTCACTGAAACCAGGAACAGGGAAGTACAAAGCAAACCTGACATGCTTGTTTGAAATTCTCGGGAGAATCAGGATGTATCACTCATGCATGTAGTATGCCTGAGTCACTGGACGCCTTCGAGATGGCGAAGGCAGACAGATGTCACATAGGGCTTCTCTGACTCAACACCACATCTGATGTGTGGGTGGTCGGTGGTGGGAGGAGTAGGCGAGGAGAGCTACTGTAAGCACTAGACTAGGTAGAGACAGGAGGATCTTCACTGAACACTAAAGGACATGATTTCAGTATAGGAGCCCACATTGGTCGGGGCTAATGAGGCACTGAAGTGCCTTCTCAATAATGTATTACAGGATGTTATAATTAGCCTGTTGACTAATGTGAAGAAGACTCCCTAGGATTCTGCTGCATCGGAGAAGGTCTAATGCCTTTGAACTTATAGAAGCAAGTGGAAAAGATTTTAAGAAAATACACACTCAGTAGCTGACTTCGCTTTACAATGTTGGGGAGTATGTGGTGGCTGCATTCGTGACTACAGGGCAGCAAGCCTCAAAAATGACTAATTCTTCACACAGTGGCACTGAAGATTGAATTAGACTGAAACCAGAAGCGTGCTTGGAGTTTAGCAGTGCTATGAGGAAGGCACCGCTTTCTAATGTATATATTTACCCAAGTGTGGGAGCTGCAAGGACAGAAATGCGCATCTACTTATGCAATTTTTCAATAGCTCACAGTGTACAGCAGGGAGACTGTCCTGAGGGCTGGCTACTGCAGATCTTTCCCACTTCCATTACCAAAGACTAGGGGTTGACAAAGTGGCATAAAAATAATGTCAAGGGCTGAAGGGTTTTCACAATGATGGGCTCCACATCATCACTGTCAGTCATCGGTGATGGACAGTGGCATCGTCCATAGATTTCATAATTAAAACAATGCCCCAAGTACTTCAAAGCCATTATTAAGTACTCTATGTAAACACACAAATGGCCATAAATATGAATTTTATGTTTTCTCAATTTTCAGCCATGACTTAAATGTAGTGTTTGGGAAGATAAAATACTTAAGGAAAAAATGTAGACTGTGAGCAATGCACATGATTCTATATCTGTAATTTTCTTGATCATCTGTTGTTCTGCTGCTGAATCTGCGATGTGGACTCTCAGTACGTTTTTGAAACCGGAGGAAAGGACCAACTACGGCAGCCATCACACCGGCAACAAAACTTCGTGACTGGACTGAAGCTGGGGGTGGAAAAATGTAATTTTGCATAGGACTGAATATCATGCGCTGGCCCTGGGTTTATTTTAATTGGGACTGGGTTATTTGTGGATGTCTGTGTAATCTGTTGGCCTATGTCCTCCTCTTACATGGATTGTGAGTGTATGCAGACTATTTTCAGAACAGAACCCACTCCTTCAGTTAGGAAGCCTTTCTGCACGCTGCCATCCTCCTGGTCACATTTTCTTCACTGTGGAGTGATAATGAGAATCTGAACACATCTGTGCCCACATGAAGGCCAGCGTGAAGCTGCCATAGAGCTGTGTGGCAAGGCTGAGCTTTTTGAAGGTCACCTCTAACATAATGTCACCTTGCGTTCGGACTCATGCCAGTCTAGAAAGAGAGGGATGCTGTGCAGCCAGTGGCCAAAGACTGACTGGCTTTGGTTAACTGTGTCCATATTTCCTCCTCTGTCTGCAGAGGGTCCCCCCTACCTGTCTGTACTGTAGAGCCTCAAATTGTACAAATTAGTGCTTTCTCTCCTCTTATACTAATGCTTCTGGACCAGTCCCAGCTCTAACTGTTGGAAATGTTGGAAACAAACTATTCAGCATAGTGAGAAATGCAGTTGACTCAGGATTTCTCAGCAAATTATTGTACAGTATTGCTTAGGTTGATAGATATAGCTGATTTACCAGATCTTTCTATCCTTGAAATTTGATTGTTTTTCAAAAAGAGAAGTTGTTTTTTAGTAGCCATCATTATTTATATGACAATTAGTTATCAGTAAAAAAAATATGATTGTGACAGGCATGTTATTACTTCCGCATTATCACAGTTCTGAAATAAGCTTGTAGTGGAGGTTATCATCCGTCTCGTCTCTATCATCATCTGTTATCAGATCAGAGGTCCCCAACCACCGGGCCATGGACTGGTATTGGTGAGTAATTTGGTACCGGAACACACAGAAAGACAGAATTAATTGTTTTATTAATTATTCGAGTTCTGAAAGATCTTTTATTTAAACATTTTTTTTGGTCCTGTGATATGGTACATCAAAATGAAGATCACAAGCTAGCAAAAATGAGTAAAAAGTTTTTTATATGAAACTATTCTATGGCGCAAAAAAGGTTGGGGACCTTAAATGCAATAAATGCATTGTCAAATATATTAATATATATATTTGGGCACCCCACCCAAACAGAGTTTGAGACAAACACTGCATTGTATTTATATTGTCTGTGGTCCAATGATTATTTATGTATATTTGGTAAAAGCTTCTGTGCTTTTGGCTTTTGTTAGGGTGAATGGGATTTTTGCCATTATTTTCAATGCTTGTCCTTTACTATAACAGATACTTCAAAAGAAACATGCTCATAGACAGGCAAATCGTTTCACATCATCCATTCTTCTCTTAATCATCATTGCTATCCAAGTCACAACACATGTAATCCAAAGTGAATTTCTTTGAGATGTTTTGCAGAGAGCTGTTTCAGTAAATGTGATGACTCAGCCATCAAACGCTCGCCTGGACTAACAAGAATTTCTACCATGCGATGTGGCATTGTCCCATTCATACTGCTCATCTGATGCAGTTCAGTGGCTGCCGGACCGGGCTGCATCCTTACTGATTGGATTACAGATCACTGCTGCGAACCCCACATCACACATGGCAGATGCTATCATAGGACCTCGCTACTTATTTGCATATCCTGACCTGTCGGTATTCTGGCCATGAAAGTCAGTGAATATTAGAGAAAACTATAATATAACCAAGAAGTCTGATTCAATTAGACTATGCTCGCTGTTGATCAAGTCAAACTGTCCCAGTCGTTCTCCCCTTAACTTCAGTGATCTCTGGGACAGCTGAGCTCCCTGTCGCCCTGTAGAGAGGATAAATGAGCTGCTGCCTTATCCTTTGTGCCTTATCGACTCGTGTCAATTAAAGGAACGGCCCGCCTTCTCTGTAATTGAATACTGCCAGGCTGCTTAGCTGCTACCAAAGCTGCAGCTGACACTTTGTGGCTGAGGCCTAGAGCCTTCATACCCTGTACTTCAGTTCAAAACCTTAAGGAGTACTTTGCCCAAAACGGCTAACATGTCCAGTAATGAATGAATGCTGGTAGGAATGCTGTTAGGCAGCATGAACTCAGTTGCATCATGCTAACAGGCCCCTATTGGCTTTCATTCATTCTTAGCTGTGTTTGCGTTTTTGGGTCACCTGATAGGGGCGCTACTAGGCTCCACCTTCGAGGCATTGCAGGGCATGGAAACTCTTGGCAGAGGATGTGGCAACACGTCATAGAAGGAAGAAAGACTCACTGCTCAGGGTAAATGCATGTAAACCAAATGTCTTGGCTCAGCCCCTTCTTTCCTTTATAATGAAGTTATTAGTACACAATAGGTGAGAGCTGATCCTTGGCCATTTCTCTTACTCTGAGAGGTTTTAGCGTGTGAATCTGCATGCAAGCCCAAGCTGGCGTGAGTCAGACCTATCAAACGAGAGCAGCTAAGGGCAGACACACACAGTGAACAGTTGTTCTAGTGTTTGATTACTGACATGATTAGTGAATGGATACCTACATGCCTGTCTAAAGGTCAGGTTATGGTTTTCCTCCAATGCCTAATGCATATTCAGCTTTGCAGCATGGGTAAAAAGAGAAGCAGTAACAGTCATGTTTGTGATGTGCACAGCCTAGAAAATGAAAGGCAAATCGATATACATGCTCAGAATTCATTGCTGAAGGATTCCTGGAATGATGAGTTTTATCAGACAAAGGTTTGTTGCAGAACAGGTACCACTGGACTTAATGTTGACTAGTCAGTATTAATGGGTGTTAAGGCTTTCGCTCATCTGGAAATTTCACTGGATCTCTGTAAAACTGCCTAAAGCTGTAACATTGTCACTTCTGTTTATATAAAAATTCTCTTTTACACACCCAGCCAAAGTCCAATTTTGTAATTCAGTGATTTGTTTATTTTGGTTTTGGGGGGGGAGGGGGGGGGGGGGGGGGAGGGGGGGGGGGGGGGGGGGGGGGGGGGGGGGGGGGGGGGGGGGGGGGGGG
>JBBPDB010000017.1:15669540-15701849 GCA_037974465.1 Brachypetersius altus | reverse complement strand
AAAGTCAAGTTTTGGAGTTCGGGGTTTTTTTGTTTTTGTTTTTGTTCCCCCCCCCCCCCCCCCCCCCCCAAAGATTAAATAATCCAGTGTTTCTGTTTAAGTGATAGTCAACAGACGATTTAGAACTACGAGTACATTTCTGTGTGCCATATTATTTTGAATCCCAACACAGATCAGCTAAAATCAAAATAATAAATGACCTGATTGTGCGTTTGAAGGAAAAGTCTGATTGTGGCTGATTCCGATTCCACTTCCGATGGCATTCCTTGTAGTTGTGCAAATTGTTGCTGTTGTAATGAAGCCTTTTACCTCCACAATGTTAACTTTACCCAGATAGAAAAACTTTTAAATCTTGGAGAAGAGTGGACCTTTTCTGATGGTAAATTCATCATGACATTTCCGCACAATATAACAATCAGATTGTAAAAAGTGGCCAAAAATGGAGGGTTTTTTTACAGCAGCGACAAAATATTGTATGTACTTGAGGACACAGGCATATCTGTTTATCTCTTGTTTCTTCTCAGAAAGTACAGGACAACCTGACCTCTTATCTTACTGCAGTATGTGCCAACTACTGGCCTGTGCTTAAGCTGTCCTTATATGCATCCCTGGAGACGCCATGTCAAATCCAAAGCAGTTTTTGGTAGATATGACTAGCCTTGAGCTCTATTCTCTACCCTAAAATAAAGCAGGACAGGTCACTGTGAGTTCATAGTCAGTGCTACTTTTATATTAAGTTATATGTAAGCTATCGTTTTTTTTATGTTTAATTTTGGAATCTTTAGGGATGGTATCTCCGAAATGCGGTGCAAAGAAAAGAAAGGCATTGCATGAAAAGATTCAGTGGTTTTTATTATTACTAATAATGTTTCTTGAGTTTCGAGTGTATTTAATGAGGGAGGAGCAATTGCTGCACGCGTCTGGTCAACAGATGTCTGGTGGTGATGACGGGGGCATGTCGTTCCTCACGCTCCCACTGATCTAATCTAAACTATTTGAAAATGTCAGCTATGTTAGAGAACAGTAACGCTGCATAAACACAGATAACAGCACCGTTTTTATTTAGCTATTTGTGAACCTGTGGTGTTCCATTGTGGTACATGCAGGAGCGATGTGCTGTATTATCCCAGCGTTCCACACTCTTAGTTGATGTAGGTCGGCCTGGACCTCTTGAGAAAGTGACCGTCTGTTTATGGCTGATAGAGATCAGAGAGGCTTTTAATGGAGGTTATCGTTGGTAAACGATAGTCGGCGTATCACTGTGGTTATCGTTGGCTCTGGACCAGCGCTCAAAGCGCTTGAGATGAACAGCCAGGCCATTCAAAAAGCAGCGTGGCTCCTCAGGCTAATCGGGAAGCTTCGGCGCATTCATGGCTCAGGTTTCAACCATGGATTTCCGCAGCCGTGCGTGCCTCAGCGACCTCCACTTTCACCATTTCAACCATCCAAAGTATTTTCGGTGTCTCCCTTTCAAGCAACGGCACCTCCAAGTGCGCCCTCCATTGAGAGAAATTAAACACTGATTAAAAGGCATGCAAAAACAGGGGGGTTAAAAATATAACCCAGCGTTAATGTGCCTCGCTTAGTTCTCGCCATGGGTCCTGCCTGCTCCAGCTGTACTGTGCTTTAGATCTGCAGATTATTTTTTGTGTGATGGCTACTTTCAGACATTTCAGCTTTACTTTTCGATCTGAAGCCGTGTGGCAAAATATGAGCTCAGAGTCCATTTCATTAGCCTCAGGTCTTTAGCCTGTTGGCTACTGAGTTGTCTTGTTCTTTCAGATGTGCATATACATGAACATAGAAGGAGAATATGGGATATTCCACCCCGCTAATCTCTTCCTGTGGCAGCGTAGGATGCTCCTCATGTTTCCTAGAGATGTGCATGGTAAACAGGTTTTAAATTCCATGTTCTACGGTTGTCCTTTTTTTTGTGGGTCACCGCAAGTGCAAGGACGAAAAGCTTGGATTTGCAGCAGAGATTGCTGCTCATCTTCTTGCCAAAGTGTGTGATTAGTGTCATGGGATAAAAGGCATAATCTTCTGCTGGTTTGGAACGTCTAGAAAGTGCTCCTGACTTTTTCCATTCTGAGCGTAGGCCGTCTTCTACGACTCTGGCTCGTTCATCGTTTTCGTTTTGGTTCGGTTTTGTTTCTGTATTTGTAGAGACACTTTCCAAATCTGTCCCGTGTATGACCTTTCTTTCACTTGTCCCACCAGATAAACCCCAGTGTTTGAGAAGGAGCCATGAGGTTCTTCAGTTCTTCTGCTTAAGCATGGCATTCACCACATTATAGGAACCAGCTGCTTTTGGAGCAGTGTGCATGATCGGTGCTAATTGTTTCTGAAGTGAACGCTTCTCCTTGGCTGGGGAGAGGGTGTTTACGTGGGTTTGTAGCTCGTGCTGCGAGACCAGTCCAGGCCAGCACTGGAGGCTCAGCGTGAGGCCTTTGCAGTGCAGGGCCGTCGCTTTCAATAACATCCAGTGCTAATAAACATATCCGCCCACATGATCATCCCTCTGTCTCAGACGTGCTAACAAGTTTGCTATTTTGAAAGGCCATGTTGTTTCCCAAGAGAGGATTTACTCTGTCTTGTGAGATGTATTGTAAAAACAGGGACATTTTTGCCAAAACGTGAATGTGCTGGTTTCCTGATGCTTGCAAACAACATAACTATGTAATAGGGGCTGAAAAATAGGAAAATTGCTACCAAATTTAGCAGCTAAAAATAGATCAAATAGGCCAAAAGAATTCTTTATGATCAAAAACTGAGCAGACATGTAATGATTTATTAAGCTGTGCTTTTTTTAAAAAGCTGAATCTGTAATTAATATCTATTAATTACATTTGATTGCTGTTTTAAATAACATCACATTAAGGAAAGGGGAGACATTAAAAAAAATGTCTGTATAATATAATCATGTGGTAAACGATCATTGAATGTTTTGTTTGGGGGTGTTTAGAGTTATTTCTGTCAGAGCTTGTTCACAATAGCAATGATAGGAACTGAATGAATTAATGATTGCTTTCAGTCATTCATTCATTCATTTTAATCCATTAATGCTATTATCCATTTATAGGTTCATGCAGGGACAAAGTAATATTCCCAGATTTTTTTAAACCATTTTGAACATCAAGCTTAAATCATTATTTTGGATCGTAAAAGACTGCTAGTGGCACCTCTGAGGTACTCTTGAGCAACGTTCCGCCCCCACACACTGCTTCCCGGGCGCTGTGTTCCTGGCTGCCTGCTGCTTCACTTGGTCAATGGGTTTAAATGCAGAGACAGAATTCTGTCACACTGTGTGCCGTGGTGTGTTCATATATGACAGAATAGTCCCTTTAAAAATGTCTATTATCAGGATTCAAAGAATTTATTCTGCTTACTTTGTTCAAATTTGAGTGCTTTGAATCATGTAAAAAGTGGTATTATCAGTGCTTTGTTGGTGGGATATCCACTAATACCAGTAAATCTGGCTTCCTGGTAATATTTGTCATATGGCAGAAAAGTCCTCAGATGCCAAAATCTCATTACAACGTGTGTATGTGTGTTTTGGGCAGGGCGACTGAACAGTGGCTGCCCCTCCACCCTCCTCATCTCGGCCCCCACTGCCCCCTCTGATGGACCGCATGAGGAAGATCAAACGGCAGCTGTCCCTAACGCTGCGGGGGGGAAGCAGTGGGGACAAGAGCCTGAACGAGACCATCAGCTCGCAGGATACTGGAGCACACAGCGATTCTGGTACAGTAACACACACACAAACTCGCACCAAAGCCTACACCTACGCTACAGTGCAACTTAGGGCAAAAATAAAACTCCCACTGAGTAATGCACGCTCATTCCAGCTCTACACCTACAGCACGTTGCATCTTGTCATGGCTCAAATCTGACTCATGCACTCCTCTCAGCTCTAAAAACTCTCATCCTAACTCTGCACCTGCTGTATAGAACAGTTTGTGTCCGAGTTCTATGGTGAAGCAGTGTCTTCTTTCACCATGAGCAGACCTCTGAGATCCTGACTGCACATCATATGAATGAACAGAAACCTGAAAGCCTGTTGTCTACTAAAGAGTTAAAGAAGTTCATCACACACAGAGAAAGATCCCACTGCCAGAAAAATAGATTTTGAACCTGCTTTTAAAAACTGCACAGTCACATTCCTTTGAAAGCACATATTGAGAATGGTTGTGATTTTTGTATGTTCAAATAGTCATTCAATTATTCAAAAATTGAATAGTTTATGCAGTTCATCTTGTCCTAAAATCTACATTTCCCCTTGTTTCACTGGTGCCTTACTATTTCCAGATGGCAATAAAGCGCCTAGTCACTGTTTTCCAACTACTATTACACAATAAAAGAAGTAATATGTAGTTTTCCAGGTCTCAGGTATTTTACTAGGTAAAAGCGGTGTAGCACTTCTGCCTTTGCTGTGGATCCTTGCAAAAATTGAATAGTATTCTTGCTTGAAATGCCCATCCATACATTATGCATTATGTAAGCCTAGTTTCCTAAACAGGGATTAAGCCTAGCCATGGACTTTATTTGGAACATATGCTGTCAATACACCATATAGTCCAGCACTAGGCTTAATCTCTGCTCACTGTAACAAAAATAGTTGCTGTCAAAAGTTAACTTATTGAGCTGGACTCGTTGCTGTAGGAAAATGTTTTCTAATAGAAATAATACGAATTAAAAATGACTTGAAATGACAAAGGGCACTTTTTAGTGCTTGAGAACTACTGCAGCATTTGTCAGTTATGGGCTGCACAACAAATTCAGCAGCACAAAGGAAGCAGGATTTTATATTTTCACAATCTAGAAAATTGAGCATTCAGAACTGAAGGGAAATCATTTTGCTATTGTGGGTTAAGTCAATAGATGAGCTAATGCTCAAGCCTACAGTCGAACAGTTTAGGAGCAGTCATTGTCTTCTCCAAAACATTTTCTGCTGAGTGGATGATGCGGAAACATGTTGACTTGTTAAGTAACACTGAGAACAGAGAAATATCTCTTCTAACTTCAGCTCTCGTGGAGGGCTTAACTGCACGGGCTTACTTCAGAGTTCTCAGTCATGTCTGTGGCACATTAAGTAAAATAACATAATTACAGCCCCTCTATGTGGAGAAAGAACGATGAACTGCTAGTTTAACATGTACTACTTTGTAAGCTGTTTTTTTTCCTGGTAATGTTACACCTAATGTTGCTAATCACTGCCTAAAATGCAAAGTAAGTTGCTGGACTATATGCTGAGATGTACTGTAGTAACACAGTATGTATTTGCATGGTGTCAGCCTTGTTCACCCTCTAATGTTGTTGTTGTTATTATTATTATTATTATTATTATTGATAGTTTTACATGCGAGTGATTGCTCCAGAGGAAATCTCACATCAGCTTTTGACAGCATTTACTATTTTTATTACGCCGAGTATACAATTTTATGCGCTTTAAATATACATACATATTGGAGGTGTCAGTCAAGTTTGTCTCACGTGAATTGCATCCCCTAACTTTTTTTCACTTCAGTGAACTAATAACCCATTTTCATTCATGAAGAGCAGTGGACTATTGTTCTTATTGACACAAAATGATCATTTTTATGCAGAAATTCAGGCAAAATTTCAGTGTTGCACATGCGACATTAGGGCTGTCAGGGTTATTGATAACTCATCATTGCATCCTTCTTCCCTGAGAAAAGTAACCCACAGTGCCTGCTGTCTTGTGTGCGATTGCCCATGGAGAGACAGCGTTGTGGTGTTCAGCCTTCATTTTGTTTCAGTTATCAAAGCACACATTTGTTTTCTGCCTTGATTCTTGTATGTGACGGCATGCTGCGAGAAAACTGTTAAGACAATGCAGTGCCATCTGTATGCTGTATGCTTCGCGTGGGTGAACATCCTGAACGTCCATCTCATCCTTGCCGTTTTCCTTCTGACCATGGCAGCTTGTTTACTCCAGCATGGCTCCTTTACTCTGACCAATCAGCCGCCTCCCTTGTCAGAATGATTTAATCGTTCATCTGACACTTTTGATGAAAAGGCTTCAGTTTGCTGACCCGGCTACATCACTCTCACATCTAGGCTTGAGAAAAATGAGACTATTTTGCAGCGTACTCTACCCGTAGTGTTGGGTGACGTGGCCCATGAAATATGACATAAATGTTAATTACAGTGCACAATATTCAGTTGAAAAGACCATAAACACGTCATTGTCACAATATTACATAGTAAAAACGGAGATAACAGTCATGTAATTACAGCATTATTTATGATATTTCAGTTTATTTTACATTACGGTTCCTAAAATCTATGTGACAGCATTACTATAATGTTTTATTGTTCAGTCGTAAATTGTAAAAACTAATTGGCTTCAATTCATTGTTTTATTTCCTTTAACTCCTGTCAAGCTTTCTGGCATTGAAACAAACATTCCTCAGTTTGCTGAAGTCCATTTGGGTTTCATATAATGATGAACTGCTGCTCTTGTCTTTCAGTCCAATCACCAGACATTAAAACAATTAGTGACCGCAGAGAAAAAAACATGTATTGGAGTTCAATTGGTGATCCCCTGTTTTTGGCATCGCTGATTTTGTTTGTACTAACACTGAAGGTGTTCCTTGTGAATTGATCCTGAGTTCTTCTTTTAACATGTTTTGCTAAATTAAATGCATGCTATAATACAGTGTGTCCCTGTTGATTTTCTTTGATTTTAATTTGCTGTTTCCCTTTTCTTTTTTTTCTCCCCTCTCTTTCTTCCCATGTCTCCTCCTTACTGACCATGGCTGCTGGCCATAATTTTTCTTTATTGTACCCTTTTATTACCCTCTCCCATAACTTTATTTTTCTGGGTGGTACACTGTATTACATCCCACCTCCATCTTCCTCTCCATTTATTGTCTCCCTCTGTCTCTCTCTCTCTCTGTCTCTCTCTCTCTCTCTATCTTCTATCTTTCTCTTTTTTCCTACTGTCTTTTTCAATTTCCATCTTTCATATTTTCCTCTCTTCTCACGATCTTATTCATATTTCTCTTCTCTCCTTTCCTCCTCTCTCTTCTCTTCTCTTCTCCTAATGATACTCCATCATGCTCTGTGCTTCTGCCATTCTCCGCTCCTCTCCCACCCTACTTTGTGTGTGCCTTCCCCCTCTCCCTCTCTCCCAGAGGCCATGCCAGGTGGGGGTAGTGCCAGTCTGCGTGGCTCAGTGAGAGGAGCGGGCGGCTCCTTCAGCATGCACTCACTCCTGCAGTCCTACAGCAGCGCCCTCCGCCGCCCGCGCAGCCTGGGCCGCAGCCTCAGCTCCTATCTCAACCATACCACACGTCTGGGTACACACACACACACAAACGCATGCACATACTCACACATATCCTGCACCAACCAAACTATTCGTCAGATCTCTACATCACTGGCTTATTACACACACACACTCTAACACACCCTACACCGGCTGTGCAACCTGGTCGGCAGCCTGATCTCATGGTACACACACTTCAAGTAGTCCATCATGGTTCACAATGGCCTCCTATGTTGTCCTTAATGGTGAGTGTATGTGCTATTTAGACCAGCCATAGAGCAACAAATTTGACCTCTAATGATGCATGTATAGATGTTTGTGGTTACAGTGGTGTCTCTGGATGCTTTTGGTGCCTTATACTTGACCCCTTCTTCTCTAGTTTACATGTACCATCACAGTAACATCCGCCTTTATTTCAGGTTTATTCTTACGTGACCTGACTAATTACTCCTGGAGATATTATACAGCCATCCTAATAATATTATAATAATAACGTCCTGGTCTTTCAGTATGGAGTACATGATCAAGCCAGATGACTCCTTAGGTCACCCTGGCTTCATAGGACAGCCACCTAGACATGTAACAAAATGTTTTTTTATGTTGAAAGACCCAGAGCCATAGTCTCTTAAAGGCTCCTGATGTGTATTTGATCTTATATTGGATTTCAAGATCAATGCTGCCACCCTGCCTCCTTTCGGCCAAGATATCAGAATAATGGGACAGTTGTGAGTTGTTTGAAATTGATTCTGAAGATACGTGGGGTTTTAACACTCCATTGGCAGGGCACATCTTTCGTGGTGGCGGTGATAGATAGACCCTGAAAGCTACAACAAGGACTGCAGAAAATGATCCACAAGAACAGCCCTCCACAGCAGATCAAGGGTATGGTCCCTGCGTAGTTTACGGCTTGAAGCTCCTGTTAGTGTAACATACCTTAACTACACTGCTGTCCTCAAGCTCTATACCGATAAAGTGTCTACAGGAGAAGGCAAATATTCTCCACCTCCCATAGTCATGAACATCATTCCATCATGGAATTGGTGAAGTATATTGACTGATGCAGCCCATAGGAACCACGGTATCAAAAGCTGACAAAGGCTACAAAAAACTCTGTTGTTCTCTGCCGCTCTGCTAGCTGTGTGATTTTCTGTGTGATCTACAGAAACATAGTGGTTGAGTAGGACATAGTAGTGTTCTCCTCTGGGACACTTGAGCTTTAAGTCACTATGAAAAAGGACTTTTTTTCTTTTGTGGATCCAGTGTCTCACTGATCAGTTGATGGAGGTATCTTCCAATCGCCTTGGTATTTGTTAGTATATAGACTTGTGTGAGAGTAGCAGAAAACCAAAATTACAGAGAAACAGTAGTCCACCGAAACCCTTTGCATCCTTTTTTAAGGATCCTTCATCCGGCACTTTAGTTTCACTTAAGGCAGACATGCTTGTATTTCTAGACCACCCCTTCTTTTGAGATGTGATGCATAAATGGCAGTGATCTAATGGTTCTGAACCAAAACAATATACACTGTCTGCAGTTCAGCTTGCCTTGCTGTAAATGTGATGTGAACCATAGAATAGTTTTGTCTTAAAAAAGAAGTAGTGCAATTTAAGAAGCACACACGCAAGTCAGCAATTAGCCAATGCACTGAAAGAGGCTGTTGCAAAAGAGGAATGTCACCATAACTGCTTTAACTAATTGTACAGTAAACATGGTTGCGACGCCTGTGACTGGGTTTTCACCTAGGCAACATGTAAATGATCATTTTTATTGTAGTTAATTTAATTCTCTTTTGACTTCTGGCTTGTGTTTTGCATATCTGCATTTCCAAGCTGAACTGTGTCTCAGAAACTGAAGGCCGAATGATAAAAGGGTATATCGTAAAGCCTGTACAGGGTGTCCTTGAGTTAAGACGCTAATTTAGGCGTTCTGTTTGTTTTGCTTTGTTTGGTGACTTTTTGGCCTTTATCGTGGTTTCTGAATGATTTTTTTGTTCCCTTTTTCCTGAGTGTTAGGATAGGTTATTAAATTAGGCTAGGGCGTGTTTTGACTTACACCAAAATTCGGTTTGTATCACTATCGTAGGAACGGATCTCCATCGTAACCTGCGGACCCTGTGAACACTCAGGGCCATCAGTCACACAGGTCTGTCTAGAGCAGATACAGTCAGTTCCACCTACAAGTGGCCATATGTCACTGGCTTAGACAGGCTCTTTCAGCTTCTTCAAACCAGGGCTTTTCAGGAGACGCCCTGTCTTCACAGACTGATAGAGTAATGCTCTCAGTTCACCACAAGGGCTAACCAGCAGCAAGCTGTAAATGAGAGAGTTGCAATTAAATGGCATGTAAGCACACGCCCTTTGCCCTGGCTGCTACACAAAACACATCACGATACCTTTGGTGCCTTAGATACTCTTACAAACACACTGGCCACAGAGGCAGTGCCATATCTCACCATGCCACATGCCCTGCTGTTCATATCAACACACACCATAATCAATACTTATACACATAAACAGGGCATTTGTACACATATATGGATATATAAAGAATGTGTGATATTGTGCCTTAGTTTCCATGAGAAATATGTGTGGACCATCCCTGCGACTCTTTCCTCAGCAGTACCACAGACCGTGTGTGTGTGTGAACGCGAGAGAGGGAGTGAGCAGTTTCAAGCTGTTTCTCTCACACATACACAGCAGGGTGAGAGACTGGGTGTGTGAAGTGGGGACAGGGAGGGAGCTAGGCCGAGAGTTGCAGAGAACACTCGGTGTGTTAAATAACAGATCGGAACTCAGCACTGGGGGATTTTCAACTAGACTGAGTGTGATGATTGGAGCTGTTCTGTAATTTAATGCGCTGGAAATGTGTTCTTAAGCAAATGAGAGATTGAGAGGGCGGCCTTCAGGACAGGTGCTCGATGCGAGTGTGTACTAAGAGTAGAATGTGAGGATTGAACTGCTGGAGTACTGTTGTGCAACAGCGTAAGTATAAGGTTCTTTGAGCAGTGTGTATCCTAATGTTGAACTGGATGTATTATAGCTTGGTTAATGCTGAATTGTTCAAAGCTGCCTCTTAGGATTAGAGTCAACAGCTTGATTTAGGACAAAAATGTGCCCACAATATGGATACATTGGCATGACTTGTGCATGTTTGTGTGCGTACAGAGATAGTCCATGAAGATGTGAAGATGGGTTCTGATGGAGAAAGTGACCAGGCCTCCGCCACCTCCTCAGACGAGGTGCACAGTCCAGTCCGGGTGCGGCTTCGGAACAACCCCGGCCGCAAAATTTCCACTGAGGTACATCAGTTCCCCTAACCCCTCCCTTGGGATTGTTGCTGGAGCAGGGCGCTGTAAATGATGCAAGCGGTCGTGATAAAATAAAGAGCTGTTTTCTTTAGAGCTGCTGAAGAACAGCTGGCTGCAGGGAGCTCAATAAAAGGAGTGTTAATGTGCTCTGACAGACAGGTGTAGTTGAGTGTAAATTATGCAGAGAGCACAGTTCCCGCACAGTGACTGTTTACCCCTCGATTAATGCATTAATGCTGTGTGTTTCCAAACTCAGGGTTTGAATTGATCAGGGGCAGTGAGGATGTTTTGTTTGTGTAATTTAACCCTTTCAGCTATAAGGGCCTGTATGTGGGTCTATACTTTAGTTTATTAATAACCTACATTTTAGTTTAATAGCCGTGGCTGACCAATTTAGAGTATTGTAACTATAATGTTTATATTATTGATTGATTAAAATGTCTGAATGGAACATTGCAATTATGCAGGGGAATTAAACTTTTGTTTGTTGATAAAGTGCTTGTGCGTGCGTGTGTGTGTGTGTTCTCTCTCTTAGGACATTAATAAGAGGTTGTCTCTGCCAGCTGATATCCGGCTGCCGGATGGTTATCTGGAGAAATTCAGTTTGAACAGCCCACTGTTCGACAAGCCGCTGAGCCGACGACTTCGCAGGGTCTCTCTGGTAATTCTGGTCAACTGTGTACCGTGGACTTATGACTGACCATTATCACATTATTAGTGATGCTACTGACCGCCCTCTTTACTGCTGTACATCTATTGTTGTGCTTCTGACCATTTCTGCTTAAACCACTGACCACTCTCTTTACCGCCTAAACCACTGACCACTCTCTTTACCGCTTAAACCACTGACCACTCTCTTTACCGCTTAAACTACTGACCACTCTCTTTACCCCTTAAACCACTGACCACTCTCTTTACTGCTTAAACCACTGACCACTCTCTTTACCGCTTAAGCCACTGACCACTCTCTTTACCGCTTAAACCACTGACCACTCTCTTTACCGCTTAAACTAGTGACCGCTCTTGACTGCTTGTACTACTGACCACTCTCTTTACTGCTTAAACTACTGACCACTCTCTTTACTGCTTAAACTACTGACCACTCACTTTACCGCTTAAACTAGTGACCACTCGCTTTACTGCTTAAACTACTGACCACTCACTTTACTGCTGTACTACTACAGAGGCAGGATTGTGAACTTGTTTGTGTAAATCAATCACAGTAACAAGCCATGCTTACTGTATTTGATGTATTGTCACATTGCACTCTGGGTAAAATTTAATGACTCTAAAGTGCATAGGCTTGTTTTTCTTTTTCTGGTTGCTACGCTTAGAATAAAGTTAGTGGGGATGCTCCATTGAAAATGTATTTTTGGACTTTGCACTAGTACACTAGAGTGTAGCACAGTGTTGACAATTGTGCAGTATTGTGATGTTTGTTATTTCTTAATATTGTAAAGAAATTACCTGTGCTGCTTAAGAGTAACAGTGATGTGTTTTGTTTGCAGTCGGAGATCGGGTTTGGGAAGCTGGAGACATACGTGAAACTGGATAAATTAGGGGAGGTAGTGTTTTTAAATCCAGTATTGATCTTGTTTATGTTTGTGTGTGCATGTGTTGTTTTTGTTTGGAGGTGTTTTGTTTTCCCTGTAAGGGCAGTATCAGTGGAACATAAACACGGCATTGATTTTACTTTATTGTTAAGAAAATGCCGTTATTTTCTATATTTACTTTGACTTTTATTTCATTGCAGCCACGATAAACCCAAGATATTTCATGTTTCAGTGTATTTGTTTATATGCATCCATTCCTGCATTTCAGGCCTGCAACACATTACAAAAATGTTGGTACTGTAAAGCATTTACCACTTTTTAATGTACCTATGAAACATTTCAGGAGTTAGTTTCATTCTTCTTGCAACCATGTCTTAAGGTGTACAGGGTCAGCATTGTCACATTTGCCATTTCAAAATTCTCCTCACACTCTACTGGCCAGTCCAGTACCCTCTTCTTCTGCAGGCATGCCTTTGTAATCTGTGCAGAATGTGGTTTTGAATTGTCTTGAAAAATACATGGACAGCCCTGGATAGTTTTGTTGCTATGCATAGTTTGCTCTAAAATCACTGTGTACATTTCTGCATTAATGCTCTTGTCACAGAAGTATAAATTATCTTCGGCACTTACACAACTCCCTACCCTGACAGACCCTGGCTTTTGGCACGACATCCACTTCTTCCAAAAAAAATATGGCATATTGATTTGTCTAACCATAAAACATGTTTATGGCTAACTTAAGGCCTCTTTTTGCACAGTAACATTTTAAGTGGCATTCATGATTGTAACTCTGTATTATAGTGCTTGACAAAGGTTTGTCCTAGTTATCACTTGTCCATGTGGATCTGAAATTCTTCCCGATTCCTTGAATCATTAATGAAATTATGCGCTGTAGAGGGACAACTTTGTAAATCCCTTCCCATCTTTATTTGAGGAACCTTGCGTTTAAACATTTCAATAATGTTCTTACGCATTTGTTCACAAACTGGAGATCCTTTGCCCATCTTTGCTCCTCAAAGGCTCTTTTGAGGAAATTGCTTTTGTACGAAATCATGATTACAATCTGCATGAAATCACATTATTATTTTTTACCTCATTACTTGCTGTGCATTGTCTCAATCCCATCTTTTTTTTTTTTTTTAGAATGAATTGCAGGAATGAAATGCAGGGATGGATGTACATTAACTTGGATTCACACTGTCAAAGCAATTTTAGCAATCTATTTTTTTATTTCCGTTTTCCATTAAGTAATGACTCAACCCAAGAAATAGTAGTTGAAGCTTGATTTTGATGTTTCATGTCTTAGATCATTAGCTGTAATATAATAAACTTAGTGGTAAAACGTTTTAAAAAAACGTAAACAATAGCTGTGCATTACAATGTGCATAAGTTTGTTCTCTGTAGAAAATATTTACTTCCTTTCATTGGAAAATCAAAAAACATGTCATTGGACCAGGGATGTTCAAATATTTGCATTCCGTCCCAGCCGATCCATGTTTTTGCTGTAGGCCTGCTCTGCTCCTGACACTTAAACCAAACCATTATGATCACTGAATACCCCGTACAGAGTGTTCCGAGCTGGGTTTCATCAAAATGTGGCCCATCTGGTTTTTATTAGAATTATAGTCATTAAAATATGTGCTCCACGCTATTTATTTTTTTGTGATTTTTTTTTTTTTTTTTTCATGGAATTTTTATTTTGTACATGATTCTGAATCATATCAAAATAATGAAAACAAGTAATCAGATTTGTGTTTTGGGTCATAAATTACATCCCTGATTAATGTGTTCATATGTTAAACAAACCTGTTAAACATGTCTTATCAGGGTACATATGCCACGGTATATAAGGGTCGCAGTAAGCTCACCGATAACCTGGTGGCTCTGAAAGAGATTCGTCTGGAACACGAAGAGGGAGCTCCCTGCACTGCCATTAGAGAGGGTGAGTCACAACCCGAAACACAAAAACCCAAAACTCCCCTCTTCCAAACCATGTCAGCTAAATATAAATGTGGACCAGCCAGAGTCTACTTCTTCTGCTTAACACAGTTACAGCATTCAGGCCAGGCTGATAAAAATGGAGGAACCACCTAGCCTAGGGATCCTCACAGTAATACATCTTCCTTTTTTTTCATCATGGTGAGTTTTAGGGTGGAGTTTTTGTGTAAACAGTAATTTTTTGTTTTGGAATTACTACTTTCATTACTAAAGGTCCACCTTTTTGCAGAGACATAAAACAATTATCTTAATAATTGACTATTTGACTCCACATTTTAAGTATTTGAGGCCATTTTAAACATGTCTGGAATGATAAACAGATTACACAATGGTCAAGAAAGCTGTATAAACGTGAAAATGTTAACAACCAAGTACGCTTTGTGTTTGTGAAATGTGATCAGATCTCTGGCAGATAAAGTGTCATTGACTTCTCCACAGTAATATGTCACAGTTGCCTTATTTATTATTACTTGCTGTGTTATTGAATATCTGTCGACCTGTCACACCCCCACTCTTTCTCCAGTTTCCCTGCTGAAGGATCTGAAGCATGCCAACATTGTGACCCTGCATGACATCATCCACACGCAGAAGTCTCTGACGCTCGTGTTTGAGTACTTAGTGAGTCACACATATGCAACATAGAAGCATGAGTACATCTAGTGTCACCCAAACACACACACACACACACAAAATTGCAGACATCTTGTCTTAAAGTACAACATCAGTGAGTAACAGCATGTTTTTTTAATGCTGCATTTGTGCCATTCAGGATAAAGACCTGAAGCAGTACTTGGATGACTGTGGGAACTGCATTCACATGCATAATGTCAAGGTAACTGAAAAACAGCGATTCCATTACAGCAGCACTGCTGATGGACCACCAAGATTGAATGTATGTTCATATGAGCAGATTCCTCAACATGGTCTTTTGATGTATGTGACCTTGTATTTGCTTGTGTGTGTCCATGCATGTTTGTGTGCACGTGTGTGTGTGTGTGTTTAGCTCTTTCTGTTCCAGCTGTTGCGAGGGCTGAACTACTGTCACAGACGCAAGGTCCTCCATCGAGATCTCAAACCACAAAACCTCCTCATCAATGACCGTGGGGAGCTCAAACTGGCTGACTTCGGTGTGTATTAAAACATGCACGCACACACACTGAAGCACTGAGGCATTAGAGTGTAATCTCAGTGTGTAAAGTGACAAATGAGTACATTTGTTTTGTCGTATTATATGTAATTACTCAATGCGTAACGTAGGATGGTTTCATCTACATACAATTTTAAATCTGCTTTTCGAACACTGTTTCCACAACCTATGAATTATTGGAAAATCTATGGTTGTAAAGAAAGAAAACAGTTAGTAATAAAATTGGTCTAGTGCTCTACAATGCAGCTGCATCCATTTACAAGCTTGGACTCTGGGACATTTGTGTGTGAGCGAGCGAGAGAGAGCGTGCAAGAGCCACTCTTTGTTAAGTGAAGAAGCTCCCACAGGCAAAGATGCAACAGGTGACTTTAGCCTTCTGAGTGATCCGAAGAGCTAGTATACTTGAAACATGTTGGCAAGTCTGGATTTAGAGATCTGATTTTGAGAGATGAATTTTGGTTCTGATTGTAGGGAAATTTTTATTTTGAGAAAAACAGCTGTTAAAATGGGTCTAAGAACTTCATCACACAGCGAGATCTCATTTCTGTGAATATTGTCCATTAGCACATATTATATTTAGATTCTTCAAACAAGTTTTCATTAGTATATGGCACACCATGATTATACTGCAGGAGGTGAACCTTTGTTAAGTTTGCTCCAGAAATCTGAAAAATGGTTGGTGGGAGCTGCCAATTACGTATAACTATGCTTATTGTCGTTGTTGTTGTTGTTGTTGTTGTTTAGCTGATCCATGCATAACTTCCCATAAAGCATAATATGCTTGTAGAAGTTATAATGTTATAATGATCAGTTGTAATCAGTGAACTTACGCTGCTGGCAAAGGTCTTGATGCTAGATGTGAAGATTAAAGAAAGGACCTCATTTTTCATCTGTGTGCTTTATTTTCCTTTGTAGGTCTGGCTAGGGCCAAGTCGATTCCCACCAAGACCTACTCTAATGAGGTGGTCACTCTCTGGTACCGCCCACCGGACATACTATTGGGCAGCACAGACTATTCAACACAGATTGACATGTGGTGAGGAGCCGTCTGATTAAATGCTGCTTCATTTCTAGGGAAATAAATCCTAGTACCTAGTATCCTAGTAATCCTAGTATTGAAGAAACAGCAGTGAATTTACGTGTGTGTGTGTGTGTGTGTGTGTGTGTGTGTGTGTGTGTGTGTGTGTGTGTGTGTAGGGGGGTTGGCTGTATTTTCTATGAGATGGCTACAGGTCGGCCACTGTTTCCAGGATCTACAGTGGAGGAGGAGTTGCACTTTATCTTCAAACTGCTAGGTATTGCCTATCTCTCTCTCTCCTAATTGCTCTTCCTCCTCTTCTTCTCCTCCCTTCCTCACTCTCCACCTCTCACTTTGCATTTGGCTCAGGAACAGACAGTTTCTTCTCAATCTCTGCCTTATATGTGCGGGCATGCATGCATGTCTCTTGCCGTTTCACAGGCACGCCTACAGAAGAAACCTGGCCTGGAATAACCTCCAATGAGGAATTCATCTCTTATAACTATCCTCGCTATCGCGCTGACTGTCTACACAACCACACTCCACGGTAACCACTGTGTAATTTAACATCACATCATGTTTAGTCATGTCAGTATGTCTCACAGGTCTGAAATAAATCTTGATATTTTAATATATATATGGATGTCCGAATAGAGCATGTATCAATTGAAAAAAGTCAAAGACAAATTTGAAATGTGTCAAAGGTGGTATCATTCCATCTTTATTTTCTAGATCTGTGTGAAGGATGGAAGTGCAAAGGAAGTGCAAAGTTCTGGATACAGTTTATTTGAGTGTTTATGTTTATAAACTGAATATTTGCTGTGTATAAGATGTTAAGTTTGTTAAAAATATTTAAATAATCACAAATGTCCATATACACATACTTGTGGACCACTTGAATTCTGACTTACGTTATGCTAACTAACACTGATCCACTTTTGCTGTTTTCTCTTCTGTAGGCTGGACAATGATGGTGTGGACCTTCTGTCCAAACTGCTACAGGTGCATGAAATCTCTCTTACAATTCTTATCACACACTTTGTTTATCTAGGGAATTATTCCTTTAGTGTGTGTGCCTGTGTGTGTGCCTGTGTGTGTGTGTGTGTGTGTGTGCCTGTGTGTGTGTGTGCCTGTGTGTGTGTGTGCCTGTGTGTGTGTGTGTGCCTGTGTGTGTGTGTGTGTGTGTGTGTGTGTGTGTGTGCCTGTGTGCGTTTGTGTGTGTGTTTGTGTGTGCCTGTGTGTGTGTGTGTTTGCCTTATACATAGTCTGTGTATGTTTAATGATAATATGTAGTGCTTGATTAACAATCTTAACTTCACTGAACAATGTTGATATAATATCTGTTTTTGTTTCCTATTAAAACTGTCCGACACAGAGTATTATTTCATTACGCTGTAGAGTTTGTATCATGTTCGTATCATCAAAAGTCACTTTTTACATTTTTTTAAATAACTTTCATATAAAATGCAAACATTGGTAAAAAAAAAACCCCACAAGCCTCAGTCTGTTTTGAATTCTTTTGGATATTTACCTGCCATTTTTTTAAAGACTGTCTAACCTTGTCTATTCACACTGAAGTTACAAATAATTCGTTATGCTGGATTTCTCTCTGAACAAGGCACCAGTCATAACAGCAGTCATTTTCATATGATGGGTCTTGAGAGCTCAGTATGAACCCTTTTTCATTTTAAGGGAATGGTTGAAAATGGTTATGTAGACTAGAATTCCAACCTTTTGGTTTTCGGTGAATATAACCACATAAAATCATATGTGGAGTTAACAATTATAAAAATGAAGGATATGGGCCCTTTAAGTAAGACTGGTGCATTGGCAATGCAGAGTGAGTATGTGCTTTGAATTGTAACTGTACTCTTGTTTCAGTTTGAAGGAAAGAAGCGCATATCTGCAGAGGAAGCAATGAGACACTCGTATTTCCACTGTCTGGGAGAGAGAGTTCTCGCACTGCCTGACAGTAAGTGCACACACACACACACACACACACACACACACACAGGGATAAAGTATTCTGGAGAGATGGAGAGTGTCCTCACTGCCAGACAGAGTGTGAACACACATAAGCTCACACATTTTTAATGCCTTATTTTGTTCCACATGGAGAACATATTGATCATCAGGACCCATATGCTAATAAGGCTTACACTTTGCCAGCGATACTCACAGTGCATGCAAATGATCAGCCACTAACCAGATAACATTTTAATAATTTTGTAGGTTGGCTTCTCAACACACTTAAAGCAAATTTGCTGAACAAACATAAGTTGTGTGCTGTATCCCGCCCCCCCCCACGTAGTGTTATTCTCAGTAGACAATGTTCTCTTACTTTCATTACAGTTGCATAAATGTGGAGAGAATGCTACCAGTCTGATCACACACCTGTGCACATACTTTTTATGATGTATTCATATTTTCAGCACTGGTTGGAACACTGCAGGCAGCTTTACTCAGTATGTTTCCTGTCTCTGTAGTGCTGTTTGATGTGCTTTAGTCATTACTCCACCATGCAGGAGCTGCTCGCTCTCCACTGCTTCAGCTTCTCTCAGCTGGCTGCAGCGCTTTCATCCTTTTTTTGATCCTTGATCGGTTTTACAGGCAATCACACATACACGCACACTAAGGGTAGTCCTACATCGACAGAAAGCCTCTTTAATGAAGGATCACATTCTGACACTGTGTTTCAAGCTGAGGATTGAGCTGTGATTTAAGAAACACTGTATATTTAGTTTTCAATAATGTATAAATATATATTGTGCTAGTCTTTTGGCTGTAAGGCTGTATTTTTCTGATTAATTGTTAATCAGAAAAATTAACTATTAACACTTAAAATTAACACTGTTGCTGCACTGTGTTGTCTTTCATGTCTTTTATGTCCTTATGTTCTATCTGTGAAGAGGGTGTTCAAGTAAGAATTTCATTGTACTCTGTACACATGACAAACTTCAACTTCAACTACTATTTATATTGTCCATCATGTAAATACCAGGATGCATTTATCCACTATGCAAGTTATGCAGGTTAAATAGTAGATTCTATTTAACTGTGGTACAGGTCAATTTTATTGTAACCTATTTGAATGAAGCCTATATAACCTGCATGCGCCGTCACTGAACACAGTGTTTTTCTCGCTGAGACAAAAATGATTATCACATGAACCGTGAGCAGAACTGTATCCTGCAAACCTGCAGATTTTATCACTAATGCAATTGTTCTTGGACAATTAAGTGATTCTGATTGTGAAGAAACCTTCGCTCTCTTCTGCAGCTACGTCCATATTTGCACTTCAAGACATTCAGCTGGAGAAGGAGACGGGCATGAGGACAGCTTCTCTATCTGACTCCGGTAAGAAAAGCCCCTCTCTACCCTTTATGATACAGGCCTAGTAATGATAATTGTGATGGTAATGAGGGCTGTCAATTGATAATCTGGTTATTAAGCAGCCGACAGTAATAAAATGCAAAATGTTCAGTTATATTTTAATGTGGATGAATGTTTCAATTTGATCTGTCATTGCAAATGATACTGTTCATTGATTTCTCTAAAACCTCCTGCATTTGTTTTGCTTTAGTAAAACAGTTTTGCATGCAACATCATGTCCTTGCAACATGTACTAACAGATTTTTTTTTTAGAATTTTTCTTTTAGATTTTCCTTGGATTTTCTCATGAGTTTGTGAAAGTAGTTGTTGTATCTTCTGGTGCGTTTGGTCTTGTGTTAGTGTTCAGTACTGCAGTTACTGCAGTGTAAGTAACGCATACTGACCTAATTTATACAAGATCATGAATTATGCACATCATAGTAAGGAGCAAGTCTATTGGTACGGTCAGTCATTTTGCCGTCCACTCGCTCCACTCATTCTACTCACTCCACTCTCTCCTCTGTCTTCTGTGACTGCCAGGCAAACGCATTATCTCTTCCACTGACTGCACTCTTTCACTGCATTCAGCTCACATCCCATCCCTTCACTGTACATTCCTGTCTCTCTCTCGCGCTCTTTCTCGCTCTCTCTCTTTCTTCTCTCTCTTCTCTCTCTCTCTCTCTCTCTCTCTCTCTCTCATGCTCTCTCGCTCTGTTTCTCCTCGATCTTCTCTCCCCTCTCTCTCTCTCTCTCTCTGCAGTGTTCTCCTCTTGCAGTGGTAGCTGGTGTTACAGTTGTAGATTAGGGAGATCTTTTCTTTTTTTCATTCAACGTGTACATCTAATTTATTTATTGACAGATTGATAATTATGTAATACTGCTGCAAGTGAGAACTTTTTATTAGATACAACAGAACTCCCCATAATAATACAAATGTTGGACTCTTTGAACAATAATTGTGACTTATTATAGAGTTAATGTGTTGTGGGGCTGATGGAGGAGTATTAGATGTCCTAAGGAGAACTTCTTTTCTTCTGTCCATTCATTATTAACCACATTCTGAGCTGACCACACCCTCTGCCATAGACTGCTCCTTCGCTTGTGTTTCTGCTCACTATCAGACCATCTCACTCCATCTCTAGCTCTCGTTCTCCAGCACTCTCAGGGAATTTCCTGAACTTTTAAATTATTATTTATTTAAATGCTTTTTGAATCCAACTCTTCATTCTGCTTTTTTTTTAACATTTCAATTTAATCTGCTCCACTATTGTGTTCCAGAGATTTTGCAAAGATGCCTAAGGTTCCGGCACACCTTAGGTACATACAGTTGCTTTTCTGACTCTAACCAGAGGCAAGAAGCTTAATTTCTGCCTTTTGTCCCTGTGCTCTTCCCCACTGTTCACATTTACTCTGTCCTACACACTGAAATTAAACAAAACCAACCATTCTACAACCATTCAACGATACTTTGCTATTGATATAAAAGTTGATGTCACATTGATATAAACTATGTCACAACTGGTTTCTTATAGGTATCATCAGTATATAACATTGGGCAACTGAGTACATAAACATGGTCCATACACTCTGAAATAAGTAGTTGATTTAACAGCTGTGCTGTTCTGTTATATTTTTCATCAGTATAGCACAAATAATAAACCCTGTATTGAAGTGGAAACTGTCAGAATGTCTCTCATTTGCTGTCTTGTATGGAAACATGTATGTGATATTCCTCTGATAAGGATAGCCATCTTGTTTGGGGGCTGGATTATACAAGTCATGCTCACCCAAATGAGCCTGAGTCTTTTTAAACAACTGTAAGGATTGCAAATATTGGGCTTTGTTTTATTATCAGGAATGATTCATTTATTTATTTAGTTTTAAATGTGCTACAGATTTACTGGTGCAGTTCACTTAAGCTGAACATCCCAAGACCCTAGTGTATTGTGAAAATGTTTTATCATATCGCCCACCCTTAGTGTGGTGTTTTGACCCCGATGTTTGGCTTGCCTCTGTTTATGCTGGTTTAAGTTACCATTTTCAGCTGGCTTCAATTTTCTAAGGAGGAGAAAAGCAGTGGAAAAATCCACAGTCATTTATAATGAATTCAGACCAAGAAAAACACAACCAGGACATTTGGTAGTGCAGTTGCCCTAATACTCACACACACTGCAGACAGACTCAACTGAGAAAGTCAACTCAAAGTGACACACATAAAGTCCAAAACACCCGTGCTCCTGTTGTTGGCCCATTAGACGATACACAAATATCTCCTTGCTAGACAGGTCTAGACAGCACAGCCTGACATTGCTCTTACACGCGTCATGATGCTGTCAAAGTCGTTTGAATGGTAATTTGTTTAATTAGTTGAAGTCCCTCATGTTCCCTTCTGTGTCTGGTGTTTACCCTGAGATGGAGCTGCAAGTGTGTGTGTGCGTGTGTTTGTCAGATGTGTGTGTTACTGTGTTAGTGCATGAGAGCAGTTCATAAATGATTTATTTTTACCCAAGAAATGAACTATATTACATTAAGATGAAGCTGATTGTTTGGGTTTGTTGAAGTTGCAGGGGAGAAAAGCTATTTTAACACAGTGTAGTAAACTGGACATAGTTAGCAATAAAAACCCATATGTTTATTATGGAAAGCCAAAATAACGGCACTATGTATTATATTTAGGACAGTTTGTGACTAAAGGATGACAAATTCTTAGGAATGACATCTTGAACCAAACCAAAAAGGGCCCATATCATGGAAAACCAAGTTTTCCAGAAACTAGTGTTTCAAAACTTACATTCACACATTTCCATCTCTATATATTCATCACTCAGCGATTCAGTCCAATATTCACACAGAACTTCTAATCCCAATCTAAACTGTCATTTGCAAATATGTTTTAGTGAAAAAAACGCATGAGTTTTAGATTTAAATTGTTTAGATTGTATGTAGAATTGTTGGAATGAACCGGACTGTGGATTATTGGGCTGCTTCGTGTGAGTGATGTCCCCATGGGGTCTGGAGGCAAGAAGGGTATTGCTAATATGCCCTTTAGTGTTGGAACCCCACTGCTTCTGCTGCTGCTGTGTCTGTGTGTGCGTCTGTGTGTGTGAGTAAGAGTGTGAGTTACAGTGTGTGTGTGTGAGAGAGAGAGTTTGTACACTTGGGTGATAATCATTAAAGTTTTAAAATGGGCCATTTTATTGTCAGTGATCTATGGAAATCTGCATTGGAAAAACAGACCATTTAGAATTCCTCATGATTGTGCTCATGATTGTGATGTCACAATCATGAGCACATTTACTTAAAATCATTTACTGATTAGCTACAGGCAGTGGTTTGCAGAGTTCCTACACATAGTCTGCACTGAAGTGAAAGATCTGAGGGAACACACTGCTGTTCCTAGCTGTGGGAAAGCAATAAGATTAAGTAAGCTGAACTTTATTTCCTGGTTTCAAGCTTTAAACAGAAATCAGTTTAAAAGGCAGCGTAACAAAAACAGTCCTCCAGCAGAGAGGTAACATCAAACAGTTACATAAACATGAATCATGGCTGGTTTTGATACATAAACCCACATAAATATTGTAAGGACTTCAGTAAGAACTACTAATAATGTTTTTCCTCCTAGTTTAGCCCTCTCCCATTGTAATTCTTCCCCATTATAATTCCTGGGCCATGAATGGTTGCAGTTGTGCCAATTTGTGCCCAAAATAACCAAATAAAATCTTTTTTTTTAATTTTTTTAAAGAATATGGGCCTTTTCAAAGACAAAGACAGAGAGTGAGAGTGTGTTTGTCCTCACATGACCAGTTTTATGTCCAGTCCTGTATTAACTTCCCTCCATGCTTATCCTCCGACAGCCCTTTTGGTGATTGCACCATGTGTGCCCTCAAACACAATATCTGAAGTGTTTATTTAAGCTCATCCTGCCTCTTGTAACCTCTCTGTCTCTCTCTCGCTCTCTCTCTCTTTATCTCTCTATCTCTCTCAGTCAACAACATATCTCAGCGGCAGAGCCTGCTCTTCTGATCAGCGCGAGGGACGAGGAGACTGAAGACGAGTGAAAGAAGTAAAATAGAAGGATGAATGGAGGACAGACATTTCTGCGTGCGATGATGATGATGAAGGGATCCCTGTTTTTCCTTTTTATTTTTTTTTTGACTGAGTCATTACTTCCATGTGGCATTGTGTCTTTAGAAGGGGGTCACTAGATGTTTACATGGGAAGAACGAGGATCATGTTTATTTTTTGGTTTGTTTCTGTTTGTATTTATATTTGTGTCAAATGATAATGCACTCCCCTTTGCCTGTAACAGTCATGCGCCCTTCCCACTACATCATGTCAGTTTGAACACTATAAATGCAGTGAGTACACTAAGCGGTCAGATTTAACTAGACTTTTAGTTCCTTGCCATAAAGACATATGAAGTGATGAGCAAGAAATAATAATCATGGAGAACAGGATGGGAAACTTTTACATCAGAAGTGTTGGTCTGCCAAGCCAAGTGAATGAAGGTGCAAGAACCTTCATCTTAGTCTTCCTCTCCAGCCCATCTTCTCTTTCTGTCTTTGTCTCTTTCTCTTTGTTTCTCTCTATCTATCTCTCTCTCTCCATCTGTCTCACTCGCTCCAACCCTCACAATCCCTCCACTTCACTTGCTCTGATCGGTCAGCGTTATACAACATGACTAAAACCAATAGAATGACAAAAAACCCTGGAAAGATTTCACCAAAGATTTTCAGTCCATAACATAGATTTATGATGAAATCACACGAGCTTCCACTTCCCAAGCATCCCTGTGTCTAAGCCTGGCATACTTCCTATTGACAAGTATTAAACCTGACAAAGTGACTAATGTGTGTGATCCAGGTTGTTCTAGCAGGCTGAATTGGTTTTGCGTGATACCTGTTGTTTCACCTATAGGAGGCAGTGTCTCCAGTGGTTCTGGCTTTGAGGCTTCGGCACTGGTGTAATTTGCAGTGAGAGAAAAGGCATGGGTGATTGGTGTGACTGGACATGTGTGGCTTCATTCAGCCTGTTAGATATGAAGACAGTGCGTTTTATACCCGGATTGTATCAACATATACGTTGGCCAGAATCTTTTGACACTTTTCTTTGAAATGCATCTCCAGTCTGAACAAATCTGTTATTACTTCCCTGTATGTTTCTGTTCACACTTCCCTTTACAATACAATTCCCCATTATAATACAAATAGACACGCTTGATTTGGATGCTGTAATTGGCGTGTAGTGCAATAAGGCCCTCATGTATTCTCCCTGTTGTGTTTTGTTGTTTATCCTCTCACTTGCTCGTCAGCACTTGACAAATGCATTGCTGCCTAAGTAATAGTATGTGACTGTAGAAAACGCATTCCATTTAGACTTGTGTTGAAAGTGGTCAAGATCTGTTTCCCTCCCTCTTTACACTTGGCAGTAACATTTGTTCCCCATGATCTGATTGTGGTGGTCTAATCAAGATCCAATCCATGTTTTTTAGATATAGCTTCTGTATCCAGATCTCTGTTGTCCACACAATATTTGTTTTTAAATCCGGCTGGCATGGTGCCGGAAAATGGTGCTGGTTCTATTGTGTTTGATGCTTTATAAAACATCCTGACGCAAAACAGCTGACAGCGTAACCGAGGAAGACGTGACAGCGAGATATGTATATTTGCTTAGTAGCCACAACTAAAGCACATTTAAAGAAACAATGTGTTTTAGAAACTGTGTGCTGCTCTTTACATGTGGCTAATGGCTTTTCTGCTTGCAAGATCATGGGCCTAGATTTTGAAGGCTTTGAAAATGTGAAAATGGCGTAACTTTTTTTAACAAGGGATCAGGAATGATGTTCAATGTAGAATGGTGTTGAAAGTTGCTGTTGGAGCGCACGTAGGATTGGACTGTGAATGTACCTTAGCTGGCCATACTGCATGCACACAGATCACAATGTGTGTTTAACTATCCAACTACCATCGAGGCTAGAACCGAACACATTCTGATTACTAATATGGCTACTCTGGTCTTTTAAATGAGTACACAAAATCCAGACATGGGATGCATTTTATTGCCAAGTGTAAGCAGGGGCCTATGCCTGCCTCTGAAAGAGGTTTGTGTGTTCCAGTCTTGATCTGTTTGTAATGCGTTGTGGGGCTTCTCATGCTGTAAGGTGAAATCTCATTGTGATCCAGAATTCATGTTGAAGGTGTAAATGGTCTTTTTGTGTTGGGACAGTAGTTGCACTCTTGTTTTTCCAAATATATGCAGCCAGCCTGCTACAGCCGCTCGTGGTCAACGTCAACTGGTACAGGTTTACACTATTGCTAATATTACAATACTAATATTGTGGATACATCACCACATATTGTGAATCAAATTAGCTTTGTAGTACATTACTAACACACTGGTCAGTAAATAATGTGAGCAGGTTAAAGATTGACCTGATTTTTCATTCTTTTGTCAGAACATGAACACTTTTTTGATGAAGCAAAACACCCACGGCAGGTGTGATTGGTCAGGATGCTCACAGCACAGCAAAAACACTGATTGCATGGATGCTAATTCGCATACTGCAGCTTTCTACAATGTTGCTGTCCCACCACACTGAATCCAAATCACCCTTCCTGCAGTGATGCAGTGGGTACTAAATGAATTGTGCAGTACTTCATACAAAAAGAATACCAATCCCACTCTTGGAGCTCTACACTCCTCTAGCTGCCACAGTTAGCGACAAACTACAGTCTTTAATACACCCCTCTTCTGCATGTCTGTTTACTACCTTGGACTTTAATGTTTTTTATATATAGCTATGTGTATGTGTTTCAAGTGGTCTCAGTTTGTCTAATATGTTGTACCGTCCCCCTCATGCCCCTTAGGAGATTATTTAGTGTGAATGAGTGAGTGTGTGTGTGTGTGTGTACATGAGAGATTGGTCTCATCAAGGAGAATATTAACGTGCATGGCGTGTGTAATGAAGTGGAAGACTGAGGTACATTGTAAATAGCCTTACCCTGTTTTTCACAGATCAGAGCAGTGGACAGTGCAATGAGAGGAACCTCCTGTTGTTAATGTGTCATTTTTAAGTGAATATAAGGATTTCTTTTGTTCTAGCTATCATTGATGTTGTGTTCACATTTTTTTTGAAGAACGACTAGTTAGTCCAACAGAAGACTTACATGCTGTAGATACTTGGTTTTGATGTGTTTTTTTGTTTGTTTTTGCTCATTTCTGTAATTCTAAAGGCTGTGAAAGTGGCTCTTCCAGTTTAAAGCTTCCGTCTGCTGTGTGGGTTCTGTGGAAGGGCTAAAGCGACTTTCGTGCTGATGAGAATTCCACCTCCTGTCCAGCAATTTGCAATAACTGTTAAACTGCGCAATAACCAAGGATGTACTGGAGCCTTCTCCAGATTTACCCCCATAGATTTATTCGTTAATGATAAAACTGCGAGATCTGTAGTCAGATTTCTTGTGCATAGATTTGTCAGGCCTTTTTTCTTTGCCTTCGTATGAAGCTCAATATGTGCGATTTCAATTAGATGTGATGCAGAAATTCCTATTTGTACACAGAATCATGTTCTGAGCCAGTAATAACGGACCGTTGTGCAGTTTTCATTTTTCACTTTTAATGTTTCTTTGGCTTTTCTGAAGGGGCATTTTCATGCTAGCAGAAACTTGATCAGTATTATTATTGTTATTAAGAATATTAATAACATTTTAGTTAGTTTTCGTATGGTGTAAAGAGCCAAGGGTTGGACCCTCTAATTTGGATAAAAATAATTTTCCTTTGTGTGCGGGAGTGTGTGCGGGAGTGTGTGCGGGAGTGTGTGCTGCAGGTATTCATGCATTTAGTCCACTGATGTAAACATTTTCAAATGCATAGAAACATGACAATGCAAAGCAATACCCCACTGTAAATGCATACCACACTTGTTTATAGATCTGTAACAGGAGCCCTGCTCTCCTGTGGTCACCTGACTTGAGTCAATTCTAAAACTGATGATTTATGCAGCTGTGGACACTCCCTGTGTCTAGATGAGCCCAATGTTATGGATACATCCACCCCAACCCCTTCCCCCGAAAAGGAAGAAGCGTCCTGAATGCTTTCTTTTTTATTTTTTTTGCTTTAGTTAACATGGACTTTATGTTCTGGCTTTTGCAATAGTCTATCCCTCCACCAAAGTGAAGTGTATGTATGTGTTGGAGCTTTGTGAAAAGGGGAAAACTTGTATTGCTTTTCACTACATTGTTCACCGTGAACTTCTGAAGGACTGAATAATGCAGAAACGCGCTGGCTGACTGTTATTTCCACGCTCCAGTCTGACTGCAGGACATTTTCTTTGGAGGAACCTTTTCTCCGTGACGTCCGCTCAGATCGACGCGGACCTGCACAAACTCCGACCTGGACATGTTTTCGTGGCAGATGTGCAGGAGGAACAAAATGTGAATTCTGTTTTTCAGGCAATACAATCATTGGCCCAAACTTGATGTTTGTTCCCGTTTGTTGTTATTTATTTAATGCTTTAATTTATTTCTCGCTCCACTTTTTTAACAGATCAGGTTCACGTATTTGAATGTACAGATTCCGTTTACCGCTAAAGATCTATTAGGATTGATTTAACTTGCACAATGAGCTGTAGAGCTTCACTCGTTATTCTAAGCCAGTCATTTTCATTCTTCATGTGGCATCTCAGTCTGTGTTAGACATACAGTAATACATACATGCTCTGTAGGTTTTCAAATTGAAAATAAGTGCACACCTTCTGGAACCTATTTCATATTTAGTTTTTCTCATTATGTTAAACTCAACAAATACGTAAAAACTGTGCACTAAAATCTGCAGGGAAATGGCATATTTAAATTTGTTTTCTGTAAAGCAGCAGGTCTCCAACTTTCTTAGTATAAGGCCCCCTTTGTGAGTATTAAGTACCACTGCCACCTTCCCTCATTCCCCACACCCACCATCGGTTTGTCCATTGTGTTTGTTTTCTTTTTTTAAAAGACCAAATCAGATTTAATAAACTTAATAACACATTTGTATTTGCCCTCCATCGTTCAGTGCCTCTGCAGCACCTGTAGCTCATGATCAATCACAACAGTTGATAATTTGATATTCGAGCACCACTGCTGCCATAATCACTGCTGTAGAGGCTGTTAGCCTGTTCACTTGTTTCCACTTAGAAAATCAACAGAACTTGTTTTTTTTAAACTTTTGCAAACTGTAAAGTGTCAAAACTTAAAAATGTATCAACTCCTCTTGTCCTCCAACATGCTTTACGTACAGCTTGATTTGCATATTTTGAAGGAATGCTTTATCATTTCTTAGTTTTTGTCTGCAGCACACAGTCGATTACCACAGAGCAGTTTGAAGTTTCTCCATACAAGAAACGAGTATGTTGACTTCAAGCATACTTACTGTCATGGTCAGAGAAAGCAACTAGAGGAGCTGGAATGAGATTTAGACAATTTCTGTTGGTCTATTTATTCATTTTGACAGTCTGAATGACAGATATTTGACCGGTATTTGAAATATATATAATTTTAAATTCATAAACAATTGATTTGGTTCCTATAATGGTGATATATTACAATGCTGACACCTGCGGATTGGTTTCTATTATTGTTTTGGATCAGGCCCCATGGTGGTGCAGTGATTAGCCCTCTTGTCTCACACCTCCAGTGTTTGGGAATCCAGGTCCTGGTCTTGTGTGTGTGGAGTTTGCATGTTCTCCTTGTGGTGGCGTGGGTTTCCTCCAGGGTCTCCTGTTTCTCCCACAGTCCAAAGACGTGTGGCAGATAAATTGGGGTTTCTAAATAGACAGTAGTTGTGAGTGTGCGCCCTGCAGTGGGCTAGTGCCCTGCCTTTCCCCCATTGGCTCTGGGTGCCTGTGACCATAGTAAGGAATAAGTGGTTACAGAAATGAATGTTTAAGGTCTGTGGGTTTTCCACCATTGATGAAGGTGCTGCAGATTTTAACCTAAATAACTGACGACATGTTTTAATACAAAAAAGGGATTTAGTACTGGAATCAGCATTTTGCTTGGATTTAAGATGAAGGCCTGACTCCAGAACGCCACACTAATTCAGTGTAAGGATTTTCTCTTGAACGGTACAGTGGCATTAATGCCAACTCCAATGTTTAATCATTGCCAAGTGTACATTGAGAACATTTTAGAATATTGTCAGGCTAATCCAAACTGTTTCTAAGACCAGTGTAATATATTTTCAACTGTACTCTCCACAAAGATCAAATACATATTATGCCATTTCTGAGGCTGTGTGTGTGTGTGTGTGTGTGAGAGACTGAATCCTGATTGGAATTTCATCCCACCATTTCACCATGTCCTTCAACCTACTTTTACAAAACAACGCTTCCAAGAGTTTGATAATCTACTGTGTTCCTTGATAAAGATGATTATAATGAATTCCTGAGTTGACTGCAATATTCATATTTGCGCCTCAGTGTGTTTTGTGCAGCAGCTTGGTTTGTTGACTGCCTTTAGCTTTTATAATCGGTCAATACCAAAGTGATATGAAACCTTGCATGGGTCACTTTGAACTCTTCCAGGAAAACCCAAATGCTGATACTTCGCTTTTGTGTTTTTATTTGTATAAAGCAGTTTCACCATAAAATAATTGGTGTTATGACGAAACCACATATTTACAATCGAGATATGTTAGAGATATCTTCAATAAATGTTGTACAATTATGTTAATTGATTGTATTAAAGTTATATAAATATATATAAATATATTTAGTTCAATAAAGATTAATTGTTCCTTTCTGAAGATCATTGTTGAATTATTTCCATTTTTATTTTTGTATCAGAGTGCAGTGAGTTCAGTAAAGTTTCTCCTTCTTCTTTTAAGAAAGTGAGGAACATTTATTTTTTTAATGGATACAGACCCTTTAAATCTTTTTCTTTTTACCTTTTTTACTCCCTTTTCTTTCTACCATTTACTTTCACTCTACCTGTTACTTTCTTTTCGCTTTCTACATTTCACTTCTTTATATTTGTTTCATTTGTTTGTGCTTCTTTTATTTTCACATTCTTTATCTTTCTCATTGCTTTCTTTGTTCTGCACATCTTTTCTTTCTTTTTTTGGTCTGTTCATCTGTTTTCTTCTGGCCATCTATTTTTTGTTTTTCTTTATTCTACATACACTATATGGACAAAAGTATCGGGACACACCTGTTTTTCGGGATTTGGGCTAGGCCACTTACTTCCAGTGAATAGCAATCGTAATGCGCCAGCATACCATACTTTTTTGAACAATGCCATGCTTCCAACTTTGTGGACACAGTTTGAGGAAGACCCTTTCTCTTCCGGCATGACTGTGTCCCACTGGGCAAAGCAAGCTTCATAAAGACCTCAAACCTATCCAACACCTTTGGGCTAAACTGGAATGGAGATTGGGAGCCAGGCTTTTTCGTCCAACATCAGTGTCTGTCCTCATGCTTGCTCTACAGAATGAATGGGCACAAATTCCCACAGAAACTCTCAAAAGAGTGGAAGCTGTTATAGCTGAAAAGGGGGTCTAACACTATATTAAAGTCTATGTATTTGAAATCAATATCATTAAAGCCCTTGTTGGTGTAAAGATCAGCCCCAATAATTTTGTGCATATATCTTTTTCTCTTCTCACTCGTTTTTGGAATTTGAATCTGATATCGACTGTTTTACCTGGTTCCTGCAGAGCAGCAGTTTGTATCTGAGATCGATGTGTTGGGTCTGTGTATGAAAATGGCAGCCCTGCTCTCGTCCACACGTGAGCTGTTCAGAGAGGGAGTGAGAGCAGTTTTACACACCTGGCCGGTCTTACAGGTACAGAGCTTCACAAGCACACACGCGAGTTATTCTGCTCCGAGTGTCCGCCAGTCAGATAACAAGGCAAGAGAGTTTCAGCAGCAACAGAGGCGTTTAACTGAAGGCTAGTTGCTTTAGCATGGCGCTCATCAGCAGCATCAAACTGCTTGTGAGTGTGTGTGTGTGTGTGTGTGTGTGAGAGAGAGAGAGAGTCAGTCTGTCACTCACTCACTCACTCAGACAGACAGACATAGCGCAGTAATTACATCTCACTGCATACATACATTAAGGTTCGTGGTTAATTTATTGTAATCAGTAGCTGTGCATAGTGTGATTAGTTTCTTCATGAACAGCGGTGTAACAGCAGTGTGGACCCAATGTAAACCTTGCATAGTGATTATTATTGTTATTATGGCGCAAGTTACAGTATTGATCAAGGAATGACAAACATATAATATACAAATAATAATCTAGCAGTGTGACAGAAGTGTAAATAAGGTGTAAAACTAATGAAACAGTAGGTGAATGGTGTGTAAAACTGTAGCAATATATTAAACAGACAGTATAGTAATGTGATAGCAGTGTGAATTGGATGTAATACTGAAACAATACAATTAGACAATACAGAAGGGAAACATAAAAGTGGGGAGGGTATGTAAACCTTCCAGAATGGGTAATGTTGAACCATACATAAATACTGCACAAGATTGCAGCGTGAAGATTAATACAAAATTAATAACATTGCACCATATACAGTATTGTTCAAAATAATAGCAGTGCAATGTGACTAACCAGAATAATCCAGGTTTTTAGTATATTTTTTAT
>JBBPDB010000017.1:15636751-15669440 GCA_037974465.1 Brachypetersius altus | reverse complement strand
CAATAAAAAATATACTAAAAACCTGGATTATTCTGGGTAGTCACATTGCACTGCTATTATTTTGAACAATACTGTATATATAATATTGTACATACGCTTATATTATTGCGTAGGGGACAGCAGCATAGAGTTACATTGGGTGCAAATCATGGTGTATCAAGTAGAGTGGCAGGACATGCCTGTAGTGATCTTTTTATGTGTCTGACACTCGATTAATCTGTTTGTGTATCTGATCTAAAGGCAGATTAGTCTCACAAACTCACAAACCATATGGCTGACAAAAATCACCGGTAAGATTTTGTACTATAGGGCCCTCATTCTAGAGAGCATGACAGGTCAGGATTGGTCTCAGATGTCTGAGTTATTGCCTGAGTGATGTCTGACACTAAAAATGTTACAGTACATTTATGGTAGAAAGATTATTGATTGAACAGGGGAAAATGTGTCTGTATTTGTGTTGTAAAGATCACATTTGTTTTTTCCCATCTAAACCACTGTATAGAAATCTGAGTCTGTTTCATCAGATCACTCGGATGTGAATAACTGTTCCCATCTAAATGACAAAATATAAATAGAATTATCTTCAAACTAGACATGGAACACAAACAGAGCATTTCCACTGAAGCTAAGGTACTTCAGACTGTAGTCCATTCTTTCCAACCAACATAAATCTTTTAATGTTTGATCAAATTCACTATTCACTGTTTTCTATGAGTATATTCTTAAGAACAATCCGAAAGAAAGTCTGAAGAAAGAACATTTCTGACGAAAAGCGCGTGTAAGAATGTTGCTTGTTGTCGCAGATAGCGGTGGATAATGGCTTTGGTGGAGCATACAGTCAGCAGAAGGCCGACTGGATGGTTGATGCGGTTCATCAGTATTTTCATGACAACAGTATGTATTCATTTATGGATTCTCTTTAAAGAAACGTTAGTTATTTCTCAAGGAGCTTAAATTTTCCTCTGTGTTATTTCTGATTTTTTTAAAACAAGATACCCGGTAACATCTAACATCTCTATAGTTTCCATGGAGCCCGGAACCACACAGGAAGATTGCCTAGAGAAATGTTTGCGTATTGTGCTAATGTTTTGCTCTCCAGTTGTGCTGTTCTTATGGTAAGACCTGATAAGGAACAGAATTTATCCAACCTCACAGCCTGCCTGTGTTTATATTGCTGCTTGGCATCTGTCTTGAGGATCTCAGACAAAGGAACACAAGTTTCTCATCTTAGGGCTGGTTTTAGTTCTAGTTTGGCCAAAATAAAAGTGATCAAACTAAATAACTGATTTTATGCAAATGATAAAAAAACTTACTCAGAATTCATACAGGGATTGATGATTGTGGACCTTTTGAACTGCTGTTCAGTGCCCTGTGGATAAGGCTAACAAATATGAGTTTAAAGGTGCTACGCTTTTTGGTGTGTATGCACTTGTATGGCTGAAACAACTTTGAAAAATATTATACAATCTTTTTCATAATAGTTGTTTACAGGATTTTGCTCTTTAGTACGTAAACCTGTTCCATGTGGTTGTTTAGATGACCTCGAACAAGATGAAGTTGAGGACTTCCTGGCCGATCTGATGAACAACGAGTTTGACACGATGGTGGATGACGGCAGTTTGCCACAGGTTTGATGCTTTTCACAAGCAGAATTTACTCAACCAATAGATGGTTGACCTCTAATAAGTAAATCTTTTAGGTCCTATAATCAACAAAATGTGACATCAGTGCAAATGTAGCATCTTACTTGATAGGTGAGCTAGTTCATTCACCATATATTTATCCAAAACACAATTATTCCAGACCAGATACATTTTCCCAACATGAATACATGTCAAACATGCAACATGCTTCTACAAAACAGCCACCAAGATACAGATTTAATAGTTATTTAAATAATTACACTTATGATGGAAAAATATTTTCATAATAAAAAATATAACCGTACATTTTGTGGAGTGTTTTTTAATAGCTGGAAAAAATGTAAAAATTAATTTGAGTTTGAGATGTTAACAGAAGGCATGTTCTTTATGTTGGCATCAAATTTTTTTATTTTCTGTACACTAGTCTGGGCCCCACTTTCTCTTACATTACTGCCTTATTGAAATATGTTAATGTCAAGGTTTTCCTTCCATGTATATGGATCAGCTATACCATTTGATAGGTTACTAGAATAGCATTGATTATCTTGTTACAGTGGCACCTGTTAAGGGGTGAGACATTAAGTGAACAGTCAATTCTCTTAATGTGATGTGTTGAAGCAGAACGAATAGGGTGTTTAGCACAAACTGTTTAGTTGATGCGGGACCTAAACAATATTAGGCAGGCAGTTTTAACGTTATAGCTGATCATGTAGGTTGCAGTGGTAAATGTAATGCTATTGCGTGGGTGAACAGTCATGCTTTGCCTCCTGCTGTAATTTACACCTGCAGTACTTAAGAAGTCCCTACAGTGAGTGTTTGAACCTCTGAAGCTGACGCTTTGTGTTTTTATTCAGGTGGCACAGAAAGTGTGTGCGATGTTTCAGCAGTGCCAGCAGGGAAAACTTGCCGAGGTCAGAGAGCACATCAGCCAGCTGGAAAAGAAAAAGTCTACAGGAAGGGCCAAAGTCACACCTGTGAAAACGCCTACAGAGGACGAAGACGACAGCGAAGATGATGAGGTTTGTCCAGCAGACTTTTTTAATCGGCTTATTTTGGTGAACAGAATTGGGAAAAATTAAACACAACATTAAAGTGACATTACTCCATGAAGGTAAACAAGATGTTTGGGATGTTTGGGATGTTTGATTCTCTGAAACAGTGTTAAAATACCTAGACGGCCATTCTGGTTGGTGAAATCAGATGCTTTAGGTCCACCTATTTCTGACCCGGGCATTCATAGAAACACATTTTCATTAGAATGGATCTGCACACAAACCTAAGGAACCACGCTCAATGCCAAGTGTCTGCTAGAGGGCTGTAAAGCTGTGGAACAATAGAACGTAGTAATCTCCCAGTTACTCTGGCATGAATTGGGACTGGAGTTTGTGATCCAATCATCCAACATCAGTACTTGACCAATGTTTCAACATCCAGTGTAAATTGCCCCCAGAAGAGCAAAGGGTGTTAATACTCTTGATTGCACAGGATCTTCTGGACGAGGAGTTGTCTACAAACTTTTTTTTAATATTTGGAACCTTTAAAATGATTAGTGTAGTGCACAATCAGGACATGAAGTTATTGGTGTGAGGGTAGAGGATGCAGAAGACAGGACGAAATGGAGACAGATGACTCGCTGTGGAGATCCCTGAAGTGTAGTGAATAATTGTTTAAAGCTTGTACACTAGTAGTATCATGCTGGCTAATGCTAAGACTAAATTCTTTGCTTTCTAGCCATTACATTGAAGTAATTATACTTCTTTTTCTATTCTTCTTTCTCTCTTCAGTCCATGGAGTGTGATGAGGCTGGAGCAGGAGCATCAGTCTCGAAGGAAGTGGTGAAAACACAGCAGCCTTCTCCAGCTACAGCTGCAGCTACTGAGGAAGAGGAAGATGGCTGGACCGTGGTTCGCAGAAAGAAGTGACCGAATCTGTCATCATGCATGGTATAGGGTTACAAACTGGAACTGTTGCACTGCCTCAAACTCAAAATTTTAGACTCATTCTACACAGATGAACTGTGGACTGAGAAACTGACAGCAATTGATATTTGCAGTGCATCAGAAAATCTATGAGCTCAGTAGAGGTAGTCTGTATGACGACCCAGTAAAACCTCAGGCTGGTATGTGGGGTGAAAGGTAGGCATTTTCCCATGCAAGAAGTCACAGATGGTTATGTATTTGAGAGAAAAATTCCGCCATGTGGCAAAGAACGAGGGTGAAATTAACAAGGCTGGTACAATCATGCTGTCACTGGCCAGAGACATTTACACTTGTTATGGATTAAGTTTTTTTTGGAAGTGGTTCAGTTTTTCAGTAAAGCAATTTGATTAATAGATTGAATTAGTAAAATGCAGCAGATGGGTTTTCGCTAATTTTCCGATAGCCCACCCCTCAAAATCCCATGGACTGTAGTCTTTTGTTATGGGTGTAGATGGCCCCCTTGTGTCCATACAGGATACTACAGGATTCCTCTCTGTCCAGCGTGTGTGTGCAGAAAGCTGTTGTGGTGGGTGATGGATTGCAGCAGCTACTGTTCTCAGTGTACACTATAGTACCTTTTTAATAATAATAATAATAATACTCGCATGTTTTTTGCGATTAATTGCATTGCTATATGCAAAATTAAACACTTAATTCAAAATAGTGTATTGTGCATTTTTATTTTTAAAGTACTGCTACATGACCAAAAGTGCAGCCACATTTTGTTTGCAAACATTAATGTAATCAAACCAAATATAAAACCAAAGCTATTTGCCACATCTAGTTTGTTAAAGAAAAACAAGTTACCCTCAGAGTCCAAAGCATCATAGCAACTGCAAAGAGAGACCCACTCCATATTAGTCTATGTATCTGAAAGTAGTGTCATTGGAGTCCCTGTTGGTGTAAAGGTCAGGCATCCCAATACTTCTGTCTATAGTGAATGATAACTTGTCCATCATAAGAATTTACATATTTTTAGACATGCGTTTCTTCTGAAATCAAGAATATTGTGGGAAATTTGTCCTCTCTTTGCTGCTGTATTCTTCTGGGAAGACTATTGTTGGAACATTGCTGTGAGGATTTGATTGTGTTTAGCCACAACAGTAGGTACTGATGTTGGATGAGTAGTTCTAGAACATGGAGGACAGAACCATTATAGCAGCAGCAGCAAAAGGGGGCCAACTTCATATTGAAGGCTATGTATCTGAATGCAGGGTCATTAGCCTGTTGCTGTAACGATCAGGCGTCCCAAAACTTTTGTTCATATAATATAGGCAAAATTAATACGCCGCCTGCGCACACGCATGAACCCAAAAACACATAAGAGCGAAGATCTTTCAAAATAAAAGGCACTAAAATAAAAACCTGCATTAACGTGCAATAAAATAATTGTGTCAAGAAAATAATCTGTTAATGTGTTATGGCAGCCGTAATATATATACATATATATTATTAAAATGAAAATCAAAACTGTAATAAAATGGATTATTCTGCTCTAATTTTCTTAGAGGCGTCTGGACAGTAGTAGTAGTGGCCTACAAAGTTTAAGCCCTTTAATGCGAGCTACTGAAACATTGAAATGAACTTGCTAGATGTTACTCAGTGCTGTAATGGGTCAGTTGCTACCATCTTTCCTTATTTTCCACACAAAGCTGCAGTGGGAGTTCTACAGTTAACGTAAGTCTCTAAAAGCTCGTACACAGCTGAAAAATCATCAGACTCGTTTAAATGAGTGGAAATATCCCTGATTTTTGCATATTTTTATTGTAAAAGTAATTCTAATTTGTTTATACGCTGTAGCACGAGTAATAGTACGCCTGAAACCTGTCGAAACCAGGCGAGACATAGAGCGCTAGATTAACGGAATAAAATTACTACTGGTGACAGTAGAAGTGTGCATTACTGACATCCTGCATTTTATCCTTTCCTCCCAGCCAGGGTGTGCTAAATTATCCTACTTGATTAGGTCTCTGGCTGCACATGATTGTTTTACAGTTATGGAAAACATAGACCCTATATAAAATGTAATGTCACTTTGTAAGAGAATCAGTGCTTCTGAGAATTGCTCCACATTCCATTAATATAATACATGAATCATTTTACATTATTTTCAGACTCTTCACCAGAAAGGGGCACATCTGATTGAGTGATCATTTATTTGTCAGTATTACACAGGTTCAATAGAGCTTTTCTTTATTTTGTCAAGTCTTCATATAGTGCTGTATTTCACAAACAACAAGCATTCTTCACACAGCGAACAAATATAAAAGTGAAGGCTTTTTTTTTTGCTCTTTTTTGCTTCTTTTTCTTTTCACTTTAGGACATGTCAAGGCACTATTGTAACATATAAACATGTGACCATCCTACACACTGAGATGACCATACAATGAAAACTGTCAGACTAGAGAGCTCTGCACCATGTAGAGATCAAAGCATCTTTATAAAATCATAGATTTGAGGTTCTAGCTACGAATACTGTGTGCTCAGAGTACTGTGTCATCCAACAAGTTTTGCTTTAATACTGACAATACATTCTGAAAAGTGTGTACACCTGTGTGTAAGTAACCAAGCTGACCTTCAAGACGCAAAATGTGAGAGTGAGAGAGTGATTTCAGGAGTGTGGATGTGTGTTATGAGTTGATCCAGGGATGCTGCAAGCATTGTGCTGCAGTAGCTCTTTTCTCTGGCACAAACTCCAACATGGTTAGGAGGAAGTCACTGAACTGAGCCGCCTGCTCCAACGGCCACTCATACTTCTCCAGCAGCACCTCAAACAGAGCCCACGGCTTCAGATTCATGATGTGCCTCAACTCACCTGGACATAGAGAGACAAATCACATATCTGTAGTATCATAATACACACACGCACACCTTGACTTACAAGCTTAATTCCCTCTGTGATGGAAATTACTCATATGCCAAATACATTTTTCCCCATTGAAATGAATGAAATGGCATTAATCTCTTCCGGACCCCCAAAAAAAGGCTGAACTTGGCCGAGATTCAGCTCGTATCTCGAAAACCTCATTAGTTGGGACACTCGCAAATCAAGGTACCACTGTTTGTATGCACCATTTCAACATACTTTTAAATAAGAATCCCACAGAAACATGCATGCAGTCCAAAAGGAAAATATATAGAATATGCTTTATTGGTAAAGGAAAGTTTTTGGGTTACATAGTGCTGGAGTAGATGGTGGATACAGGAAAAAAAAAACCTTCAAAATACTCATTTTGTCAAATCCAGCTATATTACTCAATGCAACTTCCAGGTAAAAGATATGATAGAAACAGTTTTGGGAAAAAAAATTAATTAAAAACCAGAACAGCTGAGATGGAGAACAGATCACCCCCTACTAATTCAAAGGCTTTCTCAATCCCTAGGAGCGCAGTAAAGTCTATAATTAAGAACTGAACAGTATTTGGTGCTGGATTGAAGAGCAAGGAGGAAACTAATCAGAGAGACTACCAAGGGGTCTATGGTGACTTGAAGCAGTCGTAGGAATTTATGGCACAGTGTTGAAATTACAGGTGCTCCACAAATGTGGCTTGTATGGGAGGGTTGCATGAAAAAGCCACTGTTCAAGAAAAGCCTCATTAAGTTTCGTTGAGCTTTGCCGGAATGCACTTTGAAGATTCTGGGGCCAAATAGAAAAAGGGGTCATGGTCAGATGAGACCAAAATCAAACTATCTGGCGCATGGAGGCGGTGTTATCGTGCTGTGGGAGTGTTTCTCTGCAGCAGGGACTGGGGCACTTGTCAGGATAAAAAGATAAAAGGATAAGGCAAATACTTCAAAACCTCCTGCCCTCTGCCAAATAGTTGTCAATTGGAAAAAAGGTTCACCTTTGAACATGACAGTGACCCAAAGCACACAGCAAAACTAACCACACAGTGGCTGAATGAGAAAAAGATGAATGTTCTTGCATGGCCTAGTCAGAGACCAGAGTCAACCCTGTTTTTCTCTCTGAACTGTTGCTTTCATATCTTCCACTTGGATGTTAAAAGTTGCATTGAGTAAATACAGCTGGAGAATTCTGTCTCTTCATTTTAGACTGCAAAGCAACTTCATAATATTCTGAAGGGGATGGTTCTTTTATTCACTATACATACTGGGTATATAGAGGCAGCGTGACACTGATAAAACCATGCACTGAACTGCTCACATTCCAATGTACTCTAATGAAAGAAAAACAAAACCAGGGCTCCTTAAAATGAGTCATACTATGTAGTATAATTGTATGTAAACAGTTGTGACGATCAGATTATTTTTGTACTCTAAGACATATTGGAAAACTTGAAAAATGCATTATTATGGGAATTGCCATCGAATAAGCTTAAAAAGCACTTTAAGGCAGAACAAACTGATTCCCCCCCCTTTAGTCAGATGAAGTTGAATAATTACATGGTAAGCTGCCATATTAACAGCTTCATTGGTTTTATCCAGCCTTGGAGGGTGTGCTAACATACTTGGTCATATTTTTCAGTAGTGGGTGATTTATTAAGCAGCATAGGGCACTCATACACGGAACAGGTGAACACTAGAATTACAGACACACGACACCTTGACAGGCAGACATGCTCTGCAGTCGCAGGTTAGAAATCAGAGAGCCCCCCCCCCACCACACACACACACACACTGCTGCTTTAGTCACTGTCTGCATTAAGAGCTTCGCTAACAGGGGATCTTCCCCAGACTTGTTTTTGAACTAATAATATCCTGAGCAGCTGTGATCTCATATCCATTTGCATTTCACACATTCCTTTATTGTCAATAAGCACTGTTTTAAGCACTCAATCCCTTTTTATTTTTTTTAAATATTGTCCTTTTAATCTATTATGTATCAAGCATCAAGATCAAAGTAGACTACAACAATCACTGGCATTTCAAAATCTATTTAACAATTCTAATGATCCATGATGTTAGGGTCTGGCGTGGAGTTTATTTTCTAGAGTCCCTAACTCCCCATCTCCTCTTCCTCAGTGTCTCAGAACAAGAGAGCTTGCAAACAGAGATTTGGACACATCACATGGCCAAAGCATGTGACCTGGACATTCAGTTGTACCACACAGCAGAGACTTCAGCCAAGCCCACCTAAAAAAAAAACCCCTGCATTACCTTCATCTTTTCTTTCTTACCATTGCGGTTGAAGTACTCCCTAGAGTATCTTCCTGAGAGCGCAAAATGAGCTGGAACGGGGCCCAAGAGTTCAATAACATGAGCTAAGTGATCTATATGTAAAAACAAACAAAACACAACAACTTAGTATCAGATCAGACATACAGTATCTCCATTAACGATTGAGGGGGACATCACACATACAGTATCTCCATTAACGATTGAGGGGGAAGTATAAAAGAGAAAGATCGTCTGCAAGCAAGTGAAAAGAAGGGGAGCACTGACCTTCATCTCGAGTGTAGTCTTCCCCTGAATGAGGCTCAAACAGATAGTCCCCAGTGGCCAACTCAAACGCCTAAAAAACATGGCATCACCATTAGTACCACTGCTGACAGTAACACCATTCACCCTGACTGCAGCACTGTCTGGGTCTGAATAGAGAGAGCAGCAGCAGAAAACACAAGCAGCCCGCTGCAGTTTCCAATAGTTCATGGGGGCTGACACTGAGCAGATGAATTTATGATTTAGCAGGAGTGTAAAAAAGCTCTGAATGTGGCTATATATTTATCATAGTGTGTTGGTATAAGATGACAGATCGCAATATTTTTACTAAAGTAAGCCCAATTCAAATCTTATTAAACATGGCTTGGTGTGTTTGGCTGTATTCCACGATTACATAAATTGGTTTTTTTTTTTTTAAATAAATAAAAATAACTAATAAATAATATAATTAAGAATATGATAACTAAGGCAAAACATTTTTGAGATCAGTTTTACAGTCAGTTTTACAGTTTGAGTTAAAATAGCAGACATTGTAAACAGCTTAAAGAGGATAAATACGGTAATTATTATAAGAGAACACAAAATTAGAAATACTGACACAAACGCCACACTCTTTACTTAGCAGTTAACAAGACTAAGACATAGTCAATATACTTTAGAGGCATTTTAATTAAAATAAGGGACAATAAAAATCATGCAGTAGTGCATCATTACCTAAGAAAAGGCATTACTTGGGCCAGCATTTTCCAGTGTTGAAGTGCAGTGTGCACAGTTTAATGTTTTTAACTATACCCTTAAATAGGTATATTTTAGCACTGGGAGAAGTCTCACCATGCATGCTGTGCTCCAAATGTCTGCTGGGGGGCCATATTCTGCCCCAATCAGCACCTCCACTGCTCTGTACTGGCGTGTCTGAATGTCCTCTGTAAAGTGCTTGTGCTGCAAGGAAAGCATGGCAGAAGGGTCTGGATTACAGGGCAGCATCTGCTGTGAAGGCGTGTCTATTCAAAAGATTTCAGCTAATGACAGCTGGCTTTCTCAGTAACAAATTAATAAATGAATTATGCAAACACGGGTAACACGTCAAAACATTTCAGTTAATAAATATAGCAGGAAGCTGCCTTTTAATAGAATTTGTTCATTAAACATGATTCTGCATGTATACGTTTTCTCATCTGCGACACTTAACTTAAGCAGGCCTATGGTTGTGAGAAACTCTTTAGCTCTCTGGAGTTCACTTTTATATTTGTCACCCTGGAGAGTTATATTTTGAATTTAAGTTGAAGAGTAACTGGTAGCACCTACCACCCAACACGCATTGCCCAAGTCTGCAATCTTGATGTGGATTTTATCTGAGTTCTGCGGCTCCAGAGGGTTCACCAGGAAATCTGCAGCACTGAAAGCTATGAAAACATGAATCATTTGAAGAACTTCTCAAAGTACAGTGTTCATAGACTTCATGAGCGTGAGTTCATCCCAACTTTAGACAGATACAACATCTATCAAAAGTGAGCACCTAGTTTAGTAGTCAAATCATTATTTAGCCCAAATGTGCTCTTCATACCGAGACACATCAATGAAGTTCAAATATATAGTATTAGGGTATAGCTGTTATTATACGGAAACCTTTGTGGGTATTTACTTTACAATAAAAATATTAATCAGAAAATAACAAAATGTAAAAGATTTTCGATGGTCAGTGTAATGACAAAAAGTCCAGGGACTCACAGTTGGGGGAGAAGAGTGACCGCTGGCTGTCCCTCTCTGTGGAGTACCCAGACAGTGTTGAGAGTGCAGACTCAGAGGTAGCAGACAGGATGGAGCTGGAAGTGCCAGAGAGGGCTGATCCGGGACTGGAGAAGCGCAGCGGCCCGTAACCATTACAGCTCTCCTCAGGCCAGTATGACCCAGACTCTGGACTGCTCTTAATGCCCGGCGGATAGTACCCGTTACCATTCACTACAATAAAAGGAACACTGTTTAAGGGCATTAGATCTGGAGATCTATCCAATAATAACATCAAGTGAAAAGGAAGTTTCACTTTCAATCTTGTAGGCCTTGATGTACTGCAGTTTCCTTTTTTAAAAGAAAAAACACCTTTTAATTATTTTTTTACTGTTTGAAATGATGATTTTGTTATTTTATCTGCCGCAGGCTGAACACGTCTCCTATATCACACAGTACCAATCAGTCCGGGAGACAGCACATTCATCATTCATTCCTCAGAGACACATGAAGCCACCTCATCTTTTGAAGTTGCTCATACAAACGCTACAGGGCAACTGATCATGTTCGGATAAAAGTCTAGTTCTAAATATGTGAGCTGGCAGAATGCCAGGATTTACTAGCAATGAAGTAGATTTACCAGATAGAGCAACTGTGACATTTTTCAGGGCAGCAGGGCTAATTCAGCTTATTCACTCAGGTATAGGGAGGAATGGGGAAAGTGCTAAAAGGTGGTAGCAAGGGTAATTCAAACAAGTATCTGAATCACCTGTAAAACTGGACACAAAAAAAAAAAACAAAACACACACACAATTCACGGCCTTAGGGTCAACAAATCCACATCAATGTATTTTTTCAGGTCATTCTACAACACGTGTCTCAAATAACTCCCACAGCCATCTATAAATGGAAGCCACTTCCTTTTCTTAAACAGTTATTTGGAAATGTACAGGAACTCCCTGAACAAATGTACTGGTTTGTTGATTTTCTAAGTGAAAGTAAGTATAAATCATCCACAGAGAACACACTTCTACACATACTAAAATGTAATCACTGGGGGCAGTGAGGCGATAAAGAATAAAATGTGAACTGCTTAAAGCACAAATTATGTAGCCGTTCCCCAATATGTTCAACTAATTAAATAAATATAAATGAGCAGACATGTAAATTTAAGTGTGGTCTGTTTTTTCACTTGGGGAAAATCAACAAAAAGGGCGATTCAAATTTTTGCATGTGACTTCATCTGCGTTTGAATGAGCTCCTTTGTGTTTGAGTAAGAATATTGGATAATTGGATTCGATCATCTGTAATACGTGTATTTCCACATGTATTGTAGCTTTCATTCTGTGTTCCGGTTTGGCCTGTTAATGAGTGTTTTTCTCACTCTGTGCATGTGCGTCTGTCTCCTCTCCATTTTCACTGAGCCTCCAGAGCGTCCGTGTGTTTCCACAACCTTCTGATGGCCCAAGTCCATCTAAATCCTCCATCTTCTGCAGGTCCTGCATCCTCTCGTCCAGCAACCGCTGCTGTCGTTTGGCTTTCCGCTTTAACTTCTTTTTCTTGTTCTTTGACAGCTTGTCCGACTGGACATACACAAACACACACAGATACACAGGAGGAGACACAGCGGTCAGACTGGGGGATATAATAGCAGGATTTTAGACACATCTGAGATTGTAGCATCAAATCAAAAGGTCCAACTACAAGGACAGTGCCAAGACAGCTGCATCCACAGGCTCAAAAGCTTCATAGATCCTTCACTGTGATGTGTTAGCTCACCAAACTGTAACAATGTTTGAGTGCAGAGAACAGGAAATAGAGTTCGCCTTTGTGAATTGTTGCTATAGAACAAGGACTTTTTCAGAAATACAGTGGTATGTCATGCCACCAACGGACCTGTCCTGTGTCACGTATTTGCCATTTGCTGATGTTTAAGTCAGTGAAACTGAATTTCTCTGCTATACATTTCCTTAGCATTTCAATAGTTTACACTCTAGTACGTTCAGCCTGATTACTCCTGGGGGATAAGACCAAAATATACTTTACTTAAATATACTTTACCATATATTATATATTTTTCTTTTAAAAGAGATACGTTTCCCCATTTTACTGCCAAATCGTAAATCTGAATAGTATTCTGAACTCTCAAGAAAACAAAATATGTATTCCTGTGAAAAACATAGCTGATCAACATGAAACACTGTCAAACAAAAAAACCCCAGAATATTAAAATAGGGCTGAGCTGTGAGGTCAATCAGGTTCACTAACAGGGGCCAGGTCTTAAAACTTTCGAGTCACTTTTGAGGGAGCTATGCGTTTACACTGACGCAGCAGGACTAGAAACTTGTGCTGGAGGACACTAGACACCACAGGGCCATTTCCTGCTCAGGGACTATTTTTGGAAGACAGTCAGTTGCTGGGTGCACAGACTGGACAAACTGTGGCACCTTTAACGTTGCGGGATCCTTGCAAAAGTGACCTACTGAACTCCTACGGCCAACGGCAAAACCAGCACACAGACAAACAGAGGAGATGAAGCCATAGCTGTGGAAACCGATTTAGAAAGCCATCCTGGGAATGCCAGGCAAGGTCCAGTGGTACTGCCAGACCTAATTCCACTGTAAGACTGGAAAAAGAGTAGCCTGAAGTGCCTCACTGTACCATTCTCTCTGTTCTCCACCAGAATGAAGTGAACTTATCTGTTGCAAAGAGCATACCAAATCAACACTGGTTGAAAATGTTCCTTCAAAGACGTTTCTGCTCTGGGCCAGTAAGAAAGGCTCCCTTTAAAGTACTTACACAGCTGTAGTCTTGTGTTTTCTTCTAGACTAATTAGGCTCATGGAATAAATCCTGTGAATTAAGTTCCCAAATACCTACAAATGGGGAGGGATTGCTAAGAAAACTCAAGACTTTACTAACACACTTCATTCACTTAAACACAAGTCTTAAATAATACAAATATGATATTTATTACTTAGAATTAACATGCACTTTCTGTTGCTGTGCCTTTAAGACTATAATAAACATGTTTCTGATTGGCACTCCTTCAGCATCAAAGGGGAAAGGGCTAAACTGCTCTAGACTGCTCTAATAAGGAGACGTGTTGACGAAATCTGACAGTTCATGCAGCTTAGTCTCTATGTAGACTGTTTAGATGAGAAAGTGAATTAACAATATGAAACGTTAAGATGAACATACTTGACGCCTTTTAATTAAAGTGATTTGGGCTCTTTAACAAGTTATTCGCAATTGCTATGTGGTAGCATGACAATGTTTTAGGCTCAAATTCAACATTTCAACCAGTACTGCTGTCATAAGAGGGGTGAGCACTAGGAGTGAATAAAACAGCCGGTCTTCAATTTCAGCTATTATCATTCAACCAACAAATGCTAAAACAAAATAAAGACATGACAAATTTAAGTACAGAAGAAAATAAGTATATGTATGTATCACAGTGCTGATGGTGACTCATTGGTACTTTTGTTTCCATATAGTAAATTAGGATTCATTCAAAGAGATTGTAATTAATTTCATTAACTCATTAATACATTTTCACTGAGCGAGCACCAAAACCGAAGATGTGATTTTTGTTCAGTTATAGTTAGTAGTACACGACCTACTACAGAAACCATACCTTCAAATATCTGCCTACCAACCAAGGACAAAGACAGGCTTTTTTTTTTTTAAAGAACCAGCTTTATAATAAAGCTCTTCCCAGTCTTTCTGGGAAAGCTACAGCTATTTTACTTCAATCTGGTGCTCATTTGTATTCTGAAATGTCTTCGGCGGTGTGACGGCAGTTTGTGAAATTACTTCTTAGAGTGGTGGAGGCTGTGTTTGGAATATGATTAACTGACATGATGGAAATGGAGACAGGCTCATCTGTCACGGTGAGAGTTTCCCCAGGAGGGAAAATCCTCCTCACTTAAGCTACTTGGACGAATCAAATTCGCATAAAATCAATTCATCTTTTGTTCTGCCAGTTTTTGATGGAGAAAAGGGATTTTAACTAGGTTAAACCAGGTTAAACCTAAATAGTTAGCAGGAGGAAAGGGACATAACTATATTGGAGTGAAAATGGAGTAAAAAAAAAAAAAAGCTTAAATAAAAAAAAAAAAAGCTGTGACAGAAGATCTAACATGTTTGAAACACTGTATCATGCAAGGTGACATCCTGCTGTATATTAGTGACAGGACCCAGTGCACAGTCAGCAAATGCGAGTATATAGAATACAAAGACCAAATCCACTGATTTAAAACAATCAAAAACAAACAAAAGAAAAAACTATTTATGAAGGCACTGGCTAAATCTGGAGATTACCAAAGGGAACTGGTTCTACAGTAATCGATTAAACAGCTAAATGTTTGGTTACCGTTACCTTTCAGACAACAATCTAAACCAAACAATTACAAGCACAATTTAACCTTTCCACATTCTAAACCTTTGCCAACCAATTGAATCAACAGCTGTAGTGCCTGCAGGAATTTGCTCCAGTCATGCAGCTCAAGCTGGGCACATTAACTCAAGTGAAGCATTTCTATGCATGTGGAGAATATACAGTCGAAACGGCACCTTACAGAGTCAAATTAAACAGCCATTCTACACAAGAACAAACAGCTCATGCACTCCACTGCTTCAGATCAAAACCATTTCCAAAACACCAGCCTCCCTTGAATCACATCCAGCATGACATTTGTTTGAGCCCTCACAGACTCACTACCAACTGCTTCTAACACCCACTCAAATAGCTAACAGGTTAACATGTTCCTCTGATAATATTCATATACAGGCCTTAATATGAAACACTACTATTTATGTCAAGCATGCATGCATGATTCATTTTTTTCAAAATAGCAAATAAAAATCATGAAATGCATCTGAAATTCAGAGTAATTTTTATTCATGTAAGCCAAAGTAGCATTGGTTACAAAAACAAATGCAGCACCCATGTGCTTGCCTGCCTCCCTTTGTGCGTGACATAATGGCTGAAATTGTTGAAATAAATAAGGAAATGTGGTGTTTGAAATGTAAAATCAGTAAACTCTGTGCACCTTTATAGTTTTAATAATGGAGGTACAATAGTAACATTGTATTTGTTACACCCCGAAATCCCAAAATCAGTGGAACTGGTCAAGTAGATGTGAGAGTATTCCAGTGCATTAAGTCCACAGAGAGTGGAAAACAGCAGAGCGGGGTTAGAGAGGGACAGGCAGGTTACAGCAAAGTCATGTGACTGCACCAAAAAACCTACAGGATCACCTCAAAGAAGCAGGCACTGCTCTCAACATACCTGTTTGTCCCTTGGAGCCGTGCTAACTGCCGTCAGAAGAAAGAAAGGAGGGAGGAGACAGAAAACCACAAAGATGAGGGGGAAAAAAAAGAAAGGAAAATAAAAAAATAAAAACAGAGAAAAAGAACAACAGGACACAGTTAGAAAGCAAACTAAGACAGAGAGAGGAAATGAAAATGACTGGAATATTCACCAAAGACACAGCAGCACCAGAGAGACAGAGATACAACATGCAGATCAGTCATGTATTAAGAGCATCCTGTTTTGATTAATGTGAAAACATTTTAACCTCAATTTTCCCATTTTGATTTGTTTTCCGTAGTTTTAAAGCTATGCGATATGGAGTGAGTGAGCTGTGAGAATGATGTAAAAATCCTGAGTTCTGGAAACTTCGATTATTTATTATATTTAGCCAAAAAAGGTGACAGCACAGCTTTGTTGACTTTTGTTTGGTGATTTAACTTCTTCGACGTTTATCCCTATAGAATAGAAAAATGTGACAGATATAATGAGCAGAGTGGGACAGAAGTAAAGTACAGAGTGAGGAGCGGAAAGTCTCAGCAACTGTAAACTCGATCAGCAGCGTGTACACAGAGTTAAACTGTGTGTGTGTATATATATAGTAAGTAAAGCAAACAGTCAGTCAATCCAACTGTACATCTGTGTAACTGAGCTAGTAACTGCATATAGACTCAGTCACGTTTAAAGGATGGGCCATGTGCTTTACCAGAGGAGCCAGAGGGGGGAGGAGCTCCTGTTTTCTGCCACAAGGTGGCTTCTGCTGCCAACCGCCTCACGTATACATCGGTCACGTCCAGCAGGATGTTCTCCGGCTTTATGTCTGTATGGATGATCTTGCATTTGGTGTGTAAGTAATCCAAACCCTGCAAAACCTAGACGAAATGGTCAAATAGCAAAGAGGTTAAACAGATTAAATATTACATGCATGACATACATATCCATGAAACAAAGTCATGCTAGTTTGCAGCTTTAATTAATTACTGGTTAATTACTGGTTACTCATTAGCATTTCATTGGTTAAAGTTGGTGTTTGTCGAGCCATGTCATACCTGACGGAGGATGCTCTTCACGCAGACTAGAGGCAGCCCCATATAGTTGGACTTGATTATCCATTTCAACAACTGGTGCCCAAGAACCTCTAGCACCATACATACATCTGAGGAGTCAGTTAAGGGCTCTATTCCACTACTTCTACTGTTTATAGACTCAAAATGCAAAAAAAACAACATCTAAAGTGTGTTCACAAGGATACGCACACCATTGACTCCTGATATTTTGAAATCATCAATGAGCTGAACTACTGTCTCCCGTTTGGGGTCACTGGGGTCACTGTCTCGGACCTGTTGGACAAAAATATATTTTCATTTCAAGAACATATGGAAAGTAAAAAAATAAACCCACATTTCCCATCAACAACGATGAGAACATCAAGTTTGCTAACTTTACTTCTCTCTTTTATTTAACTATATTTAATTAAGGGTAGTTTGTTACAACTTGTACAAATTGATCAGGACAAGCAATATAAACAAGAGTCGTACACTTAAACAGCTGGTAGTAGATGTGAAAAATACCAGATACATAATGTGTAAGAGCTGGGCGATATTGCCTAAAAATAAAATATCCGATTTTTTCACAGTAAATCAAACTATGTTTAATGCATTACCCTTCAAGAAAATGTAAAGGTAAATAAATAATCAGAATCAGAAAACTTTATTGGTTAAAAAATGTTAGCATTAGCACCGTGCAAAGTCTCGTACACAAAAGAAACATTGAAATAACTCTCTCTACCCACATGTTTATACAGGGAACAGCTTATTATACTATTACTAAATAATACTAAAACTGAGATAACTGTTGGGGGGGGCGTTTAAAATACAAAGACAAAACACAAAGCAGTCATGCTACATGCTGCACCAGGCTTCTTCTTTTTATGGCAGTTGACAACTTTTCAGTGTATTTTTCTGTGAACCGGACTGTACTACCGCTGTGCTGGTGGCAGTAGTACAGTCTGGTTCACAGAAAAATACGCGTTAAGACTGAATCCGTGAATGAGGATCGGTGTAAAACTGAGGATTTACCGAGGAACACGCTCTGCAATGGGTTACCAGGCCGTGCAAATCGTTTCAAACGAATCTCAATCGGTCAACACTGCTGTTGGTTGTGAACTAGTCGGTTCTTTTACCAAATTTATGCACAGAATATTACTAGACTAACCACAGACAATAAAATGTTTTTGTATTTTTTGGCACAGAGTCTTACTGAGTTTTCATCAGAAAACCATGTCTACCTGTATTACTTGGCCACGCGCTGCCGTATTGTGTGAACTGGGAACACAGGGAATGCGGCGTCTGTCTACGCGTTTAAGAGCCAAAAGAGAATCTTCTTAGTGATCTGATCCAAATGATTCGTAAAATTCGTAAAAAGAGCCTTAGGAGCGGTAGAATCGGGTTGAGCGTATCTGCACATTATGAGATTAGTCACTTTTCTTGTACTTTTATTTTAATACTTCTTGGTTGTGAGAGATGATTGCCATTGGTGACTGAAATGAAAAAGAAAAAAAAAGTCACAAAATAAATAATCTAGTCGCACTGGCGACCATTTTAGTCGCCATCTGGAGCTCTGCCTGCAGAGAGCGTCTGTGCTGCTTAAGCTGTCAGACACAGGCCTTGATTGGTCTGTGTCCGACGGCACAAAACCGAACCAATTCCATATTGCAGATGTAGACCTTTCTTGGGCACAAACACTGCCACAGTTTTTGGGTGCGCCATGTGTAAACTAAGTAATAAAATCGATTTTCATAAAAAACACATTGCCCTGTAACTGTAAATTCAAATTAAGCGATAAAATCGATAAATCACCCATCTCTACAATGTGTAACAGTTTATTATAAGTTCTGTTTGTTAATATGTTTGACACTTACACATTTCAGTAGTTTGATCTCATCCAGTGCAGTCTCTGTATAATGTGGTGCACTCTTAACCACCTTTAAGGCAACAAATCGCTTTCTCCTGCACAAGAAGAAAAGTAGACATACGAATATGCACATGTATACAATGAACCAGTGATTGTGGGTCAGGGTCAAAGATTCGACAGAAAGTTTTGCTTTTATCAGCTTTTCAGAATCAGCTTAGTTTACCAAAACATTCTGGGACAGCAAATGAACACTGATGCTAAGGACACTGAAGACAAAGAGGGCCAAAGAGCTATAAAGAAAAATAAGTGAAGAAACCCACTAAACTTATTCAATATCAAAAAAGTACATCAGCTTTAGAGCCTGGGTTAAGAGACACCGTGATGCAACAGGGTGAAATGCTTGCCCTGCTGAAACAAAGCTGGCAAACGAGTTTATTTGCTATGAACAATGAACCTTACTTTGCAATGGGTGACTTATCATTTTGTTAAAAATTCACATGTTCTGTGTGTTCCAGTTAAAAAAAACTGACTCTGATGTGGAAACCACTCTAATTAGCACTCAGAAGTACAAGTGACACAGTTCTGGATGATCTACTCACTGAAGATCCCAGCACAGCCATACAGTGGAGAAATGACCCCATCCTAGCTTCCTGACTACATGATATCTGCCATTAAAAAGGTCTCCGATCTTCACTGGGTAATAGCCTCCTGCAACACAGAGAAAGATGATCATTAACCCGATACCTTCAGTGCAATATTAAACATTCCGCACAATACAAAAAAGGTTACAAACCTGGAAAAACAAAAGGTACAACACAGTAATGCTAACCATCAATTCTCTTACGTCAGAAACTGCCAGCATCACATGTCACAGGTCAATTAATTCCGTAAAAATGGATTCACCAATACTCCACCAAATCTTATACCTTTGCAATAATCTGATGGATTCTCCTGCTCTTCATCATCTGAGCCGAGTAGCTCTGCTGGGGGTGGGGTAAAGTCTGGCGGAGGTGGGCTAAGAGCCTGTGGAGGGGTTGTTGGATCGGACGGAGCTAACTGAGTAGGAAGAGCAGATGAAAAAGCAGATGGTAGGCCCAGTGAAGGAGCTATGGAAGTAGTAAGAGTCTCTGGTGATGGTAGTATGGTATGTGAAGTAAGCGCTGTGACTAGGACTGAATCATGGGGCGAGTGAGGGAATGGGGCTGCAGGCTGGAGGTCCGGGGGACTCTGGGAGAGGTTTAGAGGAGGGGAGGGAGCTGTATCTGGAGGTGTGGTGGATCTGTGGACAGTGAGGATGTGGCACAGTTCATCTGAGGCCGGAATTTGGGGCCTGTGGATAAAAAAAAAAAAAAAGAAACAGATGAAGCAAAACATGCTGAGATTCTTTCATTCAATCACATTCATATTCATCCCTTGAGCCCAGAATGGCTGGAGTAACGTAGAGGTTTGATTTTTCATATTACTATTGCTTTCACGAATATACCTAAAAAACAGAGGTACTGACAAGATCTTTTTTCTCTACACTTAACTAAATTCAGTGAATCCTGACTAACTATGCTGTTTGTGTAATGGAACATGCACTGGTTAATGTTCTTTACGTACTGTACCTACGCTATGCTCAGAAATTAATCCTGTGGTATAATGGGACCTTTATCACAATAAAAAAAATGCAGTCATATCACACACCCCTACTTCAGTTTACTGATGATCAATAAACAGGTCTAATCACACCACTCTAATCCAAACACTGTATACTGATAGTGATTCAGATAATATTTTATCAGTGGCAGACCACTTCTTTGTAGAACTTAATTTGATGGACATTACTCAGCTGGGACAGGCTTAAACATAAATCATTAAATCAACAGCTATGATATTTCCGTAGTCTCACTGCTTATCTCATGCAATTAAGTTTCAAGAGAACTGTTGGGCATTCATTCACACATCAGCATCCTACAGACCCACAGACTAGCAGCTCTCAGTCCTAGTGCTGGAATCAGATATCAATGTGTCTAGAATGCATGCACACCTCAAAGCTGTCCACTTGATTGTATCACCCAAAAAGAATGTTCATCCCAGACATGAAAAAGGCCTTAAATGTGTTTTTTTGGCGTTCAAAACGCAAATAATCCGCCCAGCTCAAATGTGATATGCTGGAAAACTGGATTTAAACTGCCAAGACCTAAAACATGCAGGGCAGTGACATTCTGGACTAAGACAGAGCGAGAAGTTTTCTGATTCTGAAAAACTGAGAGACTAAACTGGACCTCACTAAGGCACTGTAGTGCTGTAATCACCCCTGCACCACTATTTCACTACAATTTAAGGGGTGTAACGATACCTGCAGGTTTTATTTAATTTGTGTTATTTGACTACAAGTGTCTTGTTTCTACAGAGTTCTACCTACATAATGGCCCAAATAGCTGGAACAACCTTCCCTTAGATATTGGTCAAGCTCCTTCCCCTAATAGTTTAAAATGCAAATACTTTTTACCCATAGCGTTTAGTTTGTTAAGTGCATGCATTTTAAATGGTTCTTTCTTTGTATTTGTTTTAATCTATGTTGCATTTGTACACCATGTATGAACGGTGCTATATAAATAAAGTTCATTATATTAGTTTGGCTCAGATAACTACAAGCTCTCCCATTTTATAAAAATATGCCTTCGGCACCAAAAAATAAGTTTGAACACTGACAATAGTTTCCTTGAAAAACAATCAATTAGAAACACTTGAAGAAAAGGATGAGGTTTATCATCATCTCTACAGTCTTAAATTCAGTGTGTACACTTTATGAACAACAGTATTGGGACACACCAGTTTTTCAGGGTTTGGGCGCACAAAGCAAGCTCTATAAAGACATGGTTGGATAAGTTTGGTGTAGAAGAACTTAACTGGTCCACACAGAGCCTTGACCTCAACCCCATCCAGCACCTTTGGGATCAACTGGAACAAAAACTACAAGCCAGACCTTTGCATCAAACATCAGTGCCTGACCTCAACAGAATGAATGGGTACTCCCACAGAACCCTCCAAATCTTGTTTAAATCTTTAAGAGAATAGCAGATCAATTCCATATCAAGATATATGTATTTGCAGACATTGTCTTTGTTTATGTGATGGTCAGTCCTCCTAATACTTTTGTCCAACTAACTAATTTATTCCCAGTCAATTTAGTATTAGTGCCATAACGGGTTGCTTCTAACGACCTGGAGGAGACGCCAGTGCTTTCATTAGTTTTCTTTTATGTAAGCGTTGAGTCTGAATGATCTCTTTTGCGTGTATTGTTGAGGGGGACATTAAAATAGGCACAGAGAGAGAGGGAGGAGCAGAGAGTGCATGAGTCAATGTGCATATCTGGAGAAGTGAGTCCCTCGACTGCCCTTATGTATTTTTAGCACATACTCTCACGCATGCACACACAGGGAAATCTGGGCCTTATCTCACACATGTGCAGCTTACCCGAGTTCCAAGCTGGGGACGATCTCTCTGGCGGCTTTTCGGTGCTTCTTGTTTTTCTTTTTGTGTTTTTTGCCCTGGCTGCTCTGGGGTAGGGTGGTCGAGCTGGACCCTGAGACCCAAAGCACAGTTAGCACTGCTAGCCGGATAGGCTAGCTCACATCCATTACAGCTCTTAACATCACTTAAAATTGCACATTTAGGGGCGTTGCATTGTTTTTAACGGCTCGTAAAATATGCACAGATATCACCAAAGGTTGCAAAGCAATAAAGTTGAAACTGCACTGAATATTTTCAGGCATTCTCTCCGAAATACGGACCAACACTCACTTCAGGCCATGCTCTAATATGCACCGTGTTCTAATGACCCACACTAAGACACCGTGTAAGATTACGGCTGTTTCACAATTTCGGTTAGCTTATAAACGAGCTGTTTAAAACACTAGTGTGTATTTTGGAGCACGACCTTGGGTTTGTTAGCACACAGCCTCGCCTGAATGAGCCATATCAAAATATGGTCAATGTGGACTTAAACTCATACGAGCAAAGCTCGACCAGATCGTAACACAACTATTAATTCGTAAAAAACACGCGAAAAGGTTGCTTTAAAACTCTCACCGTTCGTCGATATCATCAGGACAGCAGCTGTCAGCCAAGCACACTTTCTGTAATCCTGTCTGAGCATGCGCACTGGAGAGATTCCAACCTCTCACCGGGCAAGTGATGTTGGGGAGCAGCAAATAAGATACAAGTAAAAGAAAATGGCAAAATAAAGTAAATACAACGAAGGAAAACTTTCCAGTTCATTTAGAAATTAGTATATATATTAAATCTCAACAGAAAAAATATGTAACGTCTTAGTAACAAACACAGACACTTCAAAATGTTGTTAAAACGTTGATACTAGAATTAATCCTAAATTTAAAAAAGAAATATCACTGATGAAATAGCTTTGGTGGTATAAGTTAATCAGGGCTAGAGATAACAATTGTACAAAGCAATTTATGGGGTCATTAACATATTCTTTTTTCATACGTCATTATAGCATGTATAACGTAATGTCATGTATAACATACGTAATGTCATGTATAACATATTATCTTGAAATAAATGAACAATTGAAGTTATTAAGTTTATATTTTTCATTCAGCCCTGCAGTGGGCTGGCATCCCACCCTGGGTGAGTCCAGCCTCATGTCCGAAGACCCTAGGATAGGCTCTGCGAACCTAGTGAGGATTTAGCGGTTGCAGAACATGAGTGAAATGAGTGAATTCTATTATACATTTACCATTTTAATGCAGATTATCACGTGCCATATTTTTGACATGGCTGAACAATTCATCTTTCAGAAAGTTTTTTTCTATGTTTTCTATTCTTTAATATTGATGGTCCAATCCACTTTCCCACATATGCATGAATGTCCCACTCAGAAATCTGTTTAGACTTTTAAGTAAATGAATATGAATCATCACACAAAAACATAAATACAGACTGTTTCACTGTTAAAATTATAACTTTATTTGTAATTTTTCATACAAATTTTGATTTCACTCATTACATTTTGGCTCCCAATTTCTCCTTAATGGAGACAGTAATTATATCCAAGTTGGAAAAAAAAGGTTTTCTTCATAATATTTACAGGCACATATACACAATTGTTATGAAACTATACCCAATACAAATACAAAAGAGAATGAAAGTTTAGAATGGGCCAAAGTTCTTTTTTTAACCCCAATGCCATTAGAAAATTACCACATTTTTTCCCCTTGTATAAAAACTGTAAAATATGGCGATTGGCAAAGGCTCCACAATCACATGATCCTTTGAAGAACTGCTTCAACTGTCGCTCCAGTGGAATATGGTGAAGAAACAACAGGACTAGTGCTGCACATTTGGCGAGACAGTGAGTACCACAGACAGTACAAGAACAAGAGCATCGGTTTGGTTGAGCAGTCTCTCTCTTTTCTCTCGGAGAAAAGTTTGTTCCTATTGGAGGTTTGTGTGCTGTTGCATCAATGCCATACACAAGAGCTTACTAACACATACACACATCACATTCAAATGCACACGCTCAGATTATTAAAGTGGAGAACCACAGACACAAGTGTCATGCGCCCAGTAACATACCAGCCAAAACAAAACAAAACAAAAAATCTCAAAAAAGCCAATCAAATCAGCCAATCAATCAAGCATGCATAAGTCTATAATAATTAAGACTACACTGAGAAGCCAAACACATTCAAAATAAGGCTAACAAACAAATTAAACAACCCTTATATCTTTCTGGGGTTGTAATTTAGTTACACTCTAGTGCAGCCCATCATTGCGGATATACTGTTACATTAGTATAAACCCTGATATTTCTAAATGACACAAACTAAATAAATACACATACTTAGAAATTGTCTTCATTTTTTCCCCCCAAACAAGCCCCTAAGGTAGGAACTCTGGTGCAGATAAAAGCTATCAGTCTCGTATTAATCTGAGACTGCAAAGTCCAGCAGTATATATAGATTGTGTTTTTTTTGTTTCACTGCTCTGTACAGTCACTCATCTTAGACAAGAAAAGCCTGAATGAGGGCACACACCCCTTTCATGTAATCAAGATATGTGCTAGCAACGATTTCTAAAGGATGGGAAAGGCAAGAATGTAAACACAAAGTGCTACAGACCAAAACAAAAAAAAGACAAAAATTCAAGAACAAAAGGAAGAAATCACAAATGGCTACAATTCAATTTCCATACTAAAATAATTTCTATGTACACTAGCATCACTTAGAACACATAAAAAATCTAGCTGAAGTTTGAAGACTTCAAAAGTGAACGTTGGAAAGCCCTGTTTAAAAGAAGGCTGTACATGTAGCATGTAGAAATACTGAAATCACCAGGAAGGGTAGCTGTGACCCTGAGACAGACGCTGTGATCATTTACAGTAACATTTTCACTATTCATCCAAGTGAAGAAAAAAAAAAAGTGGCGTGAATGGCAGAATCTGTTCAGGCCAGCCATCGTCTTTTCAAGTCCACATAGTTAACAGCTGTGGCTCCGTTCTCCTCTCCACTATTTGGCAAATTAAGGTCAAGCTTGTATACTGTAATTGGTAGTTGTTACAAAAGGTTACAAAGAAGGCACATTTGGTAGTCCTGTATAAATAAGCGCTATTTACAGTTCAAATAAGTTAGTTTCTATTCAGTGTCTGATCTACACAAGTATACTTATGCTTTTTTTTTTTTTTATCACTGCAACCAAGCAACAAAGTTGACTAGCTTCACCCATGGCCCTGATCACCAATACCATGTGCTGTCACCCGTTTACAAATGCCTCCATTCTCCTCCTAACATTTTGGATTGGGCCTTTACTGTGTCCCTACCAGCAACTCTTCGAGCTACATTTGAGGCAAAATACATTACATTTTAGCTTAATGAAGTTTGTCCTTTGAAGACTTCATTTCAGTCCTTTCTTTCATTGTACATACATAATATATATTTGATCTGTTTACTGATGTCTAAGCAGCAATCACGTGTATCAGATAATTTAACCTTGTTTTGTTGAACACATCAATGCAGTCATCTAATCCCACCATTTCTACCCTCCGGTGTAGACGAAAGCAAACGTAGCCAGAGGACAAAGTCTTCTGCAGACAAATTCTAGTCTAGTTATTCATGGACATTTTTGCAAGAAACATTTCAAAATGTGTTCAGTCTGTTTTTCAAACTGCAGTCTTTTCTTTCAATGCATTCTTTCCAATAAAGCCTGCAAAGAAAAAAAAAAGGAATTTGAGACCTACAGTTCCTCATCGAAAATGGTGTTAAGACTAGTTACATGCTCACACGCACACACGGATATGCACACACACACACCTTGTGCTGTAACGCCTGTGCTATTTTGTACTTGTTATGGCACTTGTGCTTGTTATTCGCAATGAGATATAACTGAATTCATTTGCAATTTGAAAGTATAAATGCAAAAAACGAAATATTCCGTATTGCTCAAACAAAGAGCACAAAGTATTCCCTCTACAGGTCATAAATCATGCAACAGCTACTTAAGTAACGCCACTAAGAGGAGGCCTACAGTAGACATTCTGAATCAAGGAAAGATCGTAAATGAAATGCAATTAATTTATAGCCACAGAGGAAACCATACACACGCGCACATTCGCACATCAGATGCATCAGTGCTAGCACTGGATAGCATGTGACATTAGTAGAAAAACATTTCAGTGTGCTTAGCAGAAAAAAAACTCAGTTGTGCTATTTTATTCCACGCCCTGTGTGATAACACCCCCTTGCCTTAACAGCTAATCAGTCTCCTCTGTTCCGCATATTCCCTTTTTCATTCAGTATTCCCAAAGGGAGGATGTGGAAATCTGTTTCAGGAAGGGGAGGGTGGGCTGGATTTCTCCGGTTGGTCGGATTCAGCATGGCACCGTGCTTCTGTGGCTCTCACAGAGCTTCTTCTCTCTCTAGTCAAAGACTCTCAGCAGGCTCAGGGGCCAAAGTTCAAAGGTCAGTGACTTTGTTCTCCACCAAGGCGGCGACCTGCTGTAGCCGGTAGGCTAATTGCATTTTCTGTCCTGCGGCGTCTTCCTCTAAAGCCATGATAATCTGCACAAAAAGCCAGAACAAACCGCACAAACACACACAACCACTTAGTACCTTCATAATTATATCCAGCAGCAAATTATTCCATCCTCATTATGCAAGGGTCTGTATCCCCAGAACCTCGACACTTCTCACTGACCTGATCATAATATTTGTTGATGTACTTATACAGCTCATGCAGAGCCACCAAGCTGTTCATCTCCGAAGCAAAGCTCTGCAAATATATCAATTTGAAAAACAGAAGAAAATCATCTTAGGACTAAATACTGTTTTATATAATTCTTATTACATTTTAGTGACATTTTATGCTAATGACTTAAAAAATGTATGAACATTTTGTTTGCATTGTAGCCCCTGAAGTGTGTAAGAATAAGCTGCACATGTATGGGTGTCCTGACCATTTATTGAAATAACAAAAATAGACATAAAATATTAAACTGGTTACTAGAAACTGATAGTCACTGGTTTTATTTCACCCTGTGTTTAAAACAACATCTACTAATAATGAGATGCTGCTGTTGCAAAAATGCAGAAAATGTGATCATTAGGTACTATAATAAAGTGAAATGTTGCAGCTTACCCCAGATAACTCCGTAAGCATGGAGTTCATCTCCTGATAGCACCCAGATGCGGCACTATGAATATCACTGTAGTACCTGCAGGAGAAACACAAATCTGTATCATAACACTGCCATCTGCTCACCACATCTTTCAAATTCCACAATCACTGCAGTGATTTCACTCTTATGGGCTTCTCATGGACTAAGCTTATTTTGTTTTGTGATGAATTCGGCAAAGGTAGTGACCATCAACTCAGAATGAATGACTGAGGGGATTTAGCCTCTGGGTCTCTTCATATTTATACCTTAGACAAACAGCAGGTTATGGATGACCACTGAAGACAAGGATGCAAAACTCCATTCCTGGAGGGCCAGCATTAAACACAGATTTGTAGTTCTACTACTTGTACAGGACACAGGCCCTCCAAGAGATGTGGAACCATGACCTCTGAGTTCCTGAGTACAGAATTGAATATATTGGGGAATATGCTTAAATTAATTCCTGGGTTTTTGTTCTGTTAGACCAGTGGTTCCAAAATCAGTCCCCCTGTCCTGAACATTTTATTGTTTTACCGGCTCCCAACACACCTGATCCAACCATTCAGTCATCTACCCTGCAGTTCAGTTGAAATGTGAAGTGCTGAGTGGGAGATCTACAGAACCAGTGTCTTAGACTATATTTACCTGAATTAAAAGTTAGATTTCTCTCATATTTTCAGCATTAGTTAACCAGAAAACATTTTATATGACATTTTGTACCTAGAATACCAATACCTATGCAGCTGGGTGCACATAGATAATAAGAACATACAAATAAATGATGAAAATACAAAAAAGTAGAATCCTATAAAGGTTGTTCTGAAACATTACTCCAAATTGTTTTGCGGTGAAAAGTGCTGTAGGCATCTTTTTTTGACTCTTGCTAGGAGAGTTCATAGTGTCGGAGTCTGTGTTTGGAGATGAAAGAGTGGAATACTGGTGCACGCTGATGTAAGCCTTACCTCTCCACTAGCTGTTTGTATCGAGGGATTTCTCTGGCATACAATAGCTTATTCACAGGGGAATCCTAAACGACAACAAGAAAAAATTATTGATTCCATTTCAGTCATTCCAAACACGGGCATGTATTTTACAATTCATACATCTAGGATCAGTTTCTCCCTTTTGCTTCCTAATAAACGCAGTTACATAGAGAGGAGAGAGTTTATCATTTGTACAAATCTAGTATCAATATCAGGAAATACTATGCACAGCAGTACATGCTCTCCTGCTGTTGTCATGCACTGTTCTCTCTGCTTCCTCACTGACACTTCTGAGCATGCTCACTGAACCATAATAGGAAGAGGATGTGGGGTTAATTAAAGCTGACACAGGGGTTAATTAGTTTACTGACCCGGCCCACTTTGTGCTCAGAGGTGGTACAGGAGTCAATAAAGGTCTGAGCGATGACAGAGAGTACAGCGTCCACGCTGTCAGTCACCTGCACATCAAACACAAACTGAGGGTTCTTCAGGATGTTCACCCAGAAACGGAGTGGTAAGCTGAGGGAGCAAGGGAGAGGGAGAGAGAATACGAAAAGAATAAAATGAGAAAATTATTACTTCAAATTACAAACCAGTCCTTCTTACTGCATGTAGGATCCAGAATACAGTAAAATACACTGCTGCCACTCTTGTCCAGTCATAACAGCCACACATATATGGCTGTTTTATATGTTTATTATTATTATTATTATTATTATTATTATTATAATATAATAAGTTAATAATAAATGTTATTATTATATAATAATACTACATATTATTTATATTGCGATTTACATTTTACAAAAAATCTCAAAGTGCATACAGACAGAAAATAACATTTTAAGCATTAAAAAGTATAAAGTACAGGAAGCATATATTTAACAGAAAATTAAACAGAAGCACTTGTCAACACTTCCAAAGTTTAGTCTTCCCAAGTCTATTGCATTTTCTGTTTCTCATAATCTATGCATTTCCAGTTCTAGTGTAGATTTTCTCCATTTCCCTTTCATATTAACTTTCTCTGTTTTTTTAATAGCTACAAATCATTTTAGATTCAATGTTGAGTTGTCTTCTCACAGAGGAAGAATAGATGGAAATACATGTGATTTTTTTCAGATCTGAAAAGATGAAAGCATTAAATATTGTTTATCTGAGAGTGACAGGTCTCGCATGGCTGTTAGGTTTCCCCATCTTCTTTGTACCTTTTCATAACTCTTTGAAGTTTGAACTTAAATACTGCTTTTTCGCTTGATTACTTTTGACTCTTTTTATGCACATGAGAAAGAAATATAGTGTGTTTGGGCAGTTCCTTGTATGAATGTTAGTGCAAGAGCATCAGTCAAAAAAAAGCAATGTCAGTGAGAGTTTGGAGGCAGCTTTTTTTGAAAAACAAATCTGTAAATGGTTGGTTTTAAGATCGGAAAAAGAAAGATTCACTAAGCAAAGAGTGGCCAAATTAAACAATCTCAGATTTGAGTGCTGCTACTTAAAGGTTGTTTTGACTAGAAATTAAACAAAAGAGTGGTCTCTGAAAGTTTATTATCACATCCAAGTTTTAATAGATTAACTGGTTTTAGCAGATGCATTAAATTACTGAAACTGCTGCATACCTGTTAGTTTTCCATATGTGTACAGTTTCAGGGTCATCGATGCCGTGCTTCTCTGCCATGTCGTCCAGGAAGTCGAAGAAAAATCTGACAGCAATAGGAGGAGGGCGCTTGGTGCTTAGGATGGCCACGAAAACATCATCCACAAACTTCTGCAGTGTGCCCTGAATCCAAGAAAAACAAATTTTAGAAGCCAATAGTGCACAGGAGCAACAATATGTTGAGGTATTCTTGTGTCTATGTGCATGTAGTTTTGCAGTAGTGTGTATGCAGTGTACCTTCATTGAGAGCAAGCGTGTAAGATATATCTCAGGGATGGCTTTAGCACGCTCTCTCTCTCTCATGCTGCTCTTCCTGTGTTTGGGGATTTCAGGCTCCTCGCTTGATTTTATCAGGTGCCACAGGCGAAGACCCTCCTCCTCTCCCCCCTCTAACATGGGCGTCTCTGTGGTGAGCACAAATAGAAATGTGGCTGAGAAAACAAGAAGCTTAGCTAGATTAAAAAAATCACTGTTCGGATCGGATCGTGGTTTTACGTCACGGATCGGATCAGTTTTCGGATCAGCAAAAAAAAGACGAGACAAATTAAACTTTTCATTTATTTAAGTATTTTTGCACATTAAAAACATTCCACGCAATTATATAAAGACAATATAAGGCATAATTATTTCTTTTAATGTGGACACAATCAAAAACAACTTTAAATTGCAATTTAAGGTATTATTGCTTCTTACTTTGAACATGGAGAGTAAAATAAAACTGTCCACATAATCAATACATATACATATATATCTATATCTATATCTATATCTATATCTATATACATATATACATATATATACACATATATAGTAACAGCATAAACAGTATAAAGGATAATATAAACTTTTCTCAACCTCACATAGATAAAAACCTACTGACAACACTGCATTTCCTTCTGACCACAATGCATAAAAACACAGAAGGCACACTCCTACAGCACAGTCAGAGATAGAGAGTTCTAGATACTACAGACACGAATACACACCCACACACACCCACTTTACACATCATCAGCAGAGTCAAGAGGAACATCACGTCTCCAGCGTGAGCAGGGACGGACAAAATCATTCCAATTTCGTACCTATTATGATCTGTAAATTAATTCACTAACCTACATTAGTCCTCCACATCTACCCCTGATAATGTGAAACAATGAATAATTCAATAAAGCCTAAAACACAACAAATGACAGCAGATTTAAGAGAACCAACAGGTCTCGTCTGCTTTTACAAATGAAAAACAGTGAAGAATTTGGGGCTGACAGCACAGATAGTCCTGAAGAGGTAAACAGATTATTGCATGTTGTTTTTTATGAAGATAAAAGAAAAAGGGCTGGGTGACTCCTGAAAGTTCACATGGCAGCTTTAAGATTTAAAATCTGTAACTGGACAGCAGAGATATAAGTACTAACATCACTTTCTTTTCCGGTTTTTTACTGGAATGGGCTGACTGGACAGCATTAAAAGTGCTTTCCAAATTCCAAAGCGCCGTAAAGAGATTCAGTCCACTACATAAAGCTTGTTCAACCTCACCCACATTACACAGTTTTCTTGGCTTTACTCCAATATGTTGCAGAGATGACACAGATTGGAGATGTACTATACGCAGTGGTCAATATTTTCAGTACGCAACAATTAATCACTCCCTGCTGACCTTTAATTTTATTAATGGGGTGATTAGACAGCTAAAGTGAAAAGACTACACCCAAACCCCGTATTTTAAATTCTATTTCTTTATCATTTTCATCAGTTTTTCTGTGCTGCAGCTTGGAACATATGATACATGGCATAAATATATCAATTGACATCTAACATAATTTCTCAGTTTCTTTTTGCTTCAGGTTTTCATGGTCCCCAAGCCTTTCTTCTTTTTTTCCTTATAATATATTCCCTGTGGAGAATGCTTTGTACATCCTAGCTTAGCTGGTGCCATCATAAATAAAGTGGAGTTTTATGCAGTCTCTGATTGGTGGTTTTCACATTCAGGTCGTATTGGGATTTTATTGGGCCACTATCAGATTTGGTTTGGGTTGTGTCTCACTCAACCAGATTCAAATGTGCATATGTGACAGGATCGGGTTAGTATGTAAACAGTAAAATGTACCACTCACCCAAGTCCATACAAGCCACTCACCCAAAGTTTCAACGCAGCTGTAAACCAGGAGGTTTTAGAGCACTTCATGCTTCCTGCTGCTGACCAACTTTATGGAGATGCAGATTTTATTTTCCAACAGGACTTGGCACCTGCACACAGTGCCAAAGCTACCAGTACCTGGTTTAAGGACCATGGGATCCCTGTTCTTAATTGGCCAGCAAACTCGCCTGACCTTAACCCTGTAGGAGATCTATGGGGTATTGTGAAGAGGAAGATGCGATATGCCAGACCCAACAATGCAGAAGAACTGAAGGCCACTATCAGA
>JBBPDB010000017.1:15609066-15624873 GCA_037974465.1 Brachypetersius altus | reverse complement strand
GACACAAAAATGTGTTTTATCTAAAATAATGAATAATTGTGATTAATAATCGTGATTTCAATATTAATCAAAATAATCGTGATTATCATTTTGGCCATAATCGTGCAGCCCTACTACCCATATAATACTTGCTCACTGATGGTCCTGAACAGGGTAAAGGGGACTAAAGAAACAGAAACAGAGAGAGAGACAGACCGTTTTTTTTATATGTAAGTGATTGAGAGAACACATCAGACACATATACATATACACAAAAGTACATACAAATAAGTAAAAGTATGTGCAAACACACATACATGCACAAACACACACACACACACATGCATGAACACCACTCACACAGGCACACACAATGCTCTCACATGATCACACACATATCCCTCAGGGTCAGACTGGGCCGACTGCAGGTGGCAAAAATCCCCTACAGTGATATGGGCCCAAACTAGTGAGACCAAACACAACAACAACCAACCGACAAAACACAAACATCACACACCACTGTTTACAGTCAAACACACACAGACACAGCAGTGACTAAAGCGATACTAAAGAAGCTCCAACTGCACACTGCACGCACTTAGCAGTTCTAAAGTACAAAAGCCGGCGGCAACAAATCATTATCTGCCACTTATGGGGCTCAGAGAGAGGGAGGGTGAGGAAGAGAAGAAAACTCGCTACGGTTCTCTTGCCTTCCTCCAGTGTCAGGCTAAAATGCAGATCTTTTGTTGTGCCTCCGAGTAAGAGCAAAAGAACTGTGCTGATAAGCAGATTAAGATATGCATGTAGTCACTTGTACATACTAAACATTCCTGCAACATTTTTATGGTAAACATCTTTGCAGCTCACAGATTTCCTTCTCTGAGCTTCAGTGTAACAAACAGGTGTACAGACTTTAAATTCCTTTTTTACTATCCTTTTCACTGACTATGTATTCAGTCATCGTTTATTTTATCTTGCTGTCAGTTAATCATGTTCTCTCCTATTACTGTTAGATTTTTAATTTATCTTTTAAGTCAACTGGCTTTTATTCTCCCCTTTCATTTCTTCAAATGTTTGTCTTACTATGGTTCAAGCAGGTAAGCGATTAGAGCTCTATTGTTTCTGTCAGGATTTCTATTCTTCTCCCCTAAAAGACAAGAGAGAAGCTATTCAGATCATTTAACAATATATTAAACATTATAATTTAACATTATTATATGTAACATGATGTAACATTTATTACATCAAGGTAAAAAAGGCCAATCTGCACAAAACTTGACATATGCCCTCTTTGAAGAACCTCATGGACAGCCATGGCAAATGTAGGCCCTGTGAACTCTGAGGTTGTTATCCCCCGTACTGAGTCATTAGGTCTCATAGCACTGATAAGTGCTTTAACACCTGGATTGTCATTTGCTATTATAATAATTGCTTATATTCTAATATAAAATCTACATTTAGCATCAACAGCAAGTTGTAGCGCTACAAAACTTGTGATCAGTCAGACTGACCAAAACTAGACAAACATAATCTATGAATGCTCCTCATCAACACGATGAATGGAGGCCTTTTTAAAAAATCTCTTCATTGTGTCTTCATTCTGTGGAAAGACCTCATGCTGCAAAAAAGGGCTCATTGTGCTAATATGTGCCTACCACCTCAACACGGAATCAGCACCCAACCAGTAAATACAAGGTTTATTCAACTCAGCTGGTAAAAGATAATTATGCATTGTATGAAGGGGTGGTGGCATAGAAAGAGATCTTCCTTAACCTCACACTGTTTGCTCTTAAAATATTTTTGAATAGCCATATCTACCCAGTACATTAATAAAACATAAGTAGCCTAACTGCAGCTAAAATTGTTATCTTCCTTATCTTTTGCTACAATGCTATGCTAGAAATCCTTTGCTACAATGCTATGAGTGGTAAATAACTAGTGTTGTAGCTACCAGTGCAGAATAGTTGCTGCTTTCTTTCACAGAAGCCATGCACCAGTTTCATGTAAAACAATTTTTTCACATACCTGTATAGATACAACTAAAAACAAAGTGTGTTTGCTTTTTTCACCCATTTTTGCTAGCTTGTGGGATACATTTTAGATCGTATCACATGACAGAGATGAGTATTTTTAAAAATAAAAGATCTTCCAGACTCTGATAAACCTCTGGTCTAAACTACACATGGTTACTTCATACATCGTGAAGATTGATAATTATATCTGGATAAGAAAAAGCCACATAAATGTACAAATGTAAATGCACCCAAGATTTTAAAACCGCTATAAATCAAATCCCTCAAACCAATTCAGGAGATGGCCTGGGACACATTTGAACAAACACAAAAGTAAAATATGAAAGTGCAGACAAATGGTTAATTTCTCAAGACTTCAAGCGCTGGTTAAAGGCCCCTGTTGGTCACAAGAACATAGACCACTGTATCTTGTAAATTTTATATGACTGTGCTGTGCCTGTGAAGTTTGGATGAGTAAAAGGCCAGGAAAAGTTATTACTTTTCATTGCAGACCAGACATGGACTTTTTCGTTATATATTCATTACATGTCTCATAATGTGATTAACTGCACTTCAGTTGTATTTTACTTTAAATTTGCTTATGCAATCATATCCAGACGATTAAAATATAGACAACAATGAGCTTCAACTGGACTGTGACAGTGTCCTTTAACTGACCAATGAATGGGGCTTTGAGACTGAACACGTTTGTACATGTTCAGATGGTGGTGAAACCCAAGCAATTCCTAAACGAGGCTTCATGTTATCACTGATTACACCAATTCAGAACAACAATGCCGCACTGATATGGGCTTCAGGAAAGAGTGCCCTACCTCCTCTAAAAATGCTTTGAAGCTCTGGCACCCAGCATAACATCACTTAAAAGGTACATTACATTAGCATACATTAGATAAATCAAACAATGCACAAAATCATTAATGACTGAAATAATAGTTAGTCAGAGTCTACTTTGTTATTAACTGCCTCGTTCATTTCAATCCACCTGATTCACACATGAAAAACTTGGTAATTTGCCAATGAGCTGTTTTCTGTAAATAAAGAAAAAATAAATCTGTATCCACTGACTCCAGTTGATGTTTGCTAAGGGTTTCCACTACCTTTGAAAAGTGATCTTTCAATTCCTTTCTGCCCACTTCCATGAGAAATGTCCTTGACCACAGGATGTAACTCAGCCCTGAACATGAGGCTTTGAAGTCAAATGGCCGTGTTACAAGAACGCTCTGTGTTGGTGTAATACAATCTAATACAGCTAAAAAAAAAACCACCTATGTAACACGTTGAATGTTGACCACAATCAAGGTCGAATTCATTCCCATTGATTCATCGAGACCCAAATATAAGACTGCTCTAAAAACAGCACAGCCATAAGCAAAAATTTTGGGCACCCATGGTCGGATTCCAATATTTGTTCATTTTACAACCAAAATAAGATAATTGTATCTGCAGAAAACACAGCTCTGCATTTTTAAATTCACAATTAATAATAAAACATAACATGTGGCCTGTTCAAACCTATGATTGATGAAAACCACATAAGAAACCTATTACACAAATAAAGAAAACTGACATGGATAGCATCACTCAGACAAATATTGGCCTTAGATTAGTACTGAACATCGAGGACTGGTAAGACACAGACAGATTCATTCGCATACATGAATGCACACACACAATAGGTTTAACATTCAGTACCTTGTGCAGCTGTCCACTCTTGTCCCCCAGGAGAGCAATGGTGTGGCCAGCTTCGGTTGCTACGGTGACGGCAGTGACCTGCGTTGTTCGATTGATGGCGGGCGTGGCATGGAGGGGCACAGCACTGGCAATGGGGCTCGGGGTATGTTCACCTCCACATGGGTACTCAGTTACAGAGTCCTGCCCAACGAGACAACAAGAACATGACACACTGAGGCAACTGGACTGACAATTTTAACCTTAGGTAAAAAGCAATAATAGGTAAAAATAGGTAATGCAATGTCTGGCATAATATTACATTTCATGCCTGTAAGCGGGACAGTCACATATCAACAAACAGTAGGGTTCTCCAGTTCTAGCCTGAGAGAAACAGTGCATTGCTCGCTACTTCAGTTCATACACCAGAGGTCAACCAGGGACAAAGGAGTTTCCATCAATGCCTTTTAATGTAGTAGCAGTCAACAGCCAGAAGGGGGATGACAAAAGCATAGATAGATTTTGGTGCTCTAGTCATCCTGTAGTCACAGACACTTAGGAATGCAATCAACAGTAGTTGGTAAATCATTATAATAGGCAATTGAGGAAATTCAAACACATAAGATGACACCCCTATAAACTGGGGCAAATAAAATCATGCTTGAACCAAGAATGGTCACTTGAAAAGGACTGCTTGGCTATAGGTCACATTACCTGTCTATTTGTAAACAGAAAACCTGTAAGCATTATAGACTACAGGCCTTCATCTGCAAAATAGATGCTCTACTTTTTAATGTTTAGAAATTAACGCCAAATAAATGAAAGCGTAACCTCATACTCCCCCTCTGTGCCAGCTGCGGACTCCATATGTTTCCTGCTCTATTCTGAGCTCGTCTCTGAATGAATAAGCCTCAAGGATGTTGCACTGACTAATAACAATTAATAATTCATGTTAAATGTTAAAAATTAAGTCCAAAGGAAAAAAAAAGAAAAGCACAAAGAAGTAAACAAAAACATGCACAGGTTAAAGGTCCAAACGATGGCTTACAAAAGAGAAAAAGAAATCACTGGAAAGTGTTATTCATGCCTCGCTAAGAGAAAAATCTAAAGAGCCAAAGAGAGAAATGGAGGACAGAATGTCTTTTACTCAACAGACACAGACACACACACTGCTTCTCAATCATGATGGGAGCCTGGCAAAGGTGTGTGTGTTCTGGGTTAGAGTTACTGCAGACCTGCAGCTGTTGCAGCGGGTTGACAGACAGACAATACCAGGGTTTAGGGAATTAGGGGGGCAGGGCAGCAAAGGAGAGTCAAACGTAGGCATATGATTAAAGTCAACACACACACACACACAGGGTGTGGGGTCATACAAGAGCAGGTGATTAATTGAAATTAAAGAATAAAATTAGGGATGCACCGATTGCAATTTTCTTGGCCGATTCTGATTACCGATTTTTTGTAAGTGTGATCGCCCGATACCGATTTTTCAGATACCGATATTTTCCCCAGATAACAGAAAATTACAGCTGCTGCATGTAGTCGACGACAACGACACAAAAAAAAGGGGTTTCAACTTTAATGTAACATGGCAGTTACTTTCCCTGTTTACTTTTATAATAGTGACATATGATAGTGGCAGCTCTACAGCAAATATAAACAAAAATCTAATTTTCTTTAATATAAAGATTTTTTTCATAACAAATTTTCTTTACAAATTTTTGTATATACTTCCACAGTATATGACTAAAGTGACATGGGAACAGATATCTAATAGGGCATACATAAAATAGTCTTTAACCATGAGTCTGTTTTCAGGATGTAAAGTATTGAAACCACATAACCAACTGCACTTTTCCAACACTGAGAATACACTAAGAAGATGGACGTGCTGAAGTTATCTGTTTTGCCACTACAAAGAAGCTGCTGAGAAAGCTAAACAGCTGCAGGAAATTCCCCAAAAAAACAGGACAGAGCAGCACAGAGAAAAAAAAACAGTGTCCAAGAGTTCTAATGTGGAAGATAATCTCAAAACCTTCCATTCAGTCTAAAATGGCCTATTGCTTCTTCTGCAAATGGAAACAATCCAGATATATTGTATATGTATTTACATTCTTTTAACACAAAAAGTTGAATCCACTTCTAGAAGTTGAGTGCTGCAAAAATCAAATGCACTGGTCTACAGAAAAAAAAATCTGTCCTGGTCAGATGAGTCCTCCTTCACCATGTTCTCAACAAGTGGGTGAGTGCATGTGCAGCATACACCTATGGCCTTTTTACACTGACACAAGGAGCTGCGCCATACCACGAGCAAATGTTTTTCCGTTACAGGTAAAGCGACCCGTACATGGGCTGTATCCATGCTTTCACGGCCCTGCTCGGGCGGGGCCAAAAGCAGGCCCCAGTCAATCTGATTGTGTCACTGCTCGTCAGCAGACAGATTCGGAAAGAGGACATTTTTATTACTCAACAACATACACACTCAAGACAAATTATTGCTAACAAGTGGGGGGCATTGGTAACAAGATAGCTGGGTTAGATATAGTGGTGCAACGAATCCAAAATTCATGGTTCGGATCGGAGCGTGGTATTAAGAAAAAAAGACAAGACAAATTAAACTTTCCATTTATTTAAGTATTTTAAAGTATTTTTTATTTAAGCCAAAATGCTCCCACACGTGATTTAAATTATGCTGGAGGGTTCTCGAGCCCCTCCACGCCTCCACCTGCACTACCGCTGGCCATGACTATCGCTTGACAGACTGACTACGCGCACCATTCAACGGAGCTTTTATTTTTCTTTCGGATCTTCGGATCACATGCGTGCCGAACCGTGGAGAGGGATCGTTTCGGATCCCGGATCAACAGTGATCGGTTGCACCACTAGTTAGATATCACTAGAATGAACAATGCTGCTAAAAAACAAGGCTACAAAAAATAAGACCACAATAACAAAAGCAGCTCTGAAAGAAACATTGTTTACAAGTCCATTGATGCAGTTTTGGGATGATGATTGGCCATAAACTATGGGGTCAAGGTTCTGCTGCCAGTGCATCATAAACACTGTTCCTGACCTGTGATACAATGGGAAATCAAAGTATGCTACATCTTCTGTGTCATCATAATACGGTTTAGTTACAGCAGGGATCCTCTATACCTATAGAAAATTGTCTCTAGAGAAACATACAGACCTTACTGCTTGATCTCTGGAAGGGTGAAAATGACCTTAGCAGTCACCTGACCTCGCCCAAACTAAACACCTATGGACTAATGTCTTAAGACAACACTTTACACAAGCATCCTTAGAAACACAGTGTGTGAACGTATTTTGAAAGAATGGTCATTCCCGTGTTGCTCAAATGCACACAAGTACATATACATACATATAGAAGCAAGGAAAAAATAATTCACACCTACACTAAAACTGAGAAAATATTCTGTGCCACTGTGATTATAATCAATTGTTCACAAAACGATAGTTTGTTTTAAAAGTAAAACAAATGTTCAACACTGAAACAGAACTCTGTGGGTGTGCTATGTTTAGATTACATAAGCCACTGTGTATAAAAGAATGTGTGTCTGTGTGTATGGAGGAGTTGGAGACATGGAGGATCAGAAGCTCTATAGTCCAGTCTCTCTGTTTGTGTGTTTATGATTTGTGAATCTGGGGGATGGAGGCATAAAGATAGCAGAGGTTTAGCGGTCAGTAGTCCAAAGTGTATGTGCATGTGTGTGTTGGTCAGTGGAGCGGTGAGCTCAGAGAGGATGTGGGTCAGCACAACTCAAAACCAGCTGCCGCTCTAAGCTGGATTTACCCCCCTCAAGCCATGAACAAGCGCGCGCGCGCGCACACACACACACACACACACACACACACACTTTTTCTTTTGCTCTCGTATTCTCAAAAACACACTGCCCCCACATAAACCTCTCTCTTTTGAAACTGTCTCCCTGACATACAGAGCATAAGCTCTCTTTCTATCCGTCTCTTACACAGACACGCCTGCAAGCCACTGATCATTTTACTCCTTTCCTTCACATGCACCTAACCATAACATCATCTTTTTTCTTCTCTCAGCCACAGAGGAGATGAAACGCTTCTTGTGAAATCTGCATTTCCTGCAGACTCTTAAATCCTGGCAAGTAGCTGTCATCATACTTTATTACAACATAACTGAGCTGAGGAACAGACCTGTCTTAATGTTTTGTTTTTCATTATTTAGGTGTTATGGTTTAAAAAGTTAAGAAAAGTACTGGCACATTGATACCTGAGCATTGGCCCCTATTGTCAAGAGTGCGAGTTTGTGATACCCAGCGATGCCTTAGCCCTCTTTGTGAAATCAGGTGACTGAAGTCCTACCTATTGAGTGGAATTCGATGTCTTCCTAATTACCGATTGGTTGTAGTAAAATCAGAGAGAATAATACCACAAATTTGCAAATTGAGAATAGCAGTCATAACATTAAAACCACTAAGAGGCAAAATGAAAAACAGACCAGACAAAGTGCTCATGTTGACTCATGTCCATTTCCAAAAGCACTTACAATGGACATGTAAGCATCAGAGCAGGACCTGAGAACAATGGAAAATAGTAGCATGGTCCAACAATTATTATTTTGTTTTACACGTTTAGGATGGCTGGGGAAGGGACGACGACTGGGGAAGAGATAGCACCAGGTTGCACTATGCAAATAAGGTAAGGCAATGGAAACTTCACATCCTGGCATTCATGAGGATGTTAACTTGACAGAAACCCTCTACCCAAGCACACCAAGGAAACCATTTCGTATGCAGTGGCCTCTTCCAGTAGGATAATGAATAAAAAGGCTAAAAATGTTTAGGAACGGTTTGTGAAACATGACAAAGAATTCAAGGTGTCCTCTAATTTTCCATAACTCAATCTGATTAAGCGTCTATAGGATGTGCTGGACCGCTCCGCAATCACAGGACGTAAAGGACTTAAACTACTGTTTTGTTGCCACATACCACAGCCTCTTGACAAGCCCACACTTCAACATGTAAGAGGTTTTTTTGGTGGCATGTGTGGGACCCAAGCAATATTAAGATGGTGGTTTTAATGTTATGTGCAATTAATGTATATTGTTTATATCAGCAGTCTTCAAATTAGTCTTCAGGCCCTCCCAGACAGTCTGAATGCTCTGTACATATGAATTATGAGTTCAAAACATTGACTGCCTCTGGGCTGGTCTATAGTGATATAGCAACATCAGGGTAATCTGCAGTTATATTGATTTAGAACGGAGCTGCAATAATTTTTAGCTGTCCGAAAAACTACAGTAAAGTCTGTAGACCTAAACATACAATAGTTTTTCCTTCTCCTTTACGGTCACATTTTTGAAGACGCAATGTACCAGACATTTTTTGCTAATTTAGTGACATTTCACCTTTCGTTGCTGTGCACAACATGCTTACAAAGATCTACTTTTATTGTTCACTGAAGTTTGTCAAGCACCAATTGTCGCACCAAGTACCAGTGGGGTTATTTGTGAATAAACTCTATTTATTTATTTATTTACTTATTTACTTATTTACTTACTTACTTACTTATTTACTTACTTACTTGCTTGTTGTGTATAATAACCGGAAACACTGTTTTATGATGCCAGTGTTAAGTGACGTCAACTTTCACTCGGTTTTATTTTTCTCATGTTAGCTATTTCTATGGAGATATTTGCTTACAGTGCCTAACAGTAATCACAATGTCATGGTTTTTAGATATTGTGATAGTTTTGGCTGACTTCTGCCGAGAAATACCTATATGAATACGTGGGGTCATTTCTGACCCCAATGGTACTCAGAAAGTTACAAAATTTCTGGTATGTCTAGGGTTAAAAGGAGCTGTTCAAAACTAAATAAACAGTAAGTTTCCTTTCTGAATATCTGCTTTCTGCATGAATCAAGTTCACAGTACTGTGTAAAGTTCCCTTTATGCAACAGGAGAAAAACAAAACGGAACAGTCCAATAAAAACAAACACTGTAAAGTGTGTAGGACATAGAGCAGCAGAACTCATTAAGTATTTTATGGCCAAAAGTATGAGGACATACTCCTAATACTCCTAATTACTGAACCCTTCTTTTTCAACCACACCAACTAATAGGAGGTGTATAAAAATATTTTAATGCAGTCTCCAAAGAATGGGTCATAATTACTTTGGAACATTTCTGCCCAACTAGATCTGCACTGGTCAAATGCAAGTGTCTATTTTTGCATTATAAGGACATATAACATAGGACATAAGGACATATAAAGTAGTCCATGCAAAGTCACAAAGAGTTCCAAAATACCTATAGAAGCAATATCAGCACAAGAGCAGCTAGAGTAGTGTAAAACTCACAGCCACTGGACTTTGGAGCAGTGGAAATGTGTCCTCTAGAATGATGAATCTTGCAGTCTGACAGACAAAACTGTTTTTGGCAGATGACAAACCTACTGAAGGGTTCCAACATGTTTTTGCCCAGTACAGAGCCCTTATCTCAACCCAACTGCACACCTTTCCAGTGAAATGGAATGTCAACTACGGAGTATGTTTTTCTCCAACACAACTACATGACCTCAAAAATGCCCTTTTGACTGAATGGGCACAAAATCTGTCAGAAAACTTCCACATAACAGTAGAGGCTGATAAAACCACCAATATTTCATATTAAACAGACATGATTTTGGAATGGCGTGTCCCAACAATATATGTGTTATGGTCAGCTGTCCTCTTACTTTTGCTCATTTAGTGTAGTTGGAAAAATACTGATATACTAAATTTGAGCAGTTTTACTATGCCAAGAGTGTCATTACATTCCAAACAACATCAGTGGTGTCACAGTAGTGAACGGTGTGCGATAGTGTGTGGCACTGAGGCAGAGGTCCAGCAGTACAGCTCCTCATACTGTGCTGTGTGGATTAGTGCTGGCTCCAGCAGCTGGAGCTTAATCTGTGTCGGCGCTGAGGCAGCTGCCCCTCCCTCCACTTTACATGCCCGTGACATGAGCCCAAAGATCCAGATTCATCTTTCCAACAGCCGCACGTCCCATCCAGAAACCCATGTCTTCTTCCTGCCCTTGCCTTAACCCAACTAATGGGCCTGATGGCTCCCACCGGATCTACCCGGTGCCATATTCCTGCTAGTAGCTCTTTAGCATCAGATTTGGCTCTCATTAAAAGGTCTGGCCCTCAGAGGGTCACTCATTCCCACTTCACAGGGAGAGAAAGCCTTTTGAAGCGATACTATGGCACTTTAGGTACAGCTTCAGAATGGGAAACCGAAGCTGACTTCAAAATTTTAGGCACAGTTATTACCAGGCAAACAATGTGCTAATGTGTCAGCATGAAGAATGACAGATCGCACTTCAGCATATGGTCTGAAGACTCTGTTTACGACATTTTACTGAATGTAGGGCTGAAACTATTTGTTTATATATAAATGTTTTAATTTAATTTGGTTTTTAACTAGTTTTAGTAAGCTATCAAATATATTTAACAATATGACATGACAAGCTACTGGACCATTTTCAAACTAGCTGTTTAATACTTCTAATCAAAACTACTTACAGGGAGTAGTCTGGGTTGTCAGAACAGCAGCATAGAATGGAAAAATACTGTTTCGGCAGCTTTAGAATAAACACAAGGTTTTCTTTCCAGTTAGTGGACGGTAAATTTGTAAAAAGCAGATTCAGACTTGGATATGTACATTTTTGAACATGCATGTGACTATCCTATGCTTCAAAAATGTAGGATAGTCACATGCATGTTCCCAGATTTTACTTCTTTTTGAGCTTTCCATTGCAATACTTTTGCAAAATATTCACATGAAATGTTCTTATAGGTGAACTGTTGACCTCGTAAGTTCATTAACTCACTGTAGACTGGACACCATTTTAAAAATGCAAGCCTGTGAAAGGATACTTAAGTGAGATTTTACTACAGAAGACATGATAGTTTGGATTGCTAATTAGATTGATCAATTATCTAAATCTAAATATCTAATTCAGAGTGACTTACATTTACATTTCAAGGAATTTAAACCTGCCTGTATTATAGGGGTCATAAATTGTGGTCCCACAGGGCCCAATGCAGCATAGTTTTTCCCAGCAGAGACTTGATTATAGTTACTATTTTTTGGTGGGAAGTTAGAGCAGAGAAATACTTGCGCTAGGCCTCAGCACATCAAGAGTGGAATAAATGATACTTGCTGTCTAAAAGCAAATGTGAAAACAACAGAGTTTACTCACCGGAGGAAGTCTCAGACATTTAGAGGACACCTCATATTCGATGTAGGCCTCATCCTGGTTCCCAGATCCCTTTCCTTCCTCCGTGTAGCACAGAAGTTGAGCCTTTTGCAGTGCCTCGTCCAGCTCGTTCATAGAATAAACGCACAGAGCGGAGCGGGAGGTTGGCGTTGGCTTGGATGCCTGCCCTGCCGCCATGGCAATGAAAAGGGCAGGATCTCCACGATGACTGCCCAACGCCACCGCTTGTGCCAGGTTGTACCCACCCTCGCAGTCCAATGGGACCTCCACATAGGAATAAAAGCTGGGGTCTCCCACACATAAGCGCGAAACATACGTCCGATACTCGCGCGTGTCCCAGACATCACGTCGTGAGAACACAAAGTAGACATGTTTGTTGTGATGTAAGGCCTTTACAAACTGGTTGTTGTATTCCGAGTAGCTGCCGACCACCAGTTTGCCCAGTTCCTCATGGGAGAAGGCGGGGGCAGAGTGATGCGGGGCCAGGCGGCGTGCTGTAATTGGAAGAATCATACCTGGTCCTTTACTGGTATAACCCCTGCCCACCAGCATTAGCCGCATACCTTGCAGCTCCACAATCACACCCACAGTTGAGACGCGTGGGTCATTAGCGGCAACATACTGCGTGTCTACGGGGTTAGCAGTCTCGTATAGCACCTCAGAGACGTTCCTCAGGCTGCGTTTCTCACAGATACCCTGCAGGACTGACCCACAAATGATCAGATTCCGGGTCCCTCCTCCTTCTTTCTGCTCCTCCAACAAGAGAAGCTTGTTGGTGTTGTCAGTCACCTTGGCCTGGGTACATTCTCCAGGGTCTATGGGGGGTAGGCAGTCGGGGCTGTCCAGTTTGGGCCCCGTTTTACCCCACGAAAGCAGCTGGAGGTCTGAAGAGAGGTGATAAAGGGCATTGACAGCCCCAACATAGATGTTGTCTGAGCTGGGGTCCAAAAGGATGTGGTTGAGGCGGGCATCATGGAGCGAGAATGAAATCTGGGGATCAGAGGAGGGGGCACTCCTTAGAGAGTGGCCAAAGATGAGGGGCCATGGGGGCCACAGCAAGAGCAGTACCGGAGGGCCCCACCAGATGGCGAAGGGGAGCAGCAGGGGAGCAGCAGCTGGCATGGCACCCCTTACCTGCTAGAGAGAGAGAGAGACAGAGACAGAGAGAGAGAGGGAAAGAAGGAAATAAAGTGGGTGGCAGAGGGTGGTAAAAAGGAAGGGGAGAGAGAGTGAGCAGAAGAGAGTAAGAATTTTGCAGGCCAAGAGAGGAGAAAAAGAACCGTTGTTAAAGGGAAAGAAATAGCAGGGGGTGTTACATGTAGAGGGAGAAGGGAGGGATGGAATCAGGCAGTGAAAAGAAGTTGATAATAGAAGAATGAGAGCAAAAATAGTAAAGGACGAATGAGGGGGGCAGTGCATATGAAAGGAAGGAAGAGAATGAAGGAAAGTACACAGGCAGGGGGGACCAGGGAGATAGCGCAAAAGAAGAATGAGAAGGGGGTGGAAAGTTTGGTAGAGTATTAGAGGAAGGAAGAGTGTGGAAGGAGGAAAGCAAGATAGTTGGACAGAAGCGGGGAGAGGGGAAGAGTGAATCATAAAGAGAGAGAGAGAGAGAGAGAGAGAGAGAGAGAGAGAGAGAGAGAGAGAGAAAGAGAAAAGAGAAGACAAATATTATGTTAGTACAAACACACCAGAGAGAGTAGCTGCTGTGGCTCATCAGTGTGCAGCACAAAGCCTCCTTGGTTCAAACGGATTCTTCTGTTCTTCAAAGCCCTGCCACCTTCACAGGGGCAGCAGAGAACGGCCAGCTTCAGCCTGCCAGTGTTGCGTCCGCCTCAATCAAAGTGGCGCCTTTCACACAGAGAAACCTACAAACAACTGTGCCTTACTTCGCTCAGATCCACAACAGGGCAGGAGCAGGCAGCAGGGCTGATAAAGCTCAGGCTACTTCAGGTATCATTAAACTCACAGCTGGGGGGTTCATTCGTGTTCTTCACATTTAAGGAGGGGGAAAAGTGCCTGACTCACAGCCTAGTCACTGCATCAACCTCACCTGAATGACATGAGCATTCCTCATCAGAGGAGAAAGAGAGACATTTAGAGGAGACAGAGAGACAGAGAGACAGAAAGAAAAGAAAGCAAGAAAAAACTAAAATCTTAGTATAAGTCAAAGTGAGGAAAAATTTGACAGAAGTAGTGATGTGAAGAAGTTGGGTGCTAAATTATGTATGATCCCTGTAGCTGCGGCTTCTCGATTTTTTTTCCCGATCAAGCTGTGAAATCAGTGTGTATTAGGTATGGGCTGACACATGCATACATAAAATAAACTGCTTCAAAGGTGAGCGGAGGCACCTGGACCAGGATCGTGTGGTGCTTTGAACAAGACAAGACCAAAATTACTGAATGAGACCCCACTCTGAAGGCCATCAGGCCTACTCCGGTTAGGGCCTTGACTAATTTGTGGCAAAAACGCAGAACATCATTTCATTCTGGAAGAGTAAAAAAGTATCAAAGGGCACTGAGTAGATAAGTGAGAGAGGGAGTAAGAGAGAGAGAGAGGAAGGGAGACTAGTCATCTTTAATTCATCTGGCAGCAGCAGAAGACTTGGGGGCCTGCTGCTGTTATATGAAAGATGAGAGAGTGAAGTTGCTGGGGTCGATCAGTATGCATAGCATTTTACCTCCTCATCTCCACAGACCAACATCTCCCTTCTTCAAAGCCTCGGCTGTATAAAAGGACAGTTTGACACGCTACTGAGATTAGCCACTTCTTTTCAATTAGGCCCGGGTTCGCAAGGTTGCCACGGCACCTTGTTTATGAGAAGTGAAGGCGGAACATCGTCTTTTTCTCCTCGCCTCAGTCTCCCTGTAGCGAACGCTAACGTTAGCCGCATTAATGAACATGATCAAAAGGAACGAGCATGAAGGTTCTATACACTAACCTACAATGGCACCAACCCTCCAACACCAAGGTCTTTCGAAGGTGTGCTTTGCTCAAAAACTCTAACATCACTAATAGAAAACAGCGGTGGAGAAGGTTTCCCCGGTGAAATTATTTTTTTTTTTTTAAATGAGTGCATTAAAATTTTAAACTACATAACCAATAGCCTTCTTTACCCATCTTTTCCAAGGGTATGCAGTCTGTTCAAGCTTCGTAAAAATTCTTGGGTTGGATAATATGTGGCATAGATTTTAAAAGCAGTCTGTAAAGTATAGAATCAGATCTTAAAGGAATCAAGACCTATATTAACACTATATATCGACATCAGAAACCAAAACAGTGGAAAATGATAAATATGTATATCACCACATCGCTAATAACAAACAAAAGCTGTGTAACTCCGTTATGCAATGAAACACATAAAGTAAGATCAGTGAATTCAAAACATCTACTACAGAAACCACTGTTAATGCTGTAAATGGGCACATGCTATAAAGTGGAGTGGGAGCAGCTTATGCCATACCAATACAGTGGAGGAAATAAGTATTTGACCCCTCATGGATTTTGTAAGTTTGTCCAAAGACAAAGAAATGAAATTTTCTGAACAGTATCATTTTAATGGTAGGTTTATATTAACAGTGACAGATAGCAGATCAAAAGGAAAATTGAAAAAAATAACTTTAAATAAAAGATAGAAACTGTTTGCTTTTCATTGAGTGAAATAAGTATTTGAACCCCAACCAACCATTAAGAGTTCTTGCTCCCACAGAGTGGTTAGACACTCCTACTCAATTAGTCACCCTCATTAAAGACACCTGTCCTAACTAGTCACCTGTATAAAAGACACCAGAATCAATCAATCAAGCAGACTCCAAACTCTCCAACATGGGAAAGACCAAAGAGCTGTCCAAGGATGTCAGAGAC
>JBBPDB010000017.1:15580510-15593927 GCA_037974465.1 Brachypetersius altus | reverse complement strand
AAACACAGTCCAAGCATACGGTTCCAGAGAGGGCTGTCACTACCAGATTTCTTCTTCTTTGGTGTTTAACGGCGGCTTGCATCCATAAAGGGGCTTTCAGACCGAACGCGGCAGACTGCGCCGCCGCAAAGATTTGCGCTTCCTCTCAAAAAACAGCGAGAATGCGCTGCGCTTTGCCGCCGGGCTTCTAAACTCTGCTTTCCCGGCTAACAGAGTTAGCACTAGCGCTAGCTAGTGGAATTTCTTGCATTCTTAATGTATTTGGGATTATTAGTTGTGATGATGGTTGGTACACAGTTAGTAATCCTATTTGACTATGGTTCTACTCCACATTATGGCCAATTAAATAGAAACAACAGTCCATCATTACCTTATTACAAAACATATTCTGGTTTGTTTAACTCTTTGAAAGAGGTGGTGTATATATTTTTCAATACACACATCCATATTTATATTTCTAGTAATGTACTTTTTATACTGTACTGTTTTTCGGTATCATTTTTATTCTATTGTTTTTCATTTTACCCTCTTACCTTTGTACCACAGCACTTTCAGCTGTGACAAATTTCCCACTTGTGGGACAAATAAAGAGTTATCTTATCTTATTTTATCTTTTTCAATATCTCTATGTAATTTCTGTGTGCACAACGTCATGTCGCAGATGCCTCACTTGTTCCACCCCTCTGGAGTTTAGATTCCTGTGGTACAACTCTCCCACCTACCCGACGCCCTGCGGTTCTTTTCGTTTCAATTTCTCTTTTCACAGATCAGCCACACCTGCACTACATCAGCCTGTGATACTTACCCCAGATTTGGAATCTAGCGTCCGTTGACTCTCATATATACCAACTGTTGTCTGTCCGTCTGCCTTCTTAATCGTGAGCCTATTTTGTCCATGCATGTCTGGTTGTGTGCCTGTTTCCAACCGAGGACTCATCCCTCCTTCTGGATTTATAGTTATTCGAACATCCAAAGTGTCTACTAGAGATGGGCCCGATCCAGTATGATATAGCTGAAATTTTATGACAAAGAGTACCAGATGATGCTAGCAAACAGGGAAAAAGACACCAGGCAGCAGACGCTCATTGACTTTTTATAAAAATGCAACAAATTTACAGCAGACAAGCCAAAAGCGAAAGGAATACCAGACAAGACACTTAGCTCCCCCTCAAGACCTCTTTGGGGTTCTTTCAGGGGCTGTTTCTGCCCTCTCCTCCCTCTCAATCTCTCAAACCATGACGAGGCTAAAGTTGGGCGTCTTGTACCTCAGCCGGTCCACCTTAAATACAGAAGTGGTTACTTAAAGTGTATTCGTTTTGCACATTATTTTTTACACAGTTGTTGCTGTTTGATATTTACCAAACCTTTTTGTGAAGTGTGACATAAATAATATCCTTTGGAATGCCTTTAAGTTGTGTATATTTTTTGCTCTTTTAATAAGTGCTTAGTAGTTTATTCATTCTGTGATGTAACCTTACAAACAATTTCAACAAAAATAATGCTAATATTGAAGTACAAATATGTATTATTATATCGGAATCTGTACTGGTATCGAATCGGAACTGGAAAAACGGGCCCATCAATAGTGTCTGCAATAACAGCTGAAATCTCCACACAGAACTTCTGGGAACTTTAAAAAAGAAACTGTCACCCTCTTTGTCTGGCATTTTACCAATGTTTTTCGCAATAAGCTGTATAAATGAACTTCTGGATGTGAGTCATTTTCCATAAGTTCAGTTGGTGATCATGACACGTCTGTGGTTTTTGGTTCCGGTTAGAGTCGGTTGCAAAAATAAATGTAAATTGTTCAATGTAAAAGTTCCAAAACACCCAAGGATTCGAAGGTTCCAGAATAACACAGAATATAATAATGATGAATATAATAATATAAGATGTAAGCTGAAATCGCAGGGAATATTGCTATGTCTTGTTATATGTGTTTCTCCTCCCTTTCTCTAAGTAAACACCAAATACACTTTTTTTTCAAAATAAAATGACAAACGGAAATTAATTTCCTTTTTTGGAAGGAAATGAATGGTTTAGATTAACTAATTGGTGAAACAATCAACAGAAAAATAGAGGGTTGTGGCAGCCCTAGTCACAAGGTTGGAGCAAAAATGTGAACTGTCTAGGGGTCCGTAAGGACAAGTGTGGGTTCCAATCAGGAGCTACTGATGGAATTTCACAAATCCAAACAACAGCTGGAGGCATTGAGGAGAAATCTGGAACCAAACCTGGGTTTTCAGTAGTAGCTCCCAAACTACCAACTACTTTTTAACAAACAAAACGAATCTTGATTTATTTGACTGATTACTTGTGTATTTCCATTTATTCTAATGTTAATTTGCTTACATTGTCACACACTGAGAAAATGGCTTTAAGCAATCTGCATAGGTGCACTTCTACACAGTACTGTATGCAAATTCAGCTGCAAAAACGGTCAAAACTGGTCACTGATATCAACAAGCCAAACTCATTTACATATGTTTGTCTATTCAGCCTATAGCCGTTTAACTCCGCCCATCAATGATGTTTTAAGGGGGCATTTCAGCCTGGGCTACTTATGAAGTGTAGTACAGGGCAGCCATATGCAGGGCCATTTGACTAAAAAGTAAAGCAACCAATCACAGAATGTTCACCTGTAATAAAGTGTAATGCCTAAAATGAGATAGTGTGTATGTTTTCTGGTACTGTGACAAAAGCCTCTGAAATGCTTATTGGTATGCAGACAGGACAAGTGATTGCTTCTAGCATTTAGCTTGATAAAAAATATTTTGTTTTTGTTATTTCAGTATTAAAAGCACAAATAGCCAGAGCAGGCCTGAGCAGGCTTATATGCTCTTGGGGAAGCGATATTCTGGTGATGTTAGTGTGAAGTTCACCTCACTCAGTGTGTTTCTTGAAGAGGGTGTTTGAAGCTGTCTCCCCTAGCACACACTCAAACACGCAAGCACCAAGCTGGATGGTTGTATGTGTCTATTTTTCACTGGATCATCACAAACTCCATTATATATACAATAGTACACTGACATTGCATACAACTATCTTGTAGTTGATCTCATTGTTCATTTTTTAGCTCCATGTATCATACAGGTCCTTCGTCAGGGGTCAGTTTCCGGTCACAGGACACTGGGTGTGTTTGGTTGGTGGACTATTTTTGTGCAAGAGGGACACTGAGGTTTACAGCAATACGGCTGTGTGAACACTGTGCAGAACACACACACACACACACACACACACACACACCCCAGAGTTTTTATTTTTATTTTTTGTTTGTCAGTTTGTTTTCCATTCCAGTGTAGTTTCAGTTGCTAGTTTTAGTTTCATTTTTGTTTAATTTTAGTCTTAGTGTTCTTATTGTCAGGTGTTATGAAGAAAGCTTGATTTATACGCATGACACCAAAAATTACTTACAGAATCATTTTTTTTAAGAGGAACTGATATCTAGTGCTAAATCAGTGCAAATAAAAACTTTTAATGGTCTGCAATGATAGCTAGAGCTAAGTTGCGTAAAAACCAAAACGAATTCCACTCCCACCACATCTTCAATCCGGCATACTATATGGCAAAAAGTATTGGGACGCCTGACCATTACAACAACAGGGACTTTGCATTTGATATTGCATTAAAATACATAGACTTTAATATGAAGTTGGTCCCCATTTGCTGTCATAATAGCTTCCACTCTTCTTGAGAGTCCTTCCAATAGATTTTGGAATTTGTGCCCATTCATTCTGTAGAGCATTTGTGAGGACGGCACTGATGTTGGATGAGAAGACCAGGCTCACAATCTTCGTTTCAGTTCATTCCAAAGATGTTGGATGGGGTTGAGGTCAGGGCTCTGTGGGGTCAGTCAAGTTCTTCCACACCAAACTCGTCCAACCGCGTGTCTTTATGGAGCTTGCTTTGTGCACTGGGGTACAGTCATAGTGGAATAGAAAAGGTTGTTCCCCAAACTGTGTCCACAAAGTTGGACGAATGGCGTTGTCCAAAATGTCTTGGTATGCTGAAGCATTAAGCTTGCCTTTCACTGGTAGTAATTTAGTAATTAATTTAGTAGTCAGTTTAGTTTGTTTTGTAGTGTTCATCAAAGTTTTTATTTAGCTTCATTTTGTTTCTATTAAATTTTTATTTTTGTTCGTTAAATCATTTTACTGCTAGTTTTAATTGTAGTCTTAGTTTTCCTTAACATGATAATGCTCACTCACACACACACACACACTACTACCATATCAGTGTCACTGCCATGCTTAGAAAGATCAACCACCCAAGTATCAAGTATCTGCTAAATGCCAAAAACGTAAATGTAAGTATCAAAAGCTTGCTCACTGGTGGTCCCATGGGGGGTCCTGACCATTGAAGGAGTTACAGATGGACTGTAGTCTGTAATTGTAAACTACAAAGTTCACCTATATGGTCACACTGATCTATTTATCTAGAACTTAACAGGAAAAATATTTATTATTGTCTGCATTGGAACACAAACACACACACACACACACACACATACATATATACAAATGCATGCATCCATGCACATACATGCATGCAAACATACATACACACACAAACACACACACAGCAGCAGCAACAGCTGGCCATTTCCTCTTGTAGTGTGAGCGCTGTGCAGAACAAAAATAGAAATTAAAGTCCAGGGAGTTAGCTTTGTGTGTAGGTATGTGTGCGTGTGTGTGTGTGTGTGTGTGTGTGTGTGATGTGTGTGCAAGCAGAATGTGGTTTAAGAAAAGCACCGCATCCGCCGCACCACATTTTACAAAGCACTCACATCAGCAAAACACACACAATGCACATACTTCTCAGAATTTAAACACACACACACACACACACACACACAACGTTGCAACGTTGGTTAAAGCCCCAAATGCCAGCAAATACATGTGTATACATACACATAAAATCACACCCACAGACAGAGCTGCAATGATTACTGATGATGTTTTTGCTGTTGGAACAAAGCTCAAGACTCTGAAGACTCAAGCAACTGAAAAGTGCATTTTAGAAGTTGTTAACTGCTCATGATAGTCAAAACATTCCTTTAATTGTAACAAAGGGTGTTTTTGAAATGTATGGAGGTGTTAATCGCTTTGTTATTCCACATTTATTTGATTTTTTTTCTCTTTACATTTACAGGCCACATTTAGGCTCGATCAGTTATTTATAACTGGTTTTTTGAACAATTTCCTCCGGGATAAATAAAGTTTTCTGATTCTGATTCTGATTCTGATATAGATTGATTCACACGAATAATCAAATTTTAGCTGTTGCTGTAGATATTTGAAAGTGTAGGAAATCAGGACACAAACTAACAGGGGGAATGTAATTCAGAATTTCTTATGCAGTTAAACAGGGCACTTTTAGTCACCTACCACAGCAAAGTCATCTGTGTATCTTAAAAGGAATATGACCTCAAGGTTTTGTTTTATGAAAGTATCTTTTTTATCATGAGTGTTTATGATAAAAAAGATCATAAACACTCATGGGTCACAGAATTCACACCAGAGTAAACAGTAACAGTTTCATTCACATGTGCCACTTTTAGTTGAGCCTCTAGTGCTAGAAATAAAGTTTATTGTCTCATTTGTAGCACAGATACCTTAACAGACATAATGGGAGGAAGTCTGTCCCCTCTTTGGTGCAATAGCAGTCTCTTCTGGAGGCATTACTAGATGCTGGAACATTTCTATGAGGAATCGATTGCATTCAACCACAAAAGCATTAGGGAGATCAAACGCTGATGTTGGATGATCAATTCTGGATCTCAAACATCACTCCCAAAGGTTTTGGATGGATCTCAATAACTCAAAAAAAATGCAGTCCTTCTCTGTTCTACAGCCCAAAACCAGGGGGGTTTATACTCCTCTATCCAAAGCTTTCATAACGATCTTATGCTTATGTGTGGCTGCTTCAGAGCATCCCATTGGCAATGCTTTTTCTGTGAGGATTATCATTCTGAACAGGGATACAGCCTAGTCTTAAACTATATCTCCTTTACAATGGAGAAACCCATTCAGAATGCTGCTTATTGCATGACTAGGCTTAATCCCTGTCTGGGAAACTGACCTATAGTGTATATATACCATGCACCCACTAGGATTTGCATATACGTAATTAAAATGCAAAGATATTTACATATTTGTCCATTATTGCCATTATATATGATGTGCCTGCATAAAAAAAGAAAAGAAACAAACTAGTACTGAATCGTAAATCTGAACATGAGTGAAAATCAAACTTGCCTGACTGGTTGCTGGAGGCTGGAAAAAGGTCAGTGCTGCTTTAGAATCTTGATATCTTCTACAACACCAAAGCACTTCAAGAAGACGCTCTCCCACTGTCTTGCAGAAGTGAAAAAACACAACAACCTACACACTTTTGCAGTAGTGTATAGTGGCTGACGTGACAGACATGAGTGTCTCACTTCCAGATTTTCTCACCAGTGGCACTACAGATGCCCTTAATGTGTGGCCCCATTGTTCTTTTCAGGTCAGCAATGTACACTTTTTTATTCTGAAATTAAAATGTTGCAGAAAAATATAAAAAGATTCTATGTTGCTCTACTTCACAGGTTTCAACCATTTAGCTGTGAAATTGGTTGCTTATGAGTTCAGAGAAATAAATACAGGTGTAGATTATTTTAAGTGCAACACTGAGAATGAAGGGCTAATAAAACAAACATCCAGACTGCCTTGTATTCAAAAGACAGTGATGAAATCCCAGGCAGATAACACCCAGGCAAAATATGCTGCTTCTTAATAAAATGAATCAAATTTAAACAAATTAACAGCAACGACCAACACAACAAGAGATGAGGGACTTGAAAGTGGATTTAAAAGTTTGGGTGCAACTTAAGTGCAAGTGTGAGCACAACCTGGTGAACAGCTGCTGCCTACAGGAGGGGAATCCTAAACACACAATCAGGAATGCACACAGACACCAGCACAAGTGCACGACAGAGCTTTATTTTTAACCTTAACAACATCACATTTCAAAAACACCAAACAAAACCCGGTCATTTTGGGCTGAAATTGTCTCTTCACTTTGTCTCTCTGCTCTCCACTCACTCTCCGTTTCAGGTCTACTCTTCATCCTCTCCTCCTTCTACTCGTGGGTCTTGGCTCGTCCCTTAGAGCAGTTCACCTGACCCTCGTCAAGGGATGCATATATAAAAGGGGCGTTGAATGAACACATTAATTAAAAAAAATAACAGAAAAAAAACTGTAAAGAAAATTAACGATGATTAATTGCACCACATGGCTTTGTGCACCCGGTCCGGTTCTGGCCACAGGTGTTCTGTAAAATGGACACAAGAATGCGCTGCTTGGCCAAGTGAGTGGAAAGTTTACGTTTGAAACCAGATGGAATGGTTAATTGGCAATTCATGCAATAAGAATTTTTTGTATCATCATCGGAGTACATCAGGTCTAAAATATCACCTCAACGCAACTGGCGGTCCGAGCAAGAACAGGCTTGAGATGTCATTATATTAGGGGTGACTTTTAAAAATCATTAGTTTCTTCACCCATCCAGCAATTTGGATTAGTGAAACACACAAGATGCCCCATGCCTCATTAGCCAGATAAATGTATGTGTGTGTATATATATACTAGTGCTGGGCCGTTAGCGGGAGACTCTTATCGCGCAATAAAAGAAATATCGCTATTAATCTATTCACAAAGTTGGGTTGGGAGCTGGGTCTATACTACGCAAGCTATGATGACTTTCGCCTTGATATTTTAGCGTGGATTTACTCTCTCTCTGTCTGTCTGTCTGTCTGTCTCTCTCTCTCTCTCTCTCTGGTTCGTGACTTTTCCGGATCGCGCCCGTTTTAAGTCTCGCTCTCTCTGTCGCGCTCTTGCGCGTGCGCTCTCTCTCTGTGCCTCTCTCTTGTTCGTGACTTTTCCGGAGCGCAAAGATCATCTCTCTCTCTGTCGCTCTCTCTGTCTGTCTCTCTCACTCTATCTGTCTGTCTCTCTCTCGCTCTCTCTGTCTGTCTCTCTCTCTCTCGCTCTCTCTGTCTGTCTCTCTCTCTCTCGTTCTCTCTCCCTTTTTCTGTCTCTCAGGTTCGTGTGATCATCTCTCTCTCTCTGTCGCTCTCTCTCTCTCTCTCTCTTTCTCTCTGTCTCTCTCTCTCTCTTTCTCTCTCTCTCACTCTCTCTTATTCTCTGTCTCTGAAAACATGAAAACATTCATCTTGATTAAGTTCAAAAAATTTGGTCAGGATTCTGCCAGCTAAAACAACTCTGTGACTGGTTAGAGGCTCATTTGCATACTGGGGCCTTCTGCAATATCAGACGCAAAATCTTTAAACACAACATTAACAAATTATATATTGTGCAGCCCTGATGCATACAAGTGTTTAAGTGAAAGAGCCCACACGCACAAGTGTTTGTGTGTGTGTGTGTGTGTGTGTGTGTGTGTATGTCAGTGAAGGAATGAATGAGAAACCGTAACTGAAAGACTGTGATTGTGCCCAGTTTCGTGCCTGGCAGCATCCAAAGAGCCTCCTCCCGATGGAGGGCACCCCAATTCAGCGCACATTCCTAACCTCTCTCTCTTTTTCTCTCTCTCTCTCTCTCTCTCTCTCAGACACACTCTCATTTTATCTTTTTCCATCCCTCTCTCTCTGTCGCACGCGCACAGTGCAGGCCAGTCATGCAGGCCGGTTAAAATGCGCAGACCGCATGCCTATTACAGAATCAAAGTGGTGCTGGATAAAGATGAGCAGTGTGCATGTTAACGGAAGCGCTGTGACCTTCCCCGTGTTTTGGATGGCTCAGGGAGAGCGCTGAATGGTGCCACTGTGGCTGCATATGACCCCTGACCTCTCTCTGCAGCACGGTTTCCTTTTTACATGCTGAGCCAAATATGTGGCTGTCAGACAGAAGGCCTGAGCGGAATAATAATTCATAGGCCGATTATTATTGAGGCCGATTCGATTCAGTTTGTGTAAGCAGACACGAAGCCAAAACAAGGCTTACGGCTGCGAGCGCAGAGCAATAAAAAGGTCCGATCCTCAAAAACGCAAGCAGTTGTTTTATCACTTTTTAAACACAAAACATCCCATGTGTTCTAATTACGACTGAACAGTGCACTGGGCTTTAATCTGTTAGGATGAATAATGTAACCGCTTCAACAGACGAAACAGTATATTTTCAATTTTGTACACGTTATGTAAGGATTTAAAACACAAAAAGGAGCTTTGAAGATTTACCAAACCCTCCAAAGAAACAGAGTAAAACATTTTGTAGCTTTGTTGTAGTGACATCTTATGGGTTGTTTGAAATTGTGTAAATAGCATTTATGTGCCATTATGAATGAACCAAAACTGAATTAATACCGCCCTTTCACACAGACATGCTCCGTAGGCGGTGCTGGCAGGATTCCGTGCCGGCCCAAATTTACCATCGGCCAATGGCCAGTCCAGCCCTGCTTGAAGGTGACATATAAACAAACGTTTGCAAGTTAAAATTTGCTTTTTAGGTCAGTTTTATTGCAAACTCTGCACTTATTTTCTAATATATAAATCCACTAAATATGTATCCACTCTGTAATGCTCCTTAACCGACTTATGGCAGAAAGACCAGAGGTGTTAGTTATGGTAAATACTGGCTTTTTAGTTTCTAGCTATAATCATCAATGAGGTCACAGCAGACGTTACATCCCCATTCAAACGAGTGTCTCACCGGGGACGCATTCTAAAAATCCCCTAAACACGTTTAACTCGTTTACTGTGGCCGAGGTGAAACAGAGTTCCAGAGCATTTGTGTAACTGTGTTTTCTATCACTATACAAAAGATGCTCAAGTTTCTGTAGCTATTACTGTCATTCTTTTTTGAGCAAACGCCTTCAGAGCACAGGTCAGATCGGTATGCATTTCATCAGAGTATAACATGACTAATATGTGACTTGAGTAAATGCACCTGTTTGCCCAAGACATTCTTCAACCAGAATCCCTCCCAGTACTGTGAAGACCCCCTGAACACCACACCCTCCTGCTTTTGGAACAGATCACCCTTACGTAATGCTGCTCTATCAGTTTGTCTACTTTTCAATTCCCAAAACTTACTTTGGTTGAGCAAATTTACAAAAATAAAGCACCAGGTTAGCTAAACTTACCGCGCCTCATTGTTTTTTACTGTCTCACTACAATCCATTGTGTTTTATCACACCTGGCTGATGATGAAAATGACATAGGAGGATAATTAGTCCCAACTTCTTCTGGTAAGCACTGACAGTTGTGCAAAATTGTGCTTTTCATTTTCGAAAAGCACTGAAAAATAAGCAGTTAGGGATGGGTATGCCATCCCTCCCACAGATCCAATCTTGCATCAACCATTTAAAAATACCAGCTTTGCCAGAATGCAGTTATTCTGCATAAATAGCAATAGTAGAACGAACAAATTTAGTACCTGAGGGTATTGGGTATTGAGAAACGGTTGTTGTAAACAAGCTGATTTAGATATTACTTAACACATAGTTATCAGATTTCATTCTGACTGACTGGTGACACATCTGACGACACATTTGGATGAAATCCGATAAGATAAAAAATGGGTCACATTTCTACTCATGTGTATTTTTGTTTATAACAGGTAGTGGGGATTTGTGTGATCATGTTCTTTAATGGAATGTTGAGAAAGCTTGTAAATGGCTGATGTGAAAATTTAATGGCAGCAATACCTTTATTAAATGTGCTGATCAAAAAAGACTCAACACCTGCATGTTCACGCTTTTCCAGCACTACAGTCGCTTATCAACATGTTTGTGACAACACTGGCAGCTTCAAAGGGCCAGCTACTTTCTGTGGCTGCCAAAAAAAACCTGTAAGTAGACCCATTCAAACTCTAATCATCATTCTGCAACATTCATCTCTACCCTGCATTTCCCAATCATTTCCAAATTATATACTGAAGGCATGGTTCAATCTCACAAAATATCATAAGAGGCAAATTTGCCATGGGGAAAATATTGGAAAATGACATTCCCACCTGCAATCACTCAATTTCCATTCTAGTTTCAATAGTTACCCTATAAGAAGTCTTCAGGTCAACAGCTGAATAATAGGCCTACAGTTTACAAGGTTAAACAGCTCACAGCTATGAGACTTGTTTGGTGGATCTCTCGTGTTTCAAGTGCTCACCACCCACAGCAAAGACATCTGAGCTTCCTGAAAGCCCACGGGAGAGTTTCACAAAGCCAGTAAGAAAAGACCTAAGATGCATTCCTGTTGGACACTCTTCAATCTGAGCTTAAATGATCAGTTTTACTGAGGAATCCTGCTTTTCAAAACACTCCCGTGGGCTTTCAGGAAGCTCTGATGTCTTTGCTGTAACCCACTTTTTTTGGTTGGTGTGCTTATGTGTGTTAATAAATGTTCTGTTCTAGAATGTTCTCCCCATTCACACTGTTCTAAAATGTTCACAACTGTTTAACACTGTTCTCATATGTTCTCACCCATTCACATTATTCTAGAATATATACCCAATCCACATGTTTTAGAATGTTCTCTCTACACTCACACTGTTCTAGAATGTTCTCCACAGTTCACATCATTCTAGAATGTTTAATTTAGAACAAGTCACACTGCTCTGGAATGTTTTCCCTGCAGCACAAAGTTCTAGAATGTCTCCCCAGTTTACATGGTTCTAAAACGTCCTTGATCCATTCACATTGTTTTGGAATGCTCCCTATCCATTTACAGTGATCTAAAATCTTGTAACTCATTCACAATGTTTTGGGGCAGTTCACATTGATCCATAATGTGTTTCCTCCTTTCACAATGTTCTAGAATCCTTCTCTGCCAGTCACACCTTAGAATATTCTCTATGTTAGAATGTTCTAAATGTTCTCCACCCAAACGGCTTGATTGTTCGTTATCTAGCTAACATTACATTGAAACTGAGCGTTTGATGGCGTGTGCTGGGGAACGGTGCGTCTCTGTGTACTGAAGGATGAAGAATCGGCCCTCACAGTTCACCAGGGCACAGGGCTGGAAATTAAAGCCATGTGTTCCTGGTGGCAGAGAGGACAATGGGTGAAGGAGTTTGAAAGAGCAACCTGAGACCCTGCAGTCCTCCAAGTCTCACAGCAATAATCAAAGAGAGGGAGAGAGAATTACAGAGAGGGAGGGAAAGATAAACACTGGCGTATGCTTCTCCAGTGTCTGTGTGGCACAACAGGTCTGACCACAGGAAGAAAACAGTTGAGCAGATAGAGGAATCCACCTCCGCTATCTAGAGCAGCACAGCGGCCCACTGGGAAACCACAAACAGCTCTTATTGCTGCAGGAGCCCAAAAATCAGTCTTTATTACCACAACCTAGGGCACACGCAGAGACACCGCCAGCACCTTAATCTATCAAACAAAATCCAATTTTATGGAGAGCACAGTGCAGTACAATTGTATCAGGATGGCACAGAACACAATTTTGAGTGGAGAAGAATATGCAATAACTACTTTTAGCCTGAAGGCATCATGGGACACGGTGAGAGAAACATTAGCTTGCAAACATCCTCTTTTAGCAGATGTGAGGCTGCTTTACATTGAGTCTCGTGATCTTCACTCCTCGCTGATCTGCACTTTAGCGCTAAATCTGCAGAGGATTTATGTGCATTCCCATTTTGGGATTTCAGTGACACACATATCTGGGATACTGGATAGTAAGTCTCAAAAAACAAAAAAACAAATCCAAAGAGGATGAAGTGGGTGTTTTAGTGGGTGTTTTAGGCAAGAAAGTGTGTTATTTTTAGTTGTAACCTAACCCTAAAGGCCTAAACAAATCAACTGAGACTCAAACATACAGGCATATATATATATATATACAGACATATATGATCGTACATCACAAAATTGTCCAATGAAGTGTTCTCAGAACAGAATACAGCAGAGAAGCAGATGATGTTGGGCTCAGACAGCTGTGGACTAAAGGCACCAATTACAGTGCCACCGTGCCTCTGACACACATTATTATACACTCTGTAATCTCCACTCTCACTCCCACACACACTGCCACCAGAGAGAGAGACGGAGAGAGAGAAAGAGAGATGCGGAGAAGCAAGAGAGAGAGAGAGTCTGTGAGAGTGCTTATGAGCAAAAAAGACAAAAAAAGGTTGTGCAAGACAGACTAACAGCAAATGCACAGGCGAGAGAGCGAGAGAAAAGATGAGAGAGAGAAAGTGAGAGAGAGAGAGAGAGAGAGAGAGAGAGGGAGGAGAGAAAGAATGTGAGAGAGAGAGAGAGAGGGAGGAGAGAAAGAATGTGAGAGAGAGAGAGAGAGAGAGAGAGAGAGAGAGAGGGAGCAAGAACAAGAGAGAGAGGGAGAGAGAGAAATGAGTTTATGATTGCTGGAAGGGAATCCCCTTCTGTCATCTTTATGAATGAATGCAAAACTGTTGTG
>JBBPDB010000017.1:15552157-15568423 GCA_037974465.1 Brachypetersius altus | reverse complement strand
CTGTACCCTGTTGTAGCCTGATTTATCTGTGTATGTAAACCCCTGTCTGTTTGGTTCTTGTCATTCGGTCCATCGTCGTTTGTAGCTGACCCTTCCCTTATCCCATCTGACTCCTGTTTGTAAAGACCATCGTGTCTGTTTTGTTTTGTCCCGTTCTGAATAAATGACTTCTGCAATGGATCCCTGGTTCCCCGCCTGTTCCCTTTCCCATAACAGCTCCGTGTGTGGGCCTTGTGCCCCCACACGTGACAAAATCAGGTAAAATTACAAAAAAAATCTTTTAATCGTGGTATTCCAGAATTCCCTAAACATCCTGCTTTTGCTAAATTGGTTGAATCCAAATATAAATATCAACCAATACCAATACCAATATAATTCTGATATAATTGTGCACCCATTGTTACAAAGGTTGCTTAAGTTTACCACAGCATTATTGCTTTAGCTGATCTACTGGCCTGGATCACCTGAAATATTAAATAATGAACCTTGACAGGTCTGAGGCCCCTTAGGAATGGAAATGAGGAAGGCTGGGCATCCTAAAGGAGGAGGACTTTGTACAGATGCATCCGCAGCTTGTGGCTAGACAAACAGAAGTGCGTGCCATAAAAGCTGCTCCTACGAACATGACCAGATTTGACCATGCTAAAAGGCAATGGTCATCCTTCTGTGATAGAAACAAATGGTGAAAAGCTTCGTTGGCGTTTCCTACAATATGGCCATTTCTTGAGATGTCCAGAATGTAAGACTGTGTGAAGTTTAAACACAAGAGCATGAGTCAAACCGGAAAATTCAGCTCCCCCAGATCAACTGTTTGTTGACAGGACAAATCTCAGAAAACACTGCCAGCCTAATCAACAGTGTACTTGTTGCTGGCTCCTAAATGAGGATCAGTGAGCACACAGAGTAACTCTCATCCACATGGTCAGCTTTCAATAACCCAACACTGCAGGAGCTTACAGAAACCTGGTCATCTCACTGTGAGTGCAGGAAAATTCCTGCAGCTGCCCCACTTTCACCCTTTGGGGTGGGTGGCACAGAGCAGATTTAATACAAGAAGTTCCAAAATACTACTTTATAAACATTAATGTTTAATTCTAGTCCATAAACAATGTCAAAATCCAGAGAACTAGCCCATTTCCAATGGATCTTAATCACTGCAGACTTAAGAGATATATTTAAAGGTGAAAATGTAAATCCAACTTTGCAACTGTCAAAAACTTAAGATAAAATGAACACATTCAAAGGAGTTTCAAACAAAGTGTACAACTATTTTGCACATTAACCTAAAAAATTACTCACGTAAGGTTAAGAGAAAATCGGAAGCAAAAAAAATCACTGTTTTATCACAGAAAATCTCACCTTGTCACTTCAGTAAAAGCCAGTGGTCCTCAGTCATGATCCCTGGGTTTAGAGTTCAGACAAAGCTCCGCTGCAGACTCTTAACATGTATCAAGCCTCTTGTAAATTCCTCAGAATACGTAAAGCAACATAACAAAAACATCGCTCAACTCCTCAACACAGCAGCATGTCTCGGTGCTGAAAATCAGCTCACTGTCAGGCAAACAATATTACATTATTAAAATTATTTTAATATGTTGAGCACCCCTCTACAAAGACGCCACTGAACCATTCCACCTCTCACTTCTAAAGCAGGTCGACTGTACTCAACCAGACACTTCTGTGGACGAATCCATTCGGCACGTTGACAGAGGGGGGCGCTGGAACCGAGGAGCGTTTTTTTTAAAGGATAAACTTCGTTCGTTTCGTTTTCAGGCAACTTTATAACCCTTGCCAATATATAATGAGCCTGTTAAATGTGCGAGTTTAGCAGTGCAGGTGTGTAGGATCATTTAGCCTGAACTCGGAATCAAAGCGGGATTTGGTGGCGTCTGTTTACAGTAGGTAGGAGTAAACGTGGGCGCTTCTACCTTTAGACACGTTAGGTAGTACATCTTGAGCCAAAGTTTCGTCGGTGTCAGGCTGTAAACGGATAATGTGACGCAAGGAACCTGTTGACTTCGAAATATTTATGGTATTTTCCTAATATATGCAATTACACCGTATGGACAAAAGTATTGGGAGACATATTGTAATCATTTAATTCAGGTACCCCATTACTTCCAGTGAATACTGATGCTTCAGCATATCACGACATTTCGGACAACGCCATGCTTTCAACTTTGTGGTTGGATGAGTACGGTGTGGAAGAACATGACTGCCCCACACAGAACCCTGATCTCATCCCCATCCAAAATCTTGTGAAAAGCCTATCAAGAAGAGTGGAAGCTGTTATAGCTGCAAAGAGCGGGGGGACCATCTCCATATTAAAGTCTATGTATTCGAATGCAGTATCATTAAAGTTCCTGTTGATGGAATGATCAGATGTCCTAATACTTTTGTCTATATCGTGTATCTACATATAATGTGAAGTAGCATTCGTAGACTCTTAAGGAGAATAAACCTTTCCTTGATGCTTCATGCTGTTCTCTTCTTGTTTCTGCAGGCTGAGACTAATCTTGTTGGTGAAAACCGAGAATGTGCTTCGTCTGCCTTGAATTATCCAGAGGGATCAAGGACTGCAGGTTGATTTGCAAACCAATGGACTCAAGCAAAGCTTCTATCTGGACGCCATTCTCATGTAAAAATGATCATTTAAATGGACTACAGAGCAATCCTCTTGCCTGCTGCAACACCAGCCTACACTTTAAAGTATATTAGAGCTGTTCTTCCCATCGCATCTAGCCTCCTTTATCCCCTGGAAGGTTAAATCCTGGCTTGCAGGCATGCAACAGTATCCTACGACTGTCCACATAAAATATTCAAAGGTGCAGTAGATTAAAATCAACCTGTATCAGTGAATAGAGATGACGTGTTTTTTCTACTCAGATCTTTAAAAAATTGCACTTTTTTATTTGACTCCTATTTAAAGCACAAACAAGATCACGGGTGTCATTTCTCTCAAGCAGGTGACAAAAAAAGAATTACCATACCAAAGGAAATATTCATAGGCCTGCACCTGAGTGTGTATTGTGGATGGTCTGCATTATGCAGGCTTCTGTTTTCAATGAAATGAATGTGCACTGTCCCCCTCAGTTTTATCAGATATTCTTTGTAAATAACTAAGCCATATATATTTTTTTACTTCTACATGAGGGAGCTTTAAGACAGGCTAAGCATTACTGGCCTTAATCAGTCATGCGGGCATGTTTCTGTTCCTGTGGCTTTACAGAACATATTCATCATTGTCTTAAACCACAGCACAGCCACGTGATTACATAGGAAATAATGTCCAATTGTGTTGTGGTTTGTGTCCTGTTGGTCATCGAGGCTGCTGTTTAGCCTGCTAGTGTGTGGCTGAAGGGTTTGGTCGTCTGGGATTTGCATCAGAGCGGAGTGTTGCAGTTTAATTTGAGCGTGTGGGTTTGAATGGAGGGAAGTTCAGCTGGGGAGCAGAACAGAGTGCATCTCCGGTCCCTTCCTGGAATTCTCCACAGTCTCGAGAGAACATTCTCACACGGGAGAAACAGGAGAGACGAGAGAAGGGGAGAGAGAGAGTGAGAAAGAGAGAGACAGAGATAGACACAGACTGGGGGAGGGGGGCAGAGAGAGAGAGACAGAGAGAGAATGAGGAGGGTTCCCCTCTGTGTCTGGACTCCACCATTTACTCATCAATCACAAACCCGCCACACTGTAGTGTTGACCCTAAACAACCCTTCACCTCCCACAACACACTTCACACCTTTTCCACTGCAGTTGTTCAATTAGGGCATCATTAGGTGCATAATGTCTGAAAGCAATAGTCAAAAATAACATTATAATAATAAGTCTGTTTGAGATGGCATAACTTGAAGTTAAGCACGCATGTTATAATTTAAGATTGCAGTTTTCACAAGGCTAATTTGGTACATGCTTCTATTTTCATATATCAAACTAACGGGTTACATATGGGGTAAGGGGGGGAACTGTTTAACTTTACTTTCATTAGAGGATCACTAGGAATGGGATGCAACAGTTGATGAAAGGTGTTGTGCGTGTATCCGAGAATGTGTATATGTCCTCACCCAAAAAACATATGTAATCATAACAATGTAACAATGTAATACAATGCTTGTGTGTACATAATCCAGCTGTAACTCCACAGGAAGATGACAGTATCTGTCCATTCATCCATTATCTGAGCTGCTTATTTTAACCAGGGCGGTGCTGGAGCCTGTACCAGCATTCACAGGGTGTAAGGCAGAGAAGGGAAGACATAAACACACACTCACACCTTGGGGCAATTTAGCATCTCCAATTCGCCTGACATGAATGTCTTTGGATTGTGGGAGGATACCAGAACACCTGGCAGAAATCCATGCAGACACTGGGAGAACACGCAAACACAGAAAAAACTCAGCTGCCCTGGACAGTAATTTATAACATAAAAACAGAGACATTTTGATATTTGGCCATATATGTCCAGTTCCTTCAAAAATAATTCTTCTGTACTCCTGTAGATTGCTGCTGATGATCATATGCACATATAAAGCACACATAACTACGTTCCAGTATTCTTTTTGTTTTTCACTTGATTGCTGATGCAACATTGCAGTTTTTGGATGTTAAAATACTCCTTTTACTGAACTGGACATTTCGCTTCTAGTATAGAGTTTATATTTTATTTATATGTGTAATCTGTGTGTTTTTGTACTCTATAAAAACTGGAGCCACACTGTCTCGTCTCACTGACATTTTCTATATTCAAGTTACTTTGACTCCATACACCCTGTTGTAATTTCAGGAATTTTTGTTGTGGTATTTGGTTCTAAAATATTAAACTGTGAAATTATACAAATATACTCCTTTGACACTTTTTAAAGGTAATGTGCAATGGACCTGAAGAATATTGCTGAAGCTCTAAGAATACATTTTCATTTCTTGTACATCGATGTACCTGTACAGCATCCTCTTTTCACATAGTGTCTACACTAATGTTCAAACGTAAACATCATTTTTGATTGCAGGTCCATGTATAAAATGATTATTATGGAGCTACTACTCTACAAACAAATAATTGTGTTATGAATTATATGTTAATTATTTCACTTATGTGTCTATATAATCATAATATATGCCCACTCAAAAATAAGGATAAATGCTAAATAAAGAAATTTGTCTGGCTTGTAAATAACATTTTATTATATGATTCTTTAGTGGCTTTCTACACAGGTAAGACAAAATTCCTCTGTAAAGGTTTATAACGCACAGATAAGAGACATTATTATGTACATATGATCTATGTATTCAAATACAATAGATATACACTAACCTATTGATTGTTCTCTATTATGTACTTTAAAAAGCATTTTATTGTTTGTATGGGGCTGTGTGCTCCGAGCTCAGAAACTGTCCTCCTGTCTAACAGGAGGTCAGCTCACACTGCTGGCTACTTTGTTTTTCGATGTCATGGTGATTTGTATGACCAGATGCATGCGACAACACAATTACGAGCAAAATGAAAATATTATTTGCTGTGCCTAAGACAGCAGGAGAGAGGAGGGGTAAGCAAGGGGTGAGCCGCGGCGACTGCGAGAGCCAAATGGAGACGTTCTGGTTATTTACCATCTGTTTAACAAATCGACGCATAAAGCAACCTCCACCCCCTCCTCCTTTTCACAGGTGTTTACTATTAGCCAAGGCCACAACTGTTTTTTCAGGAGTGACCCTGCACCTAACCCCAACATTTGCTCCTCCAATCCACAACATGGAAAAAGATTTCTTTCTTTCTTTCTTTCTTTCTTTCTTTCTTTCTTTCTTTCTTTCTTTCTTTCTTTCTCCTTCTGGTTGTCTGGTGACAAACTGGACAAGCTTACTCAGAACACACGCTTGTCTGTTCTTTGTGTGGGTGTCTGATATCAACTCCATATGTGAGCGTTACACATATTTTGTCTGTTTGATTTTGTCTGCTTTCCTGCTCTTACTGAAGAGTAACAGGCTAAGTGAGATTTTCACTATTTGCGAATCGTCCTCAGAACTGGCAGAGGATAAAATCAAAGCAAAACAGACATAATTATCTGTACTGCAGGCCCAAACTGTGTGTCATAAAAGTAATACCCCAAACAATCATTATGGATAATGGACATTAATTATCCTTATTCAACAGCTAGTTGCAAACTCATTATCTGCTTGGTTCAATGCTGCCGATTTTGTAACCATAGCAGGGAGCAGGCCACAACCTGACACATGCTGTTTTTTGCTTTACAAAGTTAAAAGCAACAAGGCTAGCATATTTTATATACAAGCAAATGTTTCTGAAGCATTTTCAACGTGGGAAGGGGGGGGGGGCACACAGAGTGCATCCAAGTGACCTACACATCAAACTTACAAATTAAAACATTCAATATAGTTCTTTATTGTTTAAAACTGACAGCCTTTCTAACCTAAAGGCATAAAACATATCTAAATGAATATAATTAGTGAAAAGAGAGTGGGTCAGACACTGGCAGATTTATTTTTGTCCACAAAGAAGATCAGAAAAAAGTGCATGATAAAATAAATGCGCTAAAATTAAGTATAACTTATTACTTTGACATTCATTGAATTTCATCTGTTCATGATAAACTCACAAAACTCCCCCAGACAGTTTAAAATTTATATTTACATGAAAAATCCAGTTAAACTTTGGGAATGGTTTAAATGCAGTGAATTACTTAAAAAAGAAGTTTAAAAGAAAACTTTGTTTACTCTTCCTTTGACTAAACCTTTTCTCATTTCAAATAAGGTTCAATGTCCTTGATTTACTGTTGTTGATGTATTTTACTTTTGTTACAAAATGATCAGTGTAACACCCGGGCAGTTTAGAAATACACTCAGTAGAAACTATGACAATACCCTCTTATGGTCAGTGAAAAAGGCTTGGAAATTAACCAAAATAGAGGATAACTTACAGATATCCCTGGACGTATGACTGCACAGATGCAACACAGAGATGTTAAGTAAAACAATTAGAAAGATCGAATATATTTTACTTAACGTATAACAGTCTCTGGATATGTGTCTTGTAATACAAGGTCCAAATCCCACAAGACTTGGAAACGTTACGCTCATCATACATCGATGAACCCAGGGATCAAATCAGCGACACTGGAGATCGTCATTAAACCAGAACAGGAATAGAGAAGGTATAGGGGTGATTCAACAGGGTTTATTATACATATATATAAAACAGGGTGCCAATATCTGCAATACCACATAGAGAGGTAGGTCTTTGGAGGACAGCTACACCTACTGCTCAACATAGATGGGTGGTCTGAGCTGTCGTTGTCTATTGGCCACCTCTCACTTGGCTTGAAGCAGAGCAGCCCTGGTCCTTCTCTAGGCAAGGCGGCAAGGTCGGACAAATCTCTCAGCTGAAAGCACCCCTACCTCCTCCTTCTGATCATTGAACATTGGGGGCTGGAACCCACTGAGGCATTCAAAGAGGGACATCTTAATTGAGTGGTGCAAGGTATTATAGGCAAACTCAAGCCTCAGTTCCCACCAGATAGCAGAGACACCCCGGAACCTCAAGGTAAACTGAGGTCCATGGTTCAAAACTATGTCACAGGGAAAAACACAAGGCCATACAGGCTCAGTGGTCGAAGGAAATTTAGACAGAGGTAGAAAATGATAGGTTAGTATAGCTGTTTACCCATTTGACTTCGGTGTACCCATTAGACCCTGTGACAAGCCCAGTATGAGCCATAGCTCACCTGAGTCTATGAGAAAAAAGTAGACTCTAGAAGTGACCCTTTTAGTATAAACTGTACTGGGATAGTAGCCTGAGTGACTCTCCCCTTTCTGCGTGGCCGTCCATCTAGGATTAAAACAGAGAGAGGGTTAGATAGACGGTGGAATTTTAGGGAGCTCTTGAGTCAGGGCTTCAATAGCGAAGTTACCAGGCGCTCCAGACTTAAGAGACTATCAAAAAGCGGTGCGCAGATGCATGAACAAGCGTAGCTAGTAAGGTGGTGGAAACTCCCGCTCAAAGATGGCTATGGAAGTTTTCTGGCCATTGGGGAGACACCTGGTCATGATACTCAAACATAATCCTCCTTCATCTGCTGAGATTTTTCAGTAGGGTTCAACCTAGTAGGAAAATAAAGAAGGTCCAAAGAAAAGCTCAACTACTGGGAAGGAAAAAAAAAGACTATACTGTAGCCAGGCCATCTCACACTGTGAGTTTGTTACATGCTTCAAAATGTTGCTATATAACAGACACCAAGAGGGTGACTGGACATATATATGAACATTTATGATGCAAAAACAGTCTGCAAGGTGCTTGATCCAAATGCTTCCACAGTTTGCCATGAAGATCAGAACATATTCATTTTTCAGGAACCTGTTAAATTGCATAAAATATACATGTTTCTTTCCCTGATCGTGCTGCTGACAATCCAAATAGTCTACAAGTGGTGGAACTACTTTTTTGAAGAAATTTCAAGTATCAAGGCATAAAAACAATTTTCAGGGCTTCTTTGCTCACCTTTTCTCTTGTCTTTAAAAAAAGTGAAACACTATCGCAAATGACATCTCAGCTATGAGGATTTGTGCACATGTGGCGTTACTCCCTATAACACACACCCTCTTGTTCTGGTGCCTAATTATAGTGTTATACCGGGTTTTATGGGTAAGAATTAAGTGCCCAGGGGAACACTCATGGTGTTCTCATCATCTGACTCATGGATTGAAACAGACTTGCGGTAAAATGTGTGCATTTTGTAACAAAACTTGACACTTATAGGGTTTAAGACAATAACTTCATAAGAGCCAACAGCACAAAGGAGGTGGAAGAACAGACCTCTTAAAGATGGCAGTGGGGAGATCTCAGGCTAACAGCTGATTCTGACACTTTTAATGCTGCACCTTTCATTTACTGCCAGTTGGCTGGAAGTCCTGTAATCCGGTGAAAACACTTGCAGAACTAGACCCCCTTCCCCCTCCACATTAATCCACAGCTTGTTCAGACTCGCAAAGATGAGAGCAAAGGACTCACACATGTGGCCATGCTATTCCAATGGACACACTGAAAAACACATCATGCGCTGAACATGCTTTGAATGTACAATAAAAATCTGGGTCAAAAGTGAATAACCTGTGTCAGTTATGTAATTATGTATGAAAATGCATTCAGTTTTCAACACTACATTTTTATGAGGCAGAAAAGATGTTTTTTTAATTGGCAAAAGTGTAACTGAATGGATTCAGAATCTTCCAGCGAGCAACCAATGAGCAAATGAATGCTCACGGTACTGTTTTGTTTCACCTCCATGCTGCTTGGATTTTGTGCTCTATGCCATGTTGATAAATATGTCAGTTAGTCAGTAGATGTAGGTCGTAGCAGTACACACATTATGAGACGGTCGCCCTAAATTCCTGACATGGTCAGAAAATAATCACAGGCTCTTGGTCGTAAAACCATAACGAAGGCCATCTTTGAGACTCTCTCATGGTATGATGTAAGACCGCCGTTTAGGAGCCACAACCAAAGGAAATGGCACGATTGTTCACAATTGTCATCTTTCATCTCAGGCAGCCCAGAATTATACAATGTATAATGGGCATTAGACACATTCAATATGTAGCTGGTGCAGTATTTAGTGGTGTAGCATTTATTTACTGTGATAAACCATGTTACCATGCTTTTCTGAGTGTAGTGTAAATATCTTTCACTGCAAGTTTCCTTATAAATAGATCATTATTGGTCCTGTTTAACTGGATTTAATGCAGTGCAGATTGCAAAGAAGCAGGGCTGATCAAAAGGTTACAAGTTCTGGCTAAGTTATAAATAACATTGCATGTGGGGTCAGGATTAAGTCCTTTATTACCATACAGATCAGGCTTTTTTGGTCTCCTCCAACTTAACAGACCTCTGAAATGCTGCAATATTTATTATGTGTCATGAAAAAATCAAGAACCGTGGCATTATATGTTTGCCACCTCTAACTGAAATGTCTTTATATCATAAGCAATGTGGGTCAAAACACACTTACTGACATTAATAAGCCATGGTACATAATTTAAAAAAAAAATAATGAGGGGAACCCCTGGCTACACGTCACAGATCCCACTTTGAGAACTATGGCCCTACAGGATCCACTTTTTCCTTTCATTTCTTAATACAGCGCGTCTCAATCCTCACCCTACACACTTTGATGTTCTTCTTGCTTTAATACACTTGGTCCAACTCACAAATGGTAATTAGCTGGCAAGTTGAATCAGGCATGTTTGTAAAATTGTGCAGAGCCTTGGGAACCAGGATTGGAACTGGAAACCATGATCCTACATTAATAGAATCACAGGGTTAGGAGCTGATCCTAGTGGCATTATCATGAGACCCAGGTGTTTGTGTCTGTTCTTAACATTACGTTATGTACTGAGTAATAAAGTTCGTCTGGGCTCAGTGGTAGGCTGGGTCACAGGGTTGTGGTGTTACGAGCTCTATTTCCTTCCAGCACAGCCATGTTCTACACACAGGATGACAGACAAACCCAAAATCATCTGAAAGTCCCTCAGCAAAGCTTCCTCTATTTCCTTCAAAATCCTGAGTCAGGGGATACCTTTCATTCTCTGTACTTGAATACAGAGTGCACTCAAACCACACTTACGCTAACTGCCCACTTCATTAGAATACATTACTCTGGTGCTAAAGTACAGGCCATCTGGTGATACACAACTGGCATTAGTCATCCTCTAACCCTTCATCAGTGGTCAGTTGGTAGAACAACATGTGTCATAAAATACTGCTGTGCCTGACACACTTATACCAGCACCACACATAATAAGATGTAATGTCACTACTCATATTATGAATGGTCCACCACTCTCATAATATTTGGCAGTCCTACATTGGTCCCTTTGCCTTGAGGGAGGCTCATAAACATTGGTTGTAATTGTAAATCTACAAAATGCACTACAAAAACAAGGAAAGGTGTTTCAGATAAAGCGGACAATAAGCGCAAATAGGTGCATCTACTAAACTGTCAGTTCAACATACTGTACAGATTACAGAGACTAGAAAACCCATGGCTAATGACTGCCCACTCTGCTAATGCTCCACCCAATGGTTGCGTCACCCCATGGAAATGTAGTTCTTAAGGCCTACATGACTAACAGTGTGTGAAAGCTGGCACTGCCAGTCTGTATGACATCATGCTAGCCGGCCCTTCTAGCTTTCATTCATTGCTCAAATACATTACCATTAAAGTTAGATTCATGAAATTATATCCTGCTGTATGTCCTTACTCACTTTTCACATTAGCATTAAAATACAATTTAAGTTCAGGCTCCGTTCAGGCCTGAAAGGTTTAACATTAAATTTTAATTCAAACAGAGCTCACTTTAAACTATAATTGGAATTGAAATATTTGATTAAAGGTTAACAGGTCCCATCACAGATATAACACATAAACAAGGTTCTACATGGAAACTGAGCTTCAGAAACTTCAGAGCTTTTTTGTCATAGTGTTGGCCCTATCATTGGAAGACTGCAAGTTCAATCCTTGAGAGTAACGCAGCCATCCACAGCCAGGAATCTAAGTGGCCCTCCCTCTCCCCAGCACTCGGTGTGATGCTAGCCAGCACGTGTAATGTAATTTATCCAGGTCAACTTACAATCTTTAGTTACAGGGACAGTCCCCCTGAAGCAACTGAGGGTTAAGTGTCTTGCACAAGCCCATAATGATAAAAAGTGGGGTTGGGACCTGCAACCTGAACATGTGTCTTGTTAGCTGGCAAATTGATAGTGAGCTTTCTCCTCCAAGAATCCAGTGACGTGTTAGCAGCAGTTCATGTGGCTCGTGCTTGTTCGTGGTATCACATAAAAGGGTGAGTCAAAGTCTGTGGGGAATAGGGGGTCAAACTGATAATTGGGGAAATTAATGATATAACAGCACAACAGGAGAAAATTAGTCACAGCAGATATATGCCATCCTAAGTAAATAAATTAATAAAAATCTGATTTGAAAAACCCAAACTAGCATTCCAGATATTCTCTAAAATGTCATTCCAGAGTTTAGGAGCTACAAAGAAAGTTATTAGAAACATTTCAGAATTTTGAATGAGGTATGCCATACAATAGCCAATTAGAACATAGCTCAAAATCTTCACCATACACACAAAAATGCTCCTAAATCAAACTTAGAAACACAAACAGATATACACACACCTTAAATTGTTTCATCATACAGTCCAGCCCAGCAGGACAGGACTACACAGAGTGCAAAAAAGTTTAAGAGAAAATGATACAATAAACCCACTGTATAAAATATTACATCTTTTGAATCCTGTTGCTGTTATTGATGGGTATTTTTGTACAATTATTTATTGTTATCCTACCTCAGTTTTTTGCCTTTTTGCATGCTTAATTACTGTGGATACTGGAACACATCTTCTGTCACAATACTGTGTTAATTCAGATTAGTACTGCTACCACTTTTGTTGGCTGTACTATATGTTGCTGTCTTGTAATATTATATTGCTTGCTTTTGTGTCTTGCTCTCTTTATATATTTGCACTCAGTGTAGCCTTGTCTTGCCAGCATTTGTAATTGTTCTTTGTTCTCTGTGTGGCACCATGGTCCGAAAGGAACGTTGCCTAGTTGCACTGTGTTTATGGCTAAAGTGACAATAAACACCTACTTGACTTAACTCATTTACATATATCAGTTTGAAAGGTATAGTAACAGATTTAAAGAGAGATTGTAAAATGTTTGTGGCACATAAAACCAAATGTCATAAGCATGCCTCAGGGAATGTTTATGACATGAGCCCTTTATGATGTTATTTTAACCATATATGGCTTTCTGTGCTATGTTTTATGGAAGTTCACACATTATACAGAACGTTTAACAGAATTAAGTGATTACATATTCACCAAAAAATGAATTCATGGCTTTAGATTCTATATTAAAGCTTCTGCGAGGAAAAGAAGGGTTAGTCCTACTTTAGTCTACTGTCCCCTAACAATGGATCACGACATCCAGCTCAGGAGCCGACTTCATTATAGCAAAAGTGCTCTAGCCTTTTACAGGCAAAAGGAAAAAAGAGAAATCCTAAGCTCCTTGCAGTTCAAAGCAGTTTGAATAAATTAGACAGCGGATGATGTTCTTGCTGCTGCTCTGAGTTGACTTGGGGATTGCAGTTTGACTGAATTGTGTGGGGGGGTAATACTTGAAAGCAAGGGGCAACCTATGACATCTCAAATTTTCCTCTTGCTGGAAAACAGTAATGAATAATTTGTCAGACAGCCGACTGGTATTAAATTAACTCCTCTTGAGTACACACTTTACGCTGCAAGATATTAATTAGCACATTTGGAGTTCTTTATATGCCCTTCTTGTTTCTGTGATCCCTTAAAAAACATCTAAAAATGGATTCACACTAGAAGTGGAAAACTGTCCCCCCTTCAGTCTTCTGTGTTATCACATTTTAGGATTAAACAGCTGTTGATATATATTTCAGTGAACTAAATTAGACTGTAAGATGTTTAAACAGCGATATCATTAGACAGCTGTCACGAGCGCAACACTAAATGCACCCTAGGCTACACTTTGCCTAGTCAGCGAATATTCACATTATAACTACTTAGATGCAGCAAGATAAAAAAGCCTTTAATGAAGCCTATGAGGGCAACTCTGAGGTGTTCCAGCCAATTTTTGTGCCATTCAAAACAAGTGTTCAGCAGCTGTTCATTTCAAGAGCCTCAGAACGAATGGCGTCAATGGGGTGCATTGCTTTAAAAACGTGAGGGTTGTTACTTGGAATAGTGTCAGGAAGAAACACCTCAGTGTAGTTATTAGCAAAGAAAAGAAGGTCTGCAACAAACCCCTCAGGTACTTCAATATGTCACAAAGATATGTAATAATAAAAATATAACATGTAAATATAAAACATATAACAATAAAAATAAGTCCTGCCAAAAAGATTTGATCAAAATTTTTTATTTTTTACACAGCCAACATCTCAGATGAACATCAAGTAACATTATGGAAAGCTGAGGAATTCACCTTTTTGGAAACCGAACTGAAAAACGCAGTAGGATGTTGTTCCAGTACTTTGAAAGGTGGTGGGTTAAATACCAGGTTGCCCTCATTGTTCTCATAGTCACTGCCCTGTTGGTAAGAGGGGCAATTATGTCAAATAGGGATGTTCCAAAATTGAAATTCTTTAACAGTTCAGCTTAAGACTTCTTTAAAGTCAATTTGGTCAGCAGTTTATATTTTGGCCAGTTTTTCATTATGTCACACTGTGTGGGTTAAATGAACAATTAAGACACACTAGAGCATTCCCTATTCTATCTATCAGCCAATATGGAATATAAATAACATGACTTGCTTCTTAATGAGCCAAACTGGCCTCAAAGAACATTTATCAAGTAAAGCGCTTCATCAATAGCAAGAAACGACTGGCTGTTGAGCACAATGAGTCATGCATAATTATTCTCTGACATTTTGGTAGAGGTCTAGCAGCAGGATTTAACTGCAGCAGAAGTGCGTTACCTCCTCATATAATTTACATCATAAAACTGCAACAAAGATCAGTTAGAATCAAAAGAATAAAGGATCCACTGAGCGTTTAGGGGAACAAACGTCTGATTCTGTCAGTTGTGCATCCCTAATGATAACCCTTTGAGGGCAGAGTTTCACCACTGAGCACAGAGTCTATGTAGTAAAGTAGGGAGTAGATCATAGATGAATGAAAATGAAAGGGTGATTTGTGAATTAAATGCATGTATCCCACTGCCCTGACACACCCTGACTGCACTCTGGATGTGTCTAAGACTTAGACATCAACACAGGCTCATAAGTAGTGATGGGATGTTTTTTGTGAGTTTTTTTTTTATTTATAAACAAATCTATGCCCCAGCTGGAGCCTGGCAGTTAGAGAGCTGCCCCTGTGATCAAAAGGTTGTGGGTCCGAATCCCAGGACAGCCAGAGGCACCACTGATGTACCCTTGAGCAAGGTACCGTCCTCACACACTCCTCTGTAGGTGCTATGTTCCTGGCTGCCTGCTACTTCACTAAGTTTAGACTGAGACCCAGCGACTCATTTTGTTCTGGTGTTAAGCAAACAGCACAAAGTCTCACCCATGTGCACTAACACTAAATATTAAGGATCATCTCCACACATGCCCAAAAGAAATCGGCAACTAGTTTAGCAAAGTCTTTGTACTTTTTAAAAAAATAAATAATGATCAATTTTAAAATAGTTATTCTTTTTTAAAAACTATTTTAAAATGTCTTCAGCCACAATTTCGAAATGAACATTGTGAAAATATTAAGACAATATATCAGCTCCAGCTGGACTTAGTAATTTCGTTTGACCGATTTATTGAAAAGAACTGGTAAAAAAAAATTATAAGCACAGACAACTTCAAAAGGAATGACCACTTTGATGTGGAGGGGGGAGGGGCTTCTTGTGTTGCCAAGTAGACAAGAAAACCCTCACAGATTTTTCCTGCTCACGTCTCTAAGCTGCAGCAGCACAGACTTTATCCAGCCTTCATCTCCAGACTGAGAAAAACCTGTGGACATCTATATACACATCTATAGACACCAAGTCCCAGCTGCAAGGACACAGTGTAAAGCCCGGATACAATCAAACACATGCAAAAATGGAATGGCAGTGTGGAGATCTGAGAAATGTAGCTCATAAGACATTAACAATTATAACTGAACGGCGGTTGAACTATAAATACCCTGAGCCTGGCACTTTGATGGAGAGTGGCAAACCCAGGTCTTTAATCAAAAACTCTGTGTGTCTGCGTGTGCATGTGTATGTGCGAATTTCGCTCTTTGCACAGACCAGATGTGTCTCGGATGCTAGGGAAACTTTTCACACTGACATTAACTTTTGGATACAGAGGTGAAATTCGAGGCTTAATCGTGCTGTTAAAAGTGTAAGTGCTATTTGGAGCAATGAGATGGAAGATCTGGTTCACTAAAAATCATTTTATTTAATAGTTTGTTTGTTTGTGAAAGGGAAAATGAATTAACCTCTTTTTTTATTGGAAACACAGTGGCCAAGACTTACCATTTAAAATGTGTCTCACATAAGGAGATCTCACCAGCTCTATTCTTGACAGTTTCAGTGCCTTTAAAAATGAACCGTTTAAAGGCTCTGTCACTTTTATGCATGTAAGCTGTTGCTGGCCACGCCCAATCCCATTCTAAAGGCAGAAATATACTTGCTGTGAGCTACGTATGCGTATCCGTACACAGTTGCGTTGTTAACGTTTGTGCTGATATA
>JBBPDB010000017.1:15514800-15552057 GCA_037974465.1 Brachypetersius altus | reverse complement strand
GTGAGGAGAGACTGAGTGTGTTGGGAGGAGGATATTGAGGAGAGACTGAGTGTGTTGGGAGGAGGATGTGGAGGAGAGCCTGAGTGTGTTGGGAGGAGGATGCTGAGGAGAGACCGAGTGTGTTGGGAGGAGGATGTTGAGGAAAGCCTGAGTGTGTTGGGAGAAGGAGGCTGAGATTGGAGTTGAGGATGGATGTGGCAAGGGAGGACATGAAGGCATGTTGGTGCGAAACAGGAAGATGCTCAGGATAGAAGGAAATTAAAAGTAGAATGTATTTGTTGTTTTCCTGTTCTACAAGAAATATGCTTTCCGCTTACATAACACACTTGCATGACACAGCTTCTCATAGCCTAGGAGTAGACTGTGACTAACAGTGCTAAACAGCTGGTGGTCTGGTGGGTAAGGTCATGGGTTCAAATCGCAGGACTGTCAGCTGCACCACTGAGGGTAAACAAAGTACCCAATGTTGCCACACACACACACACACACACACACACACACACACACACACACACACACTTGGTAAATGGGGTAAATGCAGAAAGAATTTCACACTTTGTACTATGGGATGGTGAGTTTAGTGCCACTTTACTTAATGTACGTTTAAGCCAGAACCCTCTGGCTTAATATTCTTTTAATTTAATTAGTTGTAATTCCTCCCTTACTGAAAGCTGTTAGACAGAGCACTGTTTTAAAGCCGTTTAAAAGAGCCCTGACCCATAAGACATAACTGCTTCAGTCTTCTAGAGGTCAGGGCTTACAGATCAAACAGTCTGCAACAAATATTCTAGTGTTGTCCAGCCGGTACTGGCAGGATAATAGAGCCAACCTAAACATTTTAGGTTCTCCTAACAGGAAAATATGCCTGTGTACAGCAGAACCCGTGAATGAGAATCATCCAAAAAGTCTGTGTAATTTTCATAAGGTTCATTTGGAGACCATTAAACTGACGACATTAGGGAGAGACTGTATGATGAAACTCGCTGTAAGAAAGGTAGGATTCGAACCTATGACCTCTTGGTCCAGAGGCAAGTATTCTACCCACTAGGTCATCGTCATCCATACTTACACACACATATATACACACACACAATCAATAACACACCATTCTCTCTCCCTCACGCACACACATATTAACTTGTATATATTATTATTAACATGTGTGTTTGTGAGTGTGTGTGTGTGTGTGTTTGTGTGTGTATTTGTGTGTGTGTGTGTATTTGTGTGTGTGTGTTTGTGTGTATTTGTGTGTGTGTGTGTGTGTGTGTGTGTGTGTGTGTGTATGTGTGTGTGTGTGTGTGTGTTTGTGAGTGTGTGTGATGCCCACAGATGCCAGCTGTAACCGCTTTTCTATTTAAAGGTGTTTAGGTACCTGTCGGTAAAGAGCCCGGTCTAACGGGTTTCCGTGTAGCCATCACGAAATAAATCAAAATACATGCTGCGATCACGCTTTAGGGCTTTTTTGTGGTAGGACAACACTTCACTACCCGGTATTTTAATCTGAAACATCGTCAGTATCAGCGGTAACTGGTGACTGAGGGACTGTAAGAGAGAAATAATGAATTGATTCCTTATCGTTTTATTTGAAAATTGGTTGAAACATTTTGAAATACCGTGAGACGGCGAAAGTCCCTAATCTTAACCCTAACCATTACCAGTTAGTGCAGATACTGGCGGTGTCATGCAGTGCACATTAAAATACAGGGCAGTGCAGCATTGTTTTAGCATGAAAAAAAGCCCTAAAGCATGATCACAGCACGTATTTTAATTAAATCGTTTATCATGATGGCTGCACGAAAACTCGGGTTGCTGTAAAACCATTGAGGACCCACAAACAGTTAGATGCCAACTACTGTGAGACTGACTGTGATTTATGAGTTCTGAGAATTGGGATTTTTACATCCTGAGAGTTTCCATGAATAGAAAAGATTAGAAAACAGTATCAGGAAGTGTCTTTTTAATAATAGCTGGATTAGTTAATCCCTATTTTTGTGTTTTCGTGAGATCATCTAACTGCGATTCTTCCTTTCTAGCAGGGAAAGGAAGAAATAGATCTGGAATGAACTTAAAGAAGGAGCACATGTTTCATTATGACTGAAGCACTATGTAGAAAATTATTCGGTTGTCATTTGACATTTTCAGACTTTTGACGTCAATCCTGTTTGGCTGACTCTGCATATTAATTAACAAATAAGTCTGATTTTCTTATTTTAAAAGAAAAACTCCCCTGCCCATTTCATCACTGCAAAAATCATCTTGTTTTGAGAATAATATACTTTATAAGAGCAGACTTTGTAAGATTATTAAAATTGTTTAAGGTTTTTTTTTTCTTCATATTTCAAGAAATCTTGTAAATATCTTAGTGCACTGACAGATAATTTCACTTGTTTCTAGTCTAAAGATTTATTTAAATAGATATATCTTAAAACAATCTTTATATACAATATAAGAGCAAAAAAATCTGCTCTCATATAGTATATTATTCTCAAAACAAGATCAAAAAGACTTTTAGGCTAGAAATAAGATTGCAAGTCTTAGTTAGATCAGGAGTTTTTGCAGTGCAGCTTTTCTCCTGGTGATCTACTGCCCAGTTTGACTTTCCTGATGTATGACATTACATTAATGATCAGGGAGGTCAAACTGGATTCCTTCTGGGTCAAAAAATGAGCATTTTCCCACCAATAACACTGAATGCTAATTGGCTAATGAGCTGAATTGGTGTGTTTAATGAGGGAGAACGATAACTCTGCAGCACTGTGGCCTCAGAGGAGGCCTCAGTTTGGTGCCCCTGTCACACATTCCAAAAACGTGACCCTCAGGACCCCCTAGATGACCCACATTTTTGCTCTTATTCACAACAGTGGGGTAAAGTGAAAAATGTAGACCACCTGAGGGTCCCTGAAGAGGTTCCACTGCTCTAGATATAATACCTATAACCAGGAAGGTCCTGGAGATCTACAGTTAAACTCTGTTTGTAATCTACCATACCTGTTCAGGTAAGGCCTTGAGGAACATCTAAATATCAGGAGTTTTGGAACTACAATCCACAGGGCAGTAGATCAGCAGGACTATGGTTGGGTACCTCTGTTCTATGATGTTATAAATGACACTATAGAAGGGTTTGGATTCTAACATTTTAACATACTAGAAATCTCAATTTATGGTCACGTCATCTACACTTGCTGAAGCTCAGTCGAAGATCTAGCTGGCCAGGAAGCCTCCGTCTATCGGTAGGGTCACACCATTGGTCATGGCACTCTTGTCACTAAGAAGGAACAAGATGGAGTTGACCACATCTTCCACTTCTGGAGGAAACACAGCAGACAAAAAGCCAGATAGATTCACATCCATTGTGAAGGCAATTTAAAGACACCAATAATGTCCATCATGAATGTGTTTAGTTTTAGGGCAAAACTCTGGTAAAAATGACACAGGCATCAGGCAGCACATTCATAACCATTAACATGTATAAACTTTCTGTGAGGGAGCTTTTCGAGGCGGATGTCTGGTTCCATTTACCACCACTGTGAACAACTCAGACTCTGAGTTTCTCTAGAACAGAGTGTTTCACACCAAACCCACTCCGATATTTCTCTAGAACGCACCAGCAAATTTGCCCAGTGGGATGCGCGACGTCATGGTCCTGGCCTTCTCCGGGTCACTCCATCCTATCTTACCCATGTCTGTCATCACCACAGTCGGGTTCACAGAGTTCACTCGAATCTGCACAAATTCAGTCACAAAAACAATCAGGTTGATCAAGACTGGAGAAATAAAGCCGTACACGAATTCCACTCCCTTTAATGTTTTTTGGGATTTAAATGTATTTTCACAGGACATGTAAATGATCTAATTTAATAAGGCTACAGTTTGAGTTACATGATATGCAGGGGTTTACACACTTTTGTAGGGATGCACTGTAATTATTATTTTTTGGTCGAGACGGAAAACCGAAAATGAGGAAACGCTTTGCTGAAAACCGAAAGAAAATATTATACCAATTTTTTTGTAATCTTGCCAGTATGGTTGGGATTGATGAATAGCCTAAAAGTAAGATAGCTGAAATATTATACAATTAAATATCTTCTCTCATTAAACAAGTGAAATCAACATTCTAAACAAAGTGCATGAACAAAGTGCATTCAGAACAAGTGCTTTAAAATCTGTTGAAAGAAAGAACAACATTCTCTGCAGGCCTATAACAAACTAGCGTATTAAAACAAAGGCTGGCACAGACCATATATTAACCGTAATCACTGGAAAACTTTCTTGCCTTTTCAAAAACACAGACGGAGTGGGTGTGCTCGAAGGGTCTCGCCTCTTCTGTGCTTCATACTCTGCATGGCGATCGGAATGTTTTAATTTTATGTGATAAATGAATCCAGACATTGAGAAACTCTTTGTTGATGCACCCACTTGAGGAATTTTGGCATTGTGCGATTTACAAACGGCTTCCCGTGTGTCTTTCTTAGATATATGGAAATACTCCCACACGGCACACATGTTGACTCTAATCAAACCTGACGTGTGCAGGTTGCATTTTCTTCTGACAAAATTTTTCAGTGCCCGAATATTCGGTGCATCTCTACACTGTAGCTGGATTTAAGGTCAGAATTTATCACAAATATTAAGTTCATACTGAAACCCTTGAATGCACTATTGAGTTATCAGTTATTAGTGATTCACCTGGTATGGCCCCAGCTCCAGAGCCATCACCCTGGTCAGCATGTCAAGAGCTCCTTTGGTGGCACCTTCATGCAAGCAAAGCAGAAGACAACATTTCTGTCAGATGATAATATACTGTGTTGACAAGAATATCACTGTAGGACACATGATGCTAGAGCTACAACTTAGAAGATGACCTTAAAGCTCCTCGTTACTTTATATTTCACCACATGTTTCCAGGGATCCTGCCACCTCCCTAGATAAAGTATAGACACATTGACCTCTTTCTGTTGCTGTGCTTCTAAACTGTGGTTCCCAGCTCTTTTTTCTTCAAACAGTGGTCCTCAATCCTGTCCTCAACCCCCACATTATTGATCCATCCATATTTGTCTTGAGTTAGGTTGGAGCAAAAGCATGTCTGGGGGGTCTGTCTTAAAGATCACTGTATTAGACGTTATAAGAAACATCTGTAAATTGTATTAAAAAGAGGGTGCTACAGTAACAATATAAAAAAATACTGATAAAGTAACCTTGTAAGCACTTGCTACTAGTATGAAAACGTCTCTATACATACAATTATTATTATTATGGTTGTACTTCTCCCTTCGTCTGTTACATCAGTGTGGACATCAAAGCTGGCTCCAGTAAACATTTTAGGAAAATGCCAGCAATGTTTATAGAGTTTATAGAGACTGCACTGATATCTTAGTGAAAATATAAAGATCAGATTCGATTTGACTGTGTAAGTAATGTAGCGCAAAACTGGGTACAACCATGGCCAAAAGTATATGGACACCCAAATATGCATCCACATGTGCTTATGCCTGACCATGAAACTGTCACCCAATTCTGGGATTCCTATGGCATTTGGAGCTAAAACTCTGCAACATTAACCACCAAAAGAGGAAGTAAACTGCACACCATGTGGCCTCATCAGTGTGTGTGTTACTCACAGTAAACTGCATGGTCCTTAAATGCACACTGTGAAGCCTGGCTGGACACGTTCACAATGGAGCCGCCGGTACCCCTGGCCTTCATTCCTTTGGCCACAATCTATTTTAGAGATGAGAAACACTGCTCCGTTCATGTCATGTTGTTTACGTTCTGAGTAAATTCAGGATTTTCCTTACTTGTGCGACATGCAGTGCGGCCTTCACGTTGATATCGAAAGAGCTGCAATCAAAGAGGACTTGCATGGATTAATGGACTCACAGAAGTTGTCTGTGCACATACTGTATGCAAATGTCCACAGTCTTACATGTCAAACTGGTCCCATGTGATCTCCAGAAAGGGCTGCAGTTTAGCACAGCCTGCGTTGTTCACCAGCAGATCGATAGGCCCCACATCCTTTAGTGCATGTGCTGTGGCGTCCCAGTCTGACAGATCCACACAAACAGGCTTGATGGAGCTACACTGGGGATCAAGAATCAAGAGTTAAGAAGACGTTGACCTTTAAACTTCTTTCACTTAAAATTGTACTTTTCATGAACTTACCACAGGTAGGCAATTTACCACAGCTAGACAAATTCTAAATTATATATACAACAATTTGCCGCTTTATCAGAAGCCCCTTCCCTGTTGCTGCACTATACATTCAGCCCCTCTGTCGATATACAGTGTGTGTTGGCCCCTTGTGTACATCCAGGACTGGTTTCTGAATGTGGAGAAGACATTTTTGGGTGCTGGACCACTCTCAAACTAGCAGTGTCACCTCTGTATCTGACTCATTCATATGTGAATCCATGAATCAGACATTAGATTTGTTGAAACTGACCACATGAATCAAACTTCCAGTAACCTGAGTGTGTCAGGCACAAGAGGGCGCTTTCAAGCCTGAACATTTGCAATTTGTAAATGCCAATCAGCTCATAAACTAATCAGATGTCTGTGAAATCTTTTTCTGCGTTTAAAAAATCCCCCAAAAAACTACAAACATTTAATTAGCTCCTTAAGCCATTCTTCTCTCTCTCTCCCGCTGGGTTATGACAGAATAAACAGGGTGTGGCCAGGTTCCCCACAATATCCTGGCCCATGGTTACCTCCTTCACGAGACTCTCCAGATCCGCTTTGGAGCGCGTGACCGCTATGACCTCAGCACCGTAGCGTGCCAGAGCGAGTGCGGTGGCCCGGCCGATCCCTGCAAAGAAAGATTTTGCAAGCTGCATAGCTTTATGCATATAGTGGTAAATAAACAAATAAATATAATTTATTTATAATTAAATATAAATACAAATCTTAAAACGTTCAACGCTCCAGAACGTTCACAGTGGCTGCACTGCACTTTTTTTTTGTTGTTTTGCGGTGGGGTATTCAGCCAGATATTCAGGTTGTAGTATAATACTTCAATAGCTTGAACTAAACCTATATTCTTACTGCAGTAACAGTACAACAATGTACAAAAAATAGAGAAAACACTTAATATCGATATAAATATTAAGAGAGATATTACGAGAGATAATATTAATATTAGGACAGATATTATGTGAGGATCGATTCTCCAAAGATGTATCAATATAATATCGAACTGCTCAGCCCTACCAGTACTGTGCGCATGCTCAAAAAGGGCAAACTCCTGCCAGTGTTTCTGTATTAGTGGGACGTTGCTGTGTCTTAAAAACCAAAAATAAAAGTGTGATTTAAAAAAAAAAATGAAGGTACCTTTTCCAGCCCCGGTCACTAAAGCTCGTTTGTTGGTGAAAGTGATCTCCATATTGGACCTAGGAATCAACAGAGAGGATATTTTAACTAGTTTAGCCATTTTAGCTCATTGAGCTAGCTGGTTTAGCAGACAGCTAGAGTTGGTAAACAAACCACAGTCTGTCCTCTGTTACGCCGTTAAAATAGGATAATCATCGAAAAAGTTGTTTTATAACATTAGTTTCCGTTTTTAATATGAGAGGAACACTTTAGGGAGCAGTCTCTCACCTGTTTAACCGAGAGAAGTTCAGGAGGAAACTGGAGGAGAAGCTTTATGTGAAAAATCTCCCCCACAGCTCACGTTTACGCTTTCTCGGTCTTTAATGAGATAAAAACAGTGTTAAACTGCAGGATATGGACCCTGTACCTCGGTTGGTAATCAGAATTGCAGAGTGGGTTAAAGGGAAACGCCACCAAGTTCTCAAAATTTGCATATGAGCCAATATGTAACATGTAAACAGAGTAATCATCCCTACTCGGGTTCCTATATAGTGGGGGTGAAAAGAACCCAGGGGTCAAACAGGGCCACTTCACACTGACCTGCACTGAGAACAGTTCTCTGGAAAGTGTAAGTAAATACACCATAGCACACAGTGTGAACAGTGTGAATTTCATTCTCTGCATTTAATCCATTTACCAAGTGAAGCAGTGGGCAGGCAGCCAGCAACACAGCGCCCAGGGTGTAGTGTGTGGGCACGCTACCCTGTTCAAGGGTACCTCAGTGGTGCCACTAACAGATTCAAACGCAGGGCTTTCTGATCACAGGGGCAACCACCAGAGCACCAGCTGCCCTATTATCATTAGAACCATTGTCTAGGAAGCATTTCACACCAGACCCATTCTGGATATCTTGGTTTTTATATCATTTTCAGCAGAAATTTTGAAAAATTGGTGAAATCCCCCTCAGCATGTCCCCGCCCCCTCCCAGTGGTTAAAAATGGGCATTAAAATAATTTTTCGTCTCAAACATAAAAGTGGACGAAATACAAAATGCAATAATACACTTTTATCTGATTACACATGTTGAGGCCATATATATACATATGTGTGTGTCATCTGTATTTACATTCCATGCTGTATAATCAGTATAATTATTTTCAGATTCCTGTGAAAGTGACAATGTATCACTGTAATACCTGTTAGCCCATTTAAACTCATTTTCTGCTTCTACACCAGAAATAGACAAAAACCTTATTAAAACCTTATTTTCCACTTTCTCTCAAGCACCACTGAACCTTGGCACTATATCCTGTGCATGCCTGTTGAAGGACGGTGGGTGGAGTATCATGTGCCGTTATGGCTCAGCGTTTAACCACTGCTTCCTCTCCGGTGATGAAGTCCAGGTCTTGAACCTGGTGAACTCTGTTCTCTGCACTATCATTCAACCACATTCTTAGTCAAGCTCTGAAAGCAGGGAGAAGGGGCATTGCTTCAATAAGAGCATGCCAGCCTTTTGCCCACTTTCAGAAACAGGACTGGAGAGACCTAATGTTTGATTGCAGCCACAAGAGCATTAGGGAAGCCGGGTACTAATGCTGGGACAATGCTGTGAGGATAAGATTGTATTTAACCTGGAGAGTATTAGTGAGGTCAGGTACAGATATTAATGATCAGTTTTGATTCACAAACGCCACTTCAGCTCATCCCAAAGGTACTGCATGGAGCTCCATCTCTCCAGAGAACCCCAAAGCCCAAATCTGGGGGCTTTATACCCCTCTAGCAGACTGACACAGTGGTCTTAAGGTCATATGAATGATACAGAGCCTGTTTTAGGGAGATTATACAAGTCGTGTGTGCAACAATTTGCCATTTCGAAAGGCTGTAAATGTAACCCGGCAGACCCAAAAGACCCCTTACAGTTTAAATTGAAAAAAACAACAAATAAAAACAGACAAAGTAGACACTGTGATTTATTCACATAGAAAAAGACGAGAGAAGTCCATCAGCAACATTATTTGGCAGCATGTTCACATTAAGCGCAAGCTCGAACACTGAAGTGTCATTTTCAGTGGCGTATTTTTGGCATGTTGACGTGATCCACCGACCCGCAGTGAGAAAACTCATGTTTGTGCATAAACAAGACGTTCCAGTATCATTCAAAATAACTGGCAGGAATCAGGACTGGTTTTTTTTCCTTTTCAGAAATGTGTCTGTGTTAAGAAATCAGTGTTAAAAAGTGCCATTCTTTAACAGGCAAAAGCTGACAGACCCCAATAAATCAAAGTAATTCAAAGTATTTCACTTCACTGCAAAAGGGCAGGATTTACTTTGGCACAGTATTTTTTTTACTCAACCATGTATCCACATTTGCGAGCTAAAGCCTTCCTTCATTAAAAATCCACTTTCTTTAAAAGAGTAATTTTACTTATTTATTCAAAATACCCCATAATTCAGTATTTGAGATGTTCAAAGTGAGTTTAGTACGAAAGGAGTCGTATTGTAGAGAGTGCTGGTGGTGAATGGAACCAGATCTCACTCAAACACAAAGCCCTTTTATTGACTAATGACCACCAGTAAAGCTATACATGTCTTCTGAGTGATTATATGGAATGTTGATGGCAAAACAGTAAATATGGCTTGAGACTGTTTTTCTACATGTAGCTTTACACCATGAATGTTTAGTTTTAGGCCACAATCATCTCAAAACATTTAATGGAACAAACATTCTGTAAAGGGGCTTTTAGAGGGAGACGTTCCAATAACCACCATTGTGAACAATTCTGACTCCAACTCTGACTGGCGTTTCACACCAAAACCACTGTTTACACCTTAACTACTCAATTATGACGGAAATGTTAACCTTCGCCATGAATCTCTGGTCACTGAACTGAACCGAACAGTCAGTTGAAACAACAGTTTCCTGAATGAGCGGTTCTTGCAAGACCCAATATTGTGTGTTTGGCTTTGGACTCTTTTTCTTTTTAATTACTGGATTCAAAACCTGATTCGCAAACTAAGGTAGGCTAAGTTGACATTATTTCCTGCAGAAGAGCCTCATGTTTACTTCAGTTGGAAGCCAGAAGAAATTGGAATAGACAATAGTGATAAAAGCCACTAAAAGGACTCTTGGAAGGAAGAAAAAAAAAAAAGTATGTCCTTCACAATTACTGAGGCACATCTGGGAGAAACACCCCCCCAAAGCACTTGGAACCAATTCAAAATGTCTCAATCTCTTGGTATGTCTCATAATTCTCAGACCAAAGAAATGCTTTGGGATCAAATAAAAAAACAGAATAAATTACCCTGTGACCATGGTTTATATCATAAGTAAACATCTTATATAAAAAAAGACATTAAAAACTCAATGCTGTACCACAGCTTTTGCACAGTAGGTGTAAAAATTCAATGGTGGTAGACTGTCATGACTGACAGCCGACATTAAAGGAATAGTCCACCTTCATTTGAGCCAAACCTCTAAGCCACCTTTGCAGCATACAGTCCGGTTGCTACAGTTAACAATAAAGCTTTCGGCTCTAATGTACTTAAAGTTGAAGCCGATCAGTGGGCAGCTATTAAAAAACGAGTTTCTAATGCTGGCCCAGCTGGCACTGAAGTTTAGAGAGGATGTGAGGTTGTGGTACCCTTCACGTTGTATTTAGGGGAGCATGTGGAGATCAGTGACGAACCTTGTGGGGACACCAGGGAGTCTCGGGATAAAGCAGGCAGTGGACCGTCTTAAACCTGTGGATGAAAAATGCTTCTTATATGAGAGAAGGCAGTGTCTATAATATAATATAATATTCATGTAAAAATAAATAGCTACAAAAGTTTTTTTTTTTTTTTTTTTTACTGTTGTGGCGGTAACAGTGTGTGTATTGTGTGTGCAACTATCAGTTACACTAATTGAGTGTATCATGTAAATTATTGATGATCAATCCAGTTTCAAAAGGCCAAACATTTAAAATGGACTTTAACAAACCTGATGTACACTTTTAAAATTGTGTAATACTCGTAAATACAAACTAGACTTTAAAAATAACTGTAAAAGTTACAAAATTGCATCTATTTTTGCTATGAAAGCAATAGAATTGTAAATATGCACTATAGATAAGCAAATAAACTAAAGATTTTTTATTGAGAAAGCATTTTAAATCGATTTGTAACTGATCTACTTTAATGGAGTGACTGTGACACAGTTAAACACTGTGGCGGAAACAAATCCGATCTTTATTATTACCGTGAAGGATCTTCAGCCAAGGAGAACGCTCCACCAATACTGACCACATTCCTCTTGTTCTCAAATCCACCATAGCTGAGGGTCACCTACAGGAGACAAAAGTTCACAAACACAAAGACTCAAGTTAGAAACAAGCTAAAATCATTATACAGCAATTACTCCCCCTGGAGACACTGAGGGTTAAGTGTCTTGCTCAAGGACACAGTGGTAGAACGTGGGGGGGTTTGAACCTGTGACTTTGTGTTCATCAGGTTCACAGAATAAGAGACAAACCTGTGTTGTTCTGACCAGCACCAAAACTACTGTTCACACCACTTTCTGTATTTGTAACTTTTGTTTTTGATGCAGAAAGTCCCTCACTGCCCGCATAAACACTTACACAGTGAAGACCATTCCGTTACCATTTCGTGAAGTAACTCATGGTGGATTTGAGAGGCCTCTTTTCAGCTTCAGGTTTTTGACTGCCTGTGAAATTCAGTTGTTTAGCTGAATCTCCCTCTACCTCTGAAACATCTCTGGTGCTGATGCTGGAGACACACTGCTCTGTATATGTGAATGTTTTTCCTGATGTAGCTCAGTGAGGGGTTGTTAATGAGTTGATTAGTGGGATAAGATGTATTGGATGTAAATGTGCAGGGTAGAATGTCTCCAGAACTGTCACTGGCTGCTATCCAACCCCAAAGTTTGTTTCGTGTATAACCCCATGCCTTACAGTGGGCAAGTGGTGATTTCATCAAATGCTGCTTCTGTTCTTCCTAACTGCAGCTGAATGTTTACTCCACCAGTCCACAGCACTTGTTTTCATAGTTCAGCATAACTGCCATTTCCTAATGACATTCCAGACAGTGGAAATTGGGATCTGGGGGTTTTAATATCTTTTTATAGTTTCCCCTTACTTCTGAACTTCCATTTCAGTTCCTTAGCCCAAAGCTTGGAGAAGGCCATGGTTAGTAAGCGTCAGTTAAGGCCTAACAAGTAAATTGCATTTAGAAACTTTACAGCTGGGTGTCAAAACCTTTGCACATGACACAATTACTATTTATATGTTTTCTATATTTTAAATAATTGGTACCGTTCTCCTCAAAAATATGCTGTTGGTGCCAGTACACAACTACACCTGTCATCAATTTCACCCACTATAAAGTGCACCCCTAATAAGTAGTAGTCTTGTCACAATACTGAAATTTCAAACTCGATACTGATACTAAGGATGGTACGCGATACTCAATGCTATTTTTGATACTACAGGGGGAGAAAAAACAAACACAGGAAAAAAAATCAAGGGTCCGTTGCACCAGTTCTCTGTGGAGCAGATCTGAGGGTCCCTATAGAATTTTGCAGCGCTAGATTTGAGTAGACAAACAAAATGCTCAGTTTTCTTTATCTACTCAAAATTGTACAGCGTCTTTGGATATTTTGAAAAGCACTCCATAGATTACATTTATTATAATTACTATTATTATACCAAGTTTTAGTACCTGAGAATCAATTAAGTTCTTATAATAAAACATCACTACAGACATAAAGCAGCATAAAGCTGTTACTATCAAATCTAATTGTCCAATCTCTATGCTTTGTTAGCAGATCCCATTTGAATGACGTGTCTCATGGCTAAGAAGCCAATTTAAAATTTCTTTTTAGCGGTCTACACATCAGTCGTCTCTCTGCAATGCCTTTGATCAGAATATGTGAACTGTGTGTAGCAGTGACCTGTTTGAGGACACTGTCGGAGCGCAGTCTCTGCAGGTTCTCCAGGTGGGAGTGGAAGAGCCGCGTGTGCGTCAGAGGAACTTCAAGTAAGGCCTCGATGATGTAACCGATCGTGCAGTCGTCAGGGAGTCGGATTTTCTCTGCCGTGGTGATGAAGTTCCCCAGGCTAGAACAACAAACGGAGCATGGTATTACATTGACAAGCAATGCTACTCAAACATCAAAAGATCACAAGGGGTGAACCGTACTAATTTCACAATATGACACTGTTTTCCATAATGTAATACATTTTCTATATAGAATTAGATGTTAATTGTTATAAATAAATAAAATAAAATAAAAGTACCTCGCCCATGGACTCATTTTGAGGGCTAAGCCTCGACTGATACAGAAGCCAGCGCCTCCAGTGGCAAACCAGAATTTGACGGATGTCTGAAGAATACATGGATTTATAAATGTATATATGTTTTAAATGTTAGTACCCAACTGTCAGCATTTGAAAGCTTAACATTTCTTAAACCCTCTTTAGGCTCTAACGCTTTCTGCAAGATTCTGGCCCAAATAAAGGAACATTTAACTCATTAACAGTCCCCTTAACCACTCCCACTTGGACTAATCCATGTCTTATTTCAGGTGTGAAGTAAGTAGACCAAGCTAGTAACATGTTTATGTTTAGCAGGCTAAAGAAGTCTACTACACCTTATCTTTTGCTAAAAGTAAAAAAAAAAAAAAAAAGCTAGCTTACCGATCCATCGCTCTTCACCCTCTCTGCAGCCTCTATGGGGTGGTCCAGACTGGGCCGGCCCAGGTATACGTCCTGCGTATGGGAATAGGTGCCTAGCAGCTGCAGGAGACTAGGGAGGACCACGTAATTATCATCATCCACATGACAGAACCATCTGAGTATTGGGGGAGAGAATGCAGAAGAGATACTGAAATGTTTTTTTCCTAAATAATACGCTATAGACTGTACATAAACATCTCTAGACAACAAGAAGCGGAGACACTTAAACACTTTACTGCATTACAGATATTAGCATGATGGCAACAGATGGTCTGGCCTGGAATGTCTTACTTTCCTCACACAAAATTTTTCCATGAAATGGTTATGAATACACTCCCTGATGCCAGACACATGTTTTACCAGTTTTGAGAAGCTTTTGGCTTAAAACTAAACATATTCATGGTGGATGGGTATTTTTGTTTAGATTTACTATTTTATCATCATCTACATTCCATATTAACAGACACTGGAGGTCGACTGGAGTCTCTACAATTAACAATTTTACACCAAACCCACTCTGATGACAAGCACTGAAGTATACAGGAATTTTGGAAACTGTGGAAATCCCCTTTAACAGCAAAAGTGTTATATAATGCTTTGTAACAGTGGTTTTCTAACAGGTCCTCCAGAATGAAGTAAAATGTGAGCTGTCTAGTGAAGCAAAAGTCCTCACGCCTCACTAAACCACTGCTTTATGTGTGTTCATATGACATCTGGCCATACTGACAGATTCCAAGATGATATAACTTATTCTGGCCCTAAAATAAAAGAGCTTGTTTGTTAAATGCCTGCATTCCTGTGGCAAAGTCACAGGAAACCATAATAATACTAATAAAATATAGCTGACATGTTCATTTCTTTAAGACAAGACAACAAACACATTAACACTCACTAGCTGGCCACTGCGCCTGGCTTAGATGAGTGGTATTGCTCTATAAGCAAAGCGCTTCAGCAGCACCGCTTATGGAGGACCAGCCTCTGGCACTAAAAAGAGGACTCAACTTTTTCTGCGACTCGATGAACTTGTCATACTCCACAGACATCTTACAGCACAAGGCCTGACGGGTGTGAGCAGCCGAGCAGTTGGTGTTGATGATGTTGCCACCTTGGATGAGGGGACAAAAAAACCAAAACAAAACAAAAAAGAAAAAGCAAATAAACAGTGATAAGATGTGGAACTGAGAACTACGATCTCACAGCATAAACAGACAGTGAACTGAATTTACATGAAGGCTTGATGTATGGATTAATGTACAGCATTATGCAGTGAGTATGCACGGACAATGGGACGTCAGAGATAGATGTAATCATGGCCAACTGTGCAGGCTTTATGTGGTGCATTACCTGTTTTCTTCTTCAGCTCATTATCCTCGCCGTCAGTGAAGATAAACGTCTGAAAGAAGCAGAGAGGTTAGTGTTAGCACACGCACCTAGAACACACGGACTCCAGGCATGGGGAACGAGGCCTGGGCAGGGAGAGAGGTTTTAAGGCTATGGTGATATCAGCTAATGCAATTTAATATGTGCAAAGGAATACAGACAGACTTTCTAATGAGTTACAGCTACGTTAAGGTCTCCCATGTTCTTGAGTTAGAGGGGAATAAAGCCCCTAAAGAATTGGTCAAATGCTACAACCCTCAGGGATTGCAGAGACATTCATTGACGTCAGGATTGTCAGCACCAGTAGATAAGTGTTTAAACACATTTACTCAGCATTAGACCATTAATAAGGAGAGGGTGGGTGTGGATAAAATTATTAATTGTTCCTCCTTCATTATATATACAGGACACTCAGGAAACACTTAAACTTGTTATTTCTCTAGAAATTGTCATGAAGCACAATTAAATCTTTTCACATTGTGTTATGTAATATCTTTTTAAATTATGAAGAGTAGCATCAGTAAGAGTGTTGATAACTATCAGTATCTATAAGCAGTGTCATTTTCAACATCAGTACAATCCCAATTATGAATTTAATTGACAGATATTTGTCGAGTTCATTATCCAAACCGAACATTCAGGCAACTATTATAAGCCGTCTATATGTTGTTTACTTTATTGCATCCATAGCTACAGACCAATACCAATTTCGGAACATTTTTCCCCCCTCAATATTTACGGCATTTATCAGACGCTTTTATCCAAAGCGACTTCCGTTCCGTAATGATAGGGGGCAGTCTCCCTGGAGCAATTTGGGGTTATAAGGGTCTTGCTCAGGAACCCAGTGGTGGTCTACTGAAGGTAGGACGAACCCATTACCTCTGGGTCCAGAGGCAAGTATCCTACCCACTAGGCCACCACATAATCATAAGTGGAACCTGCCAAGGCTTCTCCACCTTTTGTCCTATGTGTGCTGGCAGAGGCTTCAGCACCAGCCATGACTAATCAAGAAGCGCAGGCATAACATGCATATGGATTACCTCTACATTATGGAACAGGCTTTACAGTTCTGCATGTGGTCATTTTTCAATACCCGGTAGTGCTGCAGTGCTATAAAAGTACTGAATACTTGTTACTCTCAGGTTATTAATATTCTTCTATTGTGCTTATTCAGCTGGATATGGTCCAAATTTGCAGATTTTATAAACTGCATTGGTATCAGATATTGATCCAGGATTCATGCACTCCATTTCGCATACCCCAAAACTTGAGAGAGACGTAACAAAGACAGACACAGATGGAAACAGGCTTCCCATATAGTCAACAAATTAAACTGGAGAGGCAAATTTGCTTATTCAATGTTTTGACTACGTAAACAGTAACAGCCTCTCTGGAACACCGGACTTTCCCCGGTCTCTTTATCACCGTGCTCTCGGCCTGTGCAGCGCCTGTCCTCCCCTAAACCACCTCTGCCTTGCACGGCTCTGGCCAAGCCACAGGCACGCGGCTGCCACTCCCTAATCAAAGCCAGCCGCTCAGAGGAGATGCCAGCCATGCAGAGCTCAGCTCGGCCCCAGACCAGGACCAGAACTGCCTCAGGATACCAGATTGTCTTACGTCAGTGTGCTGTTGCTGCAACGTTTCTGGCAAGTGTAGGACTTTTTGGGGGAGATCAATCTAAATGTCACCAACATCTGGGAAGATGTTGAAACATTTCTGTGAGGATTTGATCACATTAAACCATGGGAAAGTTATTGAGGTCAGGTTCTGATGCTAGGACATTGTCAAGATTTATTTGCAGCTATGGGAGGTCAGATACTGATCCTGTATGATCAGTTCTTATCCCAAAAGAGCTCAATCAATCCAGAAAACCTCAGAGCACAATGCTGGGGGCTGTGGGCCCCTCTAACCCAGTGGTCCCCAAAAATGGGGTATGTTTAAAATACAATAATAAACATAAATCCAGTGTGTACTTGCAGCTTTATTAACAGCATTTTCATAACAACGAGCCAACAACATAACACGGGTAACATCCACGTTTTTATGAAAATGCTGTTAATAAAGCTGCGAGTACACACTGGATTTACGTTTATTATTGTATTTGAAACATTTATTTTAAATATCCCCATTTTTATGCGTATCATTTATTTGTATAAATACGTATACGTGTATTTATCCGCAACTCCTTAAAGGCCGGGCCGTGAAAATGGTTTCTGATATTAAACCGGTCCGTGACAAAATAAAGGTTGGGGACCACTGCTCTAGCCCATGAGCATGGAGCCCTTAGGTCCCATTCTTCTAGTCTTCTAGTGCTTTTTAGAGATGCAAACTGGGTCGGCATTGGATGTACATTAAATCTTACTTTTGGAGACACTGTCAGTGCTGTAGCCCCATCATGCTTCTTTTACTAGTGTAACCACAGAGCGTGGATGAATATTTTTTCCACAGTCCAAGTGTCTGGCCAGTGGGCACACACTTGTTGGGTGATTTTGTTCTGTAAAAAATAATCAGGCGCAAGAACAAAAACCTCTTTCAGAATGTATTCTGCTTTTTAACTCTGCTGTGAAGGGATGGTTTAAAACACAGGAGTTGCAAACATTCTGCTACACCGCTTTCAGCGTTATACCTATTTAAGTGCATAAGACGTGAACTCTTGCTGTTTTTAAAGTATCTGTTCCTTAAACATCAAAATTTCCCAATATGGGAAATATGGCCCAATAAATGCAAAATTAGCAGCAAAAACAGCTAATTTTGAGTTTGCTGTTGTTGTGATATCACAAACACTAATGTGGTCACATAGTACTCATTGCCTGCTTACAGTAGTTTAACTCCTGTTTTAGCCCAAATTGCTTTCTGAACAAGAAACAGCCAATGAGAGCAGAGCTTATTTACATAGATCAGTCTTAAAAGCACAATAAACACGAGGGGATAAAAGGAGGGTTGAAAACTGACACGTAAAACTGAATTACGACCATATTGTGGTCAAAAGCGTGATAGAATGTGGCCAAGATACAATCGCTGACGACAAACACTCTGTTTCCCAAAAACTTTCTCTAACTGCACAGCGTTAAGAGGACCACAGAGAGCCGTAAAAATATCAATCAACTGTTCAACCATTTCGCCGCTAACCCAAGTGTACCCCTGGAACCAAATCTGGCCTCGGTTTGAGAACGGCTGCCACCCTTCTGGTGCCTCAGCCTGCAGGGAAAGCAAACACACAGCGCCTTCACACGCATGTCTCAAGTTGCTGAGGAACTTCCACCTTTGGGGGGCTGGTGACGAGAATCCCCCAAATACATTCCTCCCCTGAATGCTAACCTTTCTGGGCATGCAGCCAAAAAGCTGCCCCCTCCTCCGTCTCGAGATGCCGTACCCCATTAACACCTTAAAAACTTGTTTTCGACCATGCACTCCGCGAGCCGCCAGCTGACCTGAGAAGCGACCACACGTCATCTGAAATGAGCGACACATTCTTCCTCGTGCTGGATGCCCAAGCACCTCACAGTAGAGGAATGCATGGATGTAAAAGATTAAGAAGAAAAATAGGCCCAATCTGACCACCAAATGACATCAGCTAGGCTCCTACGCAGCTTCTTCAGCTCATGGAAACGGAATGCAGACCAGCCTCCTACTCCTAAGATTCCTAAATGATTCTTGGCTTCTTTGTACAAGCACTGGGTATGATTGAAGTATTTTCATTATCAATACGGAGACCTTATTTTCAACAACGGCTTCAAAAAGATGCTTCTCTTCCTACAAGCTCTCTTTAAATACAATCTAAAAGTGGGCCATGGCTTAAAGAAAAAATTAGTGAGAGGTGAAGAAATTAGAGCATCAGGTTGCAGAGTAATTAAGAAGTGCTGGCATTAATCACATTACCGAATGCAATTTACACAGCCAATCAGCACTCTCGATTTTGGAACAAATATGCCTCTTTCCTTATGGACGCTAAAACTGACTACTGAGGTACTGAAATGTAGTATGGAATGGAATGTGTGTGATACGCTGTGGTAGGTAAGTCATATAATCAATGTGATAAAGGTACTATAATCAGGCGCAAGAACAAAAACCTCTTTCAGAATGTCTCCTGCTTTTTGCCTCTGATGAAAAGGGATGGATTTAAAACACAAGAGTTGCAATCATTCTGCTACACCGCACTTACCTATTTAAGTACATAAGTTAAAATTTGTTGTCCAGAAATTAGCTTTTTTTTTTTTTTTTTAAAGGATCTTTAAAAAAAAGATTTACTAAACATCAAAATGTACTCTTTAAAAATAAACCATTTACTACCTATGGCCCAATAAATGCAAAATTAGCAGCAAAAACAGCTCATTTTGAGTTTGCGATATCACAAATACTAATGCGGTCACATAGTACTCATTGCCTGCTTACAGCAGTTTAACGCCCGTTTTAGCCCAAATTGCTTTTGAACAAGTTACAGTCAATGGGAGAAGAGCTCATTTACATAGATCAGTCTTAAAGGCACAATAACAAACACAGCCTGTATAATTCGAGGGAATAAAAGGAGGGTTGAAAACTGAGACGTAAAACTGAATTACGACCATATTGTGGTCAAAAGCGTGACAGAATGCAGCCAAGATGCAATCGCTGACAACAAACACTCTGTTTCCCAAAAACTTTCTCTAACTGCACAGCGTTAAGAAGAGAGCTGTAAAATAGCTGTAAAATATCAAGGCAATAAAGGTACTATAATTCAACACAGCACTAGATGCCAATTAAACATTTATGAAAAATAACTGCATCTACTTGAATAAGCCCTAGTAAAATGTCACTATAAATTTCAATGTCTGTCCAAAGTCCACTAATTATCTGTGATTTAATAAGAAAACTTATTTTGTACTGGATTTGTTACAGCTCACATTTGTTATACAGATTTTGTAGCCTGAGATCTGGTGCAACATTCAGTGATGCTCTGAAAAGTGATAATAGTAAAGAATGTTGCGAAGTAATCACATTCTTCAAGAATGTACATTTTAACTGATGATTAGTTTTGTTAAATAATTGATTTAAATGTATTGTGTCAACCATACGCTGATTCTCATGCTCATATCTCGTTCGCAGAAATAATTCATTTAAAGTTTGTAATTAGACTAAATAATCTAGTTCGATCTAGCTCTACCATGTCAGAGGTGTTTGCAGAGTGTGTTGACGTGATAAAATGACAAACGTCCCGAGTCCCCCCACCTGTTCCTTGGCTTCCGACACCCAGGTCTGAAAAAGCAACTGCAGCCGTGTCTTATGATACTTCCTAGTGGTCTTGACGGCGATAAAAATGTCCTTTAGCTCTAGAGGCTCTCTGGAGTGAGAGCCAGGGGAGCGGGCATGTGCCATGTCCCTGCCCGGCACCCTCTGCTCCTGGAGTCCTGCCGCAGGAGGGGGCGACTGGGTGATGTGGAAATCCTTGGCATTAATGGCACCTTTGTGCTCTGCATCGTGGCGGTTGCTGTGGGGTTGGTACCCCCTCCCTGCTCTGGTGGGGCTGGCACGAGGCCGAGGCTGGGGGAGCTCCCCTTGGCGCGGAGGTGTCTGCAGGGTTGGGATCAGCAGCAGCAGCAGAGCACAGAGGGCTAAGGAGAGCAGAAAGCAGCGTTTGCTGATGCCAACAGGGGACAAATGCATTCTTCCGGTGCTCAGTGCCAACTCAGCCGCCCGGGCTTGACCACCACGTCTCTCCTGTTCCCATCTTCAGTGCAGCAATCTGGACCCTGACAAAGTGAAATAATAATGTGTAAGGGTGGCCATTATGATGTAAAAAAGGTTTAACACATTACAGAGAGCATGCAAACAACAACCAGTAACTGCATAAACATTTACCTGATAGGATTACAGTCTGTTTTATGAATTGTTTAACCAACTGACGAATGTTTGTTCCTTCTTGAATGTCTAACAAAGCTTATAAAAGCTGAATTTACTAGAGGCTACATCAGCAGCTTCTATAGCATCATGCGGCACATGAGCAGCTGAGCTTTAGCCTAACTACAACTACTGGAAATATTCTGAACTTCAGCAAGGAAAATACCTTAAATTCTAGTTTAAACTTGTTTGGAAAGACCAAAAAAACACAAACCCTGTAAAATGCTATTCACCATGGCCTTCTTATCTTCTTATCTCACAGTCACATTTTTCTGGCTTTTAATGTTTGACGAATACCTTGATCATTCATTTTAGATATAGAATTGCAAAAGTAAGCAGATCTCAAACTTGAGCAACAACAATGCTAAGTTTTATCAGCCTGTGTTATTGTTTATAACTCTTGGAATAGCTTTTTTGAAAGCACCACAAATACAAACAGGTTCGGTCTGGCACCGGCAATCACTTCTCAGCTGTCGACCCCAGGAGGAGTCTTTGCCATCAATGTGAGCAATTTCCTGCCTTCTATTTTCAGAGTTGCAATGATACCTCAACGGGTAACAGATGTGGAGACTGGAAGCTGAAACGTCAGCCTGTACTTAATCATAACCTTGTTCTGCATCAACTCCTTTAGCTACAACTTGTAGATGGTCATTTTAATGCATGGCAAAAAATCAATGTTCAATAATTAAAGGATAATAAGCTTTTCTGTGCCCTGTTTGTAAATGTCCACATATCAGCATCAGCAGTTTGTATATAGAAGATATATAATATCAACATCAGCTTACAAAGTCAACATCGGTGTTTGCCTAATCACAAATTGAAAAAAACAACAAAAATGAAATTAACGTAAAACAAAATGATTCAAAATGATTAATGCAGCCTACTTTGCATACATGAACTGGGCTGTCACAACTCATTTACATGAAAGATGATTCATTTTATTCCAAAGTACCCTATAGTATTCATGTATTCTATTATACAGGCCTATAGTCCAAAGCATTCTAAAGTATTCTGTATTGTCTTTATAGAAAGTGATCTATTCTAAAGAAGACTAAAAAGAAGGGTTCTACCGTATTGCACATACAAAGTATCCAATTCTATGGTACTCTATTCTATAGTATTCTTAGGCCCTGCATTCTAAAATATCCTTAAAAAAAAAGAGAGACTACATTACTTACTTGAATGTATGGCCATCATGTCATTCCCATGTCATTTTTGGGCTACATGGTTGATCCTCTAGATCAGGAGTGTCAAATCTTATCCACAAAGGGCTGGTGTGGCTATAGGTATTTTATTCCAAGCAAGCAGGAGCACCTGATTAACTGTTTGAAAACTGAAACCAAATGGAATCAGGGCTCCTGTTTGGTTGGAATAAAAAAAACCTGCAGCCACACCGGCCCTTTGTTTACACCCCTGCCCTAGATACAAGGTCAGGATTTTGACCTTTACTGTGAGCTGTGACCAAGATCATTCTAAAACAGCTGTGCAGTTATCAAATAACACACTGCATCACAGTGTGAAACTGTGTTTTACACAGTGTGAAAAGCTTTACTTTTGCACTTTACAATTTTTACCTTTACTATGACCTGTGATCATTATAACTCTAAAGCGGCTACTGGGTCATCAAATAATGCATCACAGTGCAAACCCGCATCTACTACAAAAATTAGTAAAAATCAGCATAACTTGTCTGACCAGAGTTTAGTGACGGTATGTCCCTCCTGATTGCGATAACAACATCGCCTGCTGAATATGGTGATACACGCTAGAATTGAAGATCGGTACAGCTTCATGTAGCACTTTACACTTTTGCAAGCCTGTATGCGCTGCCCTTTTCCACGGTAGATCTGATAAAGCAGTAAAATTGTGGATATTTTTCAAATTAACTTTAGTCGTAACTTAGTAGTAGTACGGAAAACCATCTGTTTTGATCCTCTCAGCGGTGGACGCTAACAGCTAGCAAGCTAACTCTACATTCAGACCCAAAACAAACCAAAAATACGGGTTTTCTGTGAGCTCACAGACTAACCCCCCGAGTTTAACTCAAACTCAAGATACTGAAAACAAATTCTAGAGGTCTAGCTGCAAAAATTAAATCATTGTTGTCTGAGAGGGAAACTTTTTCGAGGCTCACCACAGAAGAGCAGATGTGGAGCTGGACTTTCCTCCAAAAGCACCTCTGTCTTCATCCTCGCATGCAGAAGAGAACAAGGAGGAAAGGGGGCAGTTATGGACAGAGAGGTGGACCTAAAACACACCTCCGGACCCAAAACACACCTCCGTATCCACAGTTTAAATTGTTTTTTTTTCTTCTCGTCCAATGCAGTGTAGAACCAAAGCATCAGTTTATACACCTGACTGGCCTTCTCTCAGGGCTGATTCTCCCTTAAATATGAGGCAGGAGACACCGGCGACAGCACTGATTATGTGTCAGACATCCATCTCTGTCCTGGGCTTTAAATGACCCCCTCTTTCTAAGTACGATGCCAAGCCATTTGGCCAGCCTGCACTGGTTTACCGCTGCCTTCTACTAAAGGCGCATGTTAAAAACAAAAACAACGCTCCACACTTAGCACATTTACCGTAATTACTAGAAGTTACGGGAACTAAAGTTGCAGAGATGTGAATGTGACTATTCGTTATACATGATCACACAACAGAAAACTGTAAACAGTGTGATTGTTTTCTCTGCATTTAATTCAGACCAAGTGAAGCAGTGGGCAGCCAGGAACCCAGAACCTGAGGAGCAGTGTTTGGTAATGGTACCTTGCTCAAGGACACCTCCGTGGTGCCACTAGTAGAGAACCCACAACCTTTTGATTGCAGGGGCAACACCCTAAGCACTAGTGGTGTCAACCTTAGTGTACATCATAAAAGTAAGGTGACTAGAAAATACCTCTGGGAGCTCATTATAGAATAGAGTTTGTACTTTTATGGTTTAGTTATACTTTTCAGTGGCTAACCAAAACTGTACTTTCTCTTAAGTTCAGATACACTATATGAACGAAAATACTGGGACAGGGTTTGGGCTAGACCCCTTATTTCTAGTGAAGGGCAGTCTTAATATTTCAGCATTCTCACTGAAACTTTCCAAAATCTTGTGGAAAGCCTTCCAAAGAAGAATGGAATCTCAGATGATTCTTTATTCATCACATGCAGTCATACAAGTACAACACAGTGAAATTCTTTCTCTGCATTTAACCCATTCACCAAGAGAAGCAGGGCTGCCACCAACAAGGCGCCCGGGGAGCCGTGTGGAGACGGTACCTTGCTCAAGGGAACCTCAGCGGTGACACTAACAAACCTCTGATTGCAGGGCCCATATAATTTGTTATAGCTACAAATGGCCAGCTATCTAGGGAACAACATAGTATAACTTTAATTAAGAAAGGCTGATATCATCAGGGCCCTTTATGTGGGTTATAATGTTTTGTTTATGTATAAATGCTAAAGCAATATAGCATCTCACAATGTAAGGGTTCCACATTTCAATCCATAACTAAACATGTGACCTACATATTAGTGGAAGGTGACCATTCTGTCATATGTGAACACACCACAGCACACAGTGTGAACAGCACAAAATTCTTCCTCTGCATTCAACCCATTCACTAAAGGAAGCCCATGCCAGCCAGGAACACAGCACTTGGGGAGAAGCGTGTAGGGTACCTTGTACCTTGTACAGTACCTTGCTCAAGGGTGTCTCAGTGGTGCCACTAGCAAACTAGCAGTCATGTGTTTTGAACCAATGACCTTCTGATTGCAAGGGCAACTCCCAAACCACCAGGACACCAGCTGTATTAGATATAACTGATTAATGTTGACTATAAGCATGAATTAAATTAAGTAAGCTTAATACAGAGTAAGCCTGCAGTTTAAAAGCTTATGTAAATGTTTTGAGTATTTTTCTCCCCCCTCTCTTGTCTTATCGAGGGAACAGGACTGGTTTTAGGGGATGTGGCCCCATCTGGTGGGCAACTGGGACAACTACTGCTGTTCAGTGGAGCTCGGCGTTTGTGACCTGAGGTAAGTGGGCGGCCAAACGTCCTTCTTGCACATTTCACGTCCAAGCCAGATGTCCAGCATATCTTGAAGCCTTGAAGGAGAAAATGAACTGGACCATGTGTGGTGGACTAACCTGTGTGTCAAAGCACTTTTGGTTATGTCTGGAATCCACAGTCAATTTCAGTGCAGTTTTGGGCTTCACACTCATTTGATGTGCCCAAATGTTGTTTCTTTTTTTCCAAGATTATCTGATGCATGTTTGGGACCCAGTTGCCTAAAATAAAAAATGTACACACCCACCAGTGTATCCCTGTTTGACGCGTCTGAGCAAAAATAGCCCTCAAGCTCTGCCTCTCAGACGAGTCAACTGTGTTTTGCAACTGGTCTTGTCAATCAAGGTTCAAAACAAAATGGCAATCCGGGGGAACTGGGCTTTAACATTCGCAGGCAAGTATTTATACATTACTTTTTTTTTTTGCTGTCAAAAGATCTTATGTATGGCTCAAAGTTTAATTTAACCAGAGATTGCATGTATGTAAATATGCGAATGTCGTGACAGTTCATATCATACTGGGATTATTTTATTTATGTATTTGCATGTTGAACAGGAGTCACTTCAGGCTTAACATGCCTGAGTTTGTTGTGTGATTAAAACATTAGAAATTCATTTGAATTTGGCTTTCCTTACTATTTCACAAGACCACAAGTGAAAATGACTGTGAAATAGACTTTAAATGTGTAAATAGCGGTCTTATCCACCCTAAAGCGTTTGTGTGACAGGAGTGTGTGTTTGAGGAGGTGTTGCTCTGTTCACAGCGTGTGTGGCCAGCCTGCTGGTGGTCCAGGCGGACGTTATACTATATGCTCCGGCAGGCCAGCTGTTTGTGTATGAGCTAAAGAGAGAAGTTTTCCAGAATGAGTTTGAGCCTTTCCACAAACTTTATGGTAAGTTTGACTAGACAGAAACACACATCTTGTACTTCCACTCCCTTGGCCATTGTTTCACCTTGCTTTGCCTATGGGTGGCCACACAGGGCGGGTGTATAATGACCCGATGGTGTTCAAGTGCAACAGGCAGCTGTTCCCAGATCTGCCCCGGTGGCTGCGCTTCACTCAGCGTCACCCCCTGGACAACGGCTTCCTGTACGGCACCCCACTGCAGGAGGACCTGGGCAAGAACATTATCGAGGTGCACCACCTTTAGCTTTGTGATATATATAGGGGTCATGTTAGAGGTCAGAAATGTAGTTCCTTACATACTCAATTTTGATGATGCTGAAATGTACTCTTCCTTTTTTCCCCATGAGATATTTGTTACAAATAAGCGAAGCTACGAGACCTTCAAGGAGCGTCTGGTTATCAACGTGGGGCCTGCAGGTATGCACCATTCAATACTCACTATAAGGCTTTTTATTTACCTATTTACCAGCTTTAAAGGTTTTTTATATAGCTGTTTTATTTAAAATAAAACTATAAAGTTTCTGGGTCTCACATTTTTATGACATTTTTGAGGACTTTAGTGTCTATTTGAGAACATAAACACACATATATATATGGGGGGGGGGTATCGCCGTTAACGCCAAGATTCCAATGAGATTAACAGCGCTAAAAAAATTAATCTATGCCCACCTCTAATATATATATGTGTGTATATATATATTCTGCATTCCAGCAGCTTCACCTGATTTAGTTTCTGATGTGATGAAACAGAGCTCACACATGCACACACTACGCTCTTATCATCACTATTTTAATTGTTGCAGTTGTAAAATATGTAAGATAATAGTTTAACATTCCCAAGGTATAATAAATACGTTATATGTATTATTTTTATTGTTTGGAATTTTGAATCAAGTGTGGTCAATAGTGTGTAAAACAAATAGGGATGCACATTTTACACAGACACACTCCCATGTATCTATTTGTGTGTATGCACAGATATCTATATGTACATACATTTATATACACAATATTTTAAAGACAAAACAATAAAGCTGTTCATTGTACTCATTTAAAATCATGGTTTTGGTACTTGATTGAAAAAGCAGGAATAAAATAACAGTGGACTAACCCATCACACAGTATTTCTTTGTTTGCAGCCAAACTAATGCCCTACCAGGCTGAGTTCTTCATCGAGCTGAGGGAGATTGAGAAGGTGCTGCCTTCTGAAGTCCAGGAGGAGATAAAGAAAGACGTTCAGCTGATCTGGGGAACCGAAAGGCTAGACTACGTCAACATCACCTCTGCCCTGGACCGGGGCGGCCGGGTCCCTCTGCCTCTGGCTGGACACTATGAGGGGTGAGTCCAGTTGGTTTATTTTTATCTTAAAACTTTCATCAGTATGAGAAGAAAAGCATGCCATAAACCTACAAATAACACATGAGCTAATCTTAGAAGACTTTCTAGAAGATTGTGCCCATTGATTCTGTAGAGCATTTATGAGGTAATGAGGTCAGGCATGAGGTAGGATTTTTGGATTTTTGGATTTTGGATGTATTCCTTCATATAGGGGACAGTTAGAAGGGCAGAAGACACCTTTTCAGAACCAGAGAAAAACTGGGCAAACAGAAAGACGCCAACTGTATTTCTCCTTAAGTCAAGAGTATTAATAAGGAGGGGTTTTCCCCCTTTGCTGCAGTTAGACCCTATAATCTTTTGGGAAATCTAAATGTTGGAACATTGCTTTGAGGATTTGATTGCAGCCAAAAGCGTGGAGGTTTGGTTCTGCATCACAGCATTTTTCCTAAAAGTGTTGGGTGGATCTCCGTTACTCCAGAAACTCAGTGCTGGGGGGCTTTATAACCTGTCTTGTTGACGTCTGGCCTTTGGGCATGGTGCGCTTAGGCCCCATTGTATGGGTCATTGTATGGAGACATGTGTTAGCAACTGGAGTCACCTTAAAGTAGATGAGGGCAGAATGCCTGCCATGTAAGGTTTCATTTTGTAAAATGTGTGTGTGTGTGTGTGCGTGTGTGTGTGTGTGAATCAGTGTGTATGTGAAGCTTGGGTCAGACCAGCCCTACTCCAAGTGTTTGCTGAGGCTGCAGACGGCAGCGCACCAGAGAGAGTGTGCGGCCGGCGGCAAAGTCACCGGAGACTGCAGCACCTGCAACATTCCTGCGAACTGCGTGACCTGGTGCAAGTCAGCCTTGGTGAGCATATTAACACATCACACATGTCACGAACATCTCACATCTGATATAAAGAATTGCCACAAAATTATTACTTAAAGTTTATGTATTTAACTGTAACTTCATCATTTCCTGTTCTCTCATTTTGTGCATCTCTCTCTTTCCCGCCAGATTGATCTGTCCAGGCCTGTTCCTCCTCCTCCTGCCCCGACTGTTGGTTCAGGTATCCTGGAATGGGGTGGGGAGTTTAACCCCCCTGACTCGCCGCCTGAGAGAGTCTACATCCCTGACTACATCATCACTGTAATCATTCCCTTCGCCCTCGCCTTCATCCTCTGCCTCATTCTGGCCTACGTCATGTGCTGCCGGAGGGAAGGAGTGTAAGTATACTTTATTCTGGCTTCCACCTCCACTTCTGACCCCCCTCGACTTAGTCAAAATATCCTCCAGTTGTCCCCTGATGCCACGTTCATTTGGCGACCCCTAGTGGGATTATCAAGTCTGGCACTTGGGCAATTATATCCATCCAGTCAGAACTACAAACTTCAACCTGAGAGACCCATTAATGCTGAATACGTTTTAAATCATTGGTTACATTGGACAAACAAGCACATGCATTCTGGTGGGGAAGGAAAGTGCTGACCTTCATGACTTACTATCTGCATTCAAAACATTAAATAACGGTGCATTTCCCTAGAGGAAGATTTCTGATCATGTATCCAATCACTCAGAACTGGAAACAGACATCATACAAGCCCAGCAGCTACAATTACGACAGAACATGTCAAGTTTATCAAACTTAGAAGTCCATTCTGGGAAAACACTTGGTGAAACTTCAGTGTCACACATACACTATATGGACAATAGTCTATGTAATTTAATTAAATATCATTAAAGATATGAAATCATTTTATTAACATGTTTAGCCATTTATTTCAATTTAGCAAGGACTCTTTTCAGTTATAATTTGAAATAAAGGGGAAAATAGGAAGTGACTGGGCCCCTCATAAATTGGCTCAGGTGACCACATGTTTATACTTTTTTCTAACTGTTGTTTGATAAATTTGACTCAATGACTGTGGATTTATTTTTTCCTCTGTTCTTTTTGCAGTCAGAAACGAGATGCCAAGACTTCAGAGTATGTATTTAACACACATTACCATCTCATAACACTCTCATTCTCTCATTTTGAGTATGTGAATGTAAATGTAAATATAAAATATATAAAATATATAAAATTATAAAATTGAGTATAATAATCATCATGCAGGTCAATAATATTAGTATAATAAAGTTCTACATGTTACTGCAAAATTTATTTCGAATATTCATTTGCTTACTTAAAGTTGTTTTTTTTTTGTTGTCACTTTCCCATATATACACACTACAGGCCAGAAGTTTGGGTCCACCCTCCGATTTGCAAAAAATATTTAAAACAAATGTATCACTCTTTTCTTCAACATCACCAATTACCTCTGGTTTACTTTTTTGGATGGAATTCATACATAGGCCTATGCTTAAATTGCACAAATCCATTAAATTGCACTTACAGTGTAAATTGTTACACTACACTCAAAAACCAGTCTGCTGCATTTGTTTGAAATGTTTTGATGTAATACTGTTTTGAAAGTGCTGTGTACCGTTTATTTAAAAAAACAATCAGAGGGTGGGCCCACACTCCCGGCCTGTACTTGATTTAAAAATTATTTCATTCACTGTTTTGTCTGTGTACAGATATTATTTATGTGGTAGACCATCCTCAGCACAGCTCTGTGACACAGCGCTGGTATGAGGGTCTCAGGCACAGCAGTACAGGGTTTTTTAAAGAGTAGGTTAAGAGCAATCCATCACTGTGGTCACTGATGAAAGATTAGACAATGGCTAACAGGAGCTGCGTGTATAGATGGGCTACAGTAGAAGGCGCTTCTAATAAAGTGCCTGTTTTATATTTCTGCCTCCTCGTTCTCTTTTAACAATTCCATCTTTGACCTTCAGCATCCAGCTCTACCATCATCACACCATTCATGGAAACACCAGTGAGCTGAGGACGATGGCGGACAGTCGCTCTGGCATAGAACAGCCTCTCTCCACGCTGCCCATGTTTAACGCCCGCACAGGGGAGAGAGCGCCTCCTCAGTACCCCTCTGACAGCGTCCACATCCCACTCATCATGGCCCAGCAGTGAGTCTGCAGCTTTTAAAGCAGTATCCCAGTTAAAGGGGCCATTTGACACACGCCCTTATCCAGAGCGACTTACAGTCATTAGTCATGGAGACACTGAGGGTTAAGTGTCTTGCTCAAGGACACAGTGGTAGAAAGTGGGGGTTTGAACCTGCAACTTTGTGGTCATCAGTGTCACAGGCAAGTGTTTTACCAATTAGACCACACTGTTGTTGTTGCTATAGTAAAGACAGCTAGTGACCCGTGGTTCTGTTGGTCGTATGTCAGTGGGGCAGTTTAGGTGCAGCTGTGGCGAGTTCCAGTATTTCAATCCTTGTGTTTATTTTTCAAAGCATGGCAACCCAGAGTAACCTAAACGGAACTGACAGATTTTGGCTTTCGTCACTCTAGGTCAGTGCTTCTCAATTATTTTCTGTTATGCCCCCCACTAGGAAGAAGTAAACATTTCGCGCCCCCCCAACTCTCCGCCGTGACTGTAAATAGTATTATTTGTCTATAAAATTGTTATAGTACACCTCTGCATAACGTTGTATCCGTATTAACATTAAAGAAAACAAAAAAGAGAATATAGATCAACTTACAACAAAGAATAACTTTATTTTTTAGTCTGTAACGGAAAAGACTTAAATTGTATCAATTTGCCTTTGCAAATAAAAACATAAAAACAAAAACAAGCATATTGCTACAGGATAACTTACATCAAAACTGTGTTTCTTCATGTCTAGCCTGTATTCTTTACAAAATACCTTTCCCCAAATTAATATATTTGTTTATTCACACTCGTATTATTTATACCCATAAAGAGCTTGCGTGTGTTTATATGGGAGAGTGTGACTGTGTGTCAGTGAGGGTGGTGCTTAAGAATGTGCTTTGACGGCAGCCGAACATTTACCTCATTATACAATGGCAAACTTTCTGATATAACTTTTATACTTTAAGTTCAAAATAACACAAAAACGAGTTGCAGACGCTACAGCAAGGACAGTACTAACCTGTAAACAGGTAAATAAAAACAAGATGAGACAGGCTGCCGCTTTCTGAGGGCATCTGAGGGCTGAGCGCGGCCACGGACGTCCGTCCCCATAGCAACCAGGACGCAACTGCCCCACCCGTGTCAAACACTGATGTTTCTACTAGGCACTAGGCCTTTCTAAAGTGATAGTAGTTAGAAAATATTTATGAAAATACTAACCAAAAGTAATAATACAGACCTGTGCTCTCCTATTTTGGGTGTGCTGCATGTCTCTTAAGGGTTTGTTCACTGCACTTCATATCTCCCACTCTGCTGTGTGCTCTTGTTTGGTACAACAAAACAAAAACCTTCGGCAACAAAAGCATGTTTCCCGGGCTCACACGCGCCCCCCCTTGTATCGCTCCGAGCCCCCCCAAGGGGGCGCGCCCCACTATTTGAGAAGCACTGCATTAATGGTACTGAATGATTGCAGTCTCTGTTTCCTCTTCACTCTACCCTGCCTAATACTGGCTGCAACATGCAGTGAAGTTACACTATGTGAAATGTAGAAGAATAAGACATGGTTATGGAAAAGATCAGTGGTGTCAAACTCCAGTCCTGGAGGAACGTGGTCCAGCACGTTTTGTTGGTTTTCCTGCTCAGAAACACCTGGTTCACCTCACCAGCTAATTGTCAGGTTTAGTGAATGTGCTTGAGTAGTAGAACAAACAAAATGTGCTGGACACCGGTCCTCTAGGACTGAAGTTTGACAGCCCTGAAATAGAGTGTCAATGAAAACAGGAACAGAATAATTTTCATTTTCCAAAATGAAAATGTTATTGAAAATGTGATTAGCTATTTAAAAATACTGTTATTCTGGTCTAATGTTTGCTGAATAAATGCTTACTGCAATGTTAATGGGCCAGACATTCGAACAGTATGCTAAATTGTCATTTTTGAAACACCCAGCTCCCTAGTTTGAAGAGGGAAAAACATTCCTGAGACCCCCAACAGTCATAACTACGTACGGCACACCAACCCAGTGTCTGCACTTGCCTGAGTTTACTATAGAACATTAGCTTGGTGTTCATTCCCTGTTCATCTCTTTAGCTGATTTGATGCCCTCAAGGCCCTGTAGACCCCACTAACCTCTCAGTCATTAGAGAGGCGCATTAGTGTAGGACCCCGAGGGGGCAGACAGTCAGAGAGAGAGTTGGCCCAACTCTGTCACTGACACTCGTGCCAACATGCTGGCACGCTGCACCACTCACAACACACTCACACACTGAGGCGGCACTAATTCCACAACACACTCTTATCTTCCCAACACCTTCTGTATCTCACAGATGCCTTCGTCCTGATCTTGCCTGACTTCAATAAAGAACAAGACCAATTAAAGATGAGGAGAGGGTAGTTTTAAGATCACCAAAAGACTGTAAAAAATGACATGACATTTGTCTCCATGGTCTTTCTTCATTTGCCGTTTCTATTACAGCTTTTTCTACACCCTTCTTTGGCCTGCCTCATCAATTGGGTATCAATTGGTATAAGCTGCTTTTAACTCTGTCAATTAATTTCCCTTAATTAGCTAGGTTAGCCTCACAGATCAACATTTGAGTTAAGGAGCAAATTTGGCATTTTTATATTTTTTCACACAACTTTAACATACTAAAAATGAACTAATAAAGCCAGACTGCATAACATCTGCATGCTTTCTAGGGATATACTTTAAGCTGTTACACATGGCCTTGTTGTTCAATCCCTAAGGACTCACATGGCCTTACACTGTGTCCTGAGATACGCACCTTCGCTCGGAGAATAAAGACAGGACTGCATAATGCTCATAGCAACCCAGATTCTTCCCCTGAACATCCTGCCCCATTCAGCAGAGGAGAGACAGAGAGAAAGAGAGCGAGCAGGAGGATAGAGAGGACTTTGATTTAGACTCAGTGTAAAATATTCACTGAGGCTCCAGCAGCAGGGTGAGCTGCCCTGAATGTCTAATTAGAAATCAGAGGCAAAAGGCTGCCCTAATTATGCCCAATCGTACACATTGACTCTTTCAATTCTATGCTCTCACACTCCTCCCTTATCCGCTCCCTCCATCCCTTCTTCTCTCTAACTCTCTCTCCTCTCTCTTTATCTCTGTCCTTCTGTGCTCCCTCTCCCCCTCCTCTCCATTCCCTCGTGGTCTAATAAAACTGGCCCTGTTTCTGACTGCAGTCCTTTCTCTTGTCCTGGACTCAGCTGGCACCTTTAATAAGCAATGGTTGCACAATAAGAGGAAATATGGAAAAAATACCATAAAGGACCCACAATCAAAATTTGGCTGATTTCAGCAGAAAATGCTGGACTGTACATCTGCTTCTAATCTGTACCATATCCAGTTTGAAGTGTCAAAAAAGCTTGTAGCTCAAAGAAAAGTACAGCAGGTCAAGGTGTAGCTAACTGAGTATTATGCTAAAATATAAATTCTTTTTTTTTATTATACAGTGTCCAAAGCCTAAACAAGTCTATTTCACTTTGATGAATAGCTGGGTGGGGGTTGGGAGATATTTTGGGGTCATATTTTTGACTTTTAGTGTTTCATAGGCTGACAGCTCCAGTTCTACACTAAAAGAGCAAAGTTGGGATTCCAAACATTTCTTGACAGGCTGACTATATCTAAGGGAAAAGTCAAGCCACTCTCTATTAATTTAAGACAACAAAACATATGTAACATTTCATGGTCATGTTAGCAATAAGGCTGATGTATTTTTTCACAGCCCAAAAATTAGGATCTTATTATAGAGCATGAATGGCTGTGATAAAGAACATCTGAGAACATTCAGTCTCCTGCAAGGTACACAATGGACATTTACGTGATTGATGACAGAAATAATTAGCATAGAATAGCAAGTATTGGTGAAGTATTGTAATTGTACAGCACCAATCAAACCAACCACATCGGGCTTTGAGCCATATAGGCTGTATCATTACCACCATTTTCATTTTATTACATCCCATTTCTACTGGTAGCTGAAGACATCTAAAAATATATCTGTTCCCACCCAAAGGTTTTAATCATCACCATACAGCATAGCCACCACAGTACAGCTAAAAAAAAAAGAAGACTCTTCAAGCCTTCAAAACGGACCTCGCCTACATATTAGATGGTAATAACCCTCTTCAGTTCCCACCCCAGCTCAGCAGTGGTCCCACATGTGTTCTCTGTGCTAAGAGCAGGGCTAGCTGGGTTACTGAGACACCTTTTCTTAAAGAAGGATTACAGTCGAGGGCCCTTTTCACCTCAAAGAAGTCTGACCCAGTTCTACAGAAGAATCATGTTCTCGCTCTATCTCTCTCTGCCAGTGTAATCCCATGATTACACTCTAAGTTATGGTGTGTAAAAGAGGATAATGACTAAAGATTCCCTGCCCTTAAAAAGGAATTCCATGGATTTATTTACAGTGGTGGTGACAGGAACCAGGAGTCACAATGTCTACGAAGCAAATATAGTCATTTTATTTATTTATCTAAAACTCCCACTGAATCTACATGTGTCTTCTGGGGCACCAGGCAGTCTATTCGTAACTATTTTAATATAGTAACTCTGCGAGGCAGCTCACAGAGGCATTAAATGCTTCACATGTCTGGTTCCCATCACCACTGCTGTGTACAATTCTGTATTTCTGTTTCTCTTGAACAGAACATCTCACATCAAATCACTCACAATGTTTTTTCTTGGTTGTTACGCAGCCATTTAGAAGAATCTGCTTAATTCTGAAAGTCCTCCAAAAGAAAAAAAGAGCTCACAAATGTCATAAAGCCATGCACTTCTTACAGCAATATCAGAAAATGTCTGATAGGGTGTTGTTAGAGAGACACTGGAGAAAGCTTAAACAGCACAGAGAGAGGGAGATTCTAAGGACTATAAATAATTAGAAAGAGGGGAAAAAATATTTTATTTTGGAAAACTACTGACAGCATATTTAGGAGCTTCCCATGTCTTCCACTGTGAAATTAATGGAACAATCCATATTTTGTTCTCAGAGCTTTAGCATGTTCTTCTAAACTAAACAACATCTTACAGATTTTCATAGGGCATACATAAAATGACCACACTGCTTTTAGAAACTTATACTACTAATATACTACTAATATAGCAGTTTCTAACTTAATTTTGGTCTGATTAAGAATAGAATGCCAGGATTATTTGAACTTACTTTGGACTGTTTAACAGCTTTGATCATTCTGGTCTAATATTGATGCTTTAGCGATATTTTTATTTAAAATTACAAATCCAGAAGCTGGAAGCGGGTGTATTTATCAATCGCAATGGATTGCATGTCTGATCAGGAAGTGCTGATGTTTATTAATGTAAATAGTTCCATGTCAATCAATAGAAAACAATACAAAAGTCCCGAAACCTAGACTGCTAAACGGCTCAGAGATTTGACAGTCTGCGTAGATACTAAATGTGGAATTGAGAGACATAAATATTTTGATACTAAAACGTTTAAGGTGGTATAACTCAAGGATACGTTAATGTGGAACTGTCCATGCCCCTGCTGATATAAGACCCTCTGAAACTATAGCTGAATGCAGTTCTATACCACATAAAATATAGGCCTGTGCTCCAGTGGAGTCGGTTTATCAGAGGAAATCAATTGTTAAAGAATTCGAAAGTACAAGGCAGCCAGAAAGAACAGAATTATTGCCAAATAAAAGAAGGGAACTCCAGTCTACCACATGCTGGGCTGTAACATCCCCCACGATATGACCTCATTACTACAAACAAGTGAGTGATGGCTCTATTAGAACTCCACTGAGCCTTTTTTGTAATAATAACAACCTTAATTTAACAAGTTATTAACATGCCTTACCCCCAGTGTTACATTCGGTGGTATTTCAAAACAACCATGTTACGCAATGTGATGCTTTCTGAAAGAGATTATCAGCGCTTTACTGGTGGGATTTCCTGCACTGTAGTGAAGCGCACATCTGTGATGTGTCACAGTTAATAAGGTGAAATCTTCATGATACTGCAGCCATGTGCTATGACACTTGTTGAAACTGCGCCAGCCCACAAGCTCTGTTCAGGTGTGAAAAGAATCTGAGCCCTGCACAAGTGTATCATTATAAATGGCAATATAAAACACAGTTACTATATATGATGACCGAGAGACCACTGTGTGAAGGGAAAAAGTGCTCAAGCCTCCTCTGGTGTCTACAGGACACATATTTTGCACTATAATTCACATTCGGAGCATGCATTTTACATAAAAACATCCTTTTAAAAAACTCTAAAAACTAGAAATTTAGAGGAATACATCAGCCTAGTCCTTCAAAGGCATTTGCCTTCGATGTTAAAGGAAACTACTCAAAACAGTAGACTAGGTGTGCCTGACAACCACAGGGTAGCCCACCTCCCTGTTACACAAAACAGTAGGTGTGTACATCATGTAGTCCCGCTGAGCAACGTCTTGTGTGTGTGTGTGTGTGAGGGGGAGAGAGAGAGAGAGAGAGAGAGAGAGCGAGAGAGCAAGAGAGAGAGAGAAGGAATTAAGGAGTGGGAGAGAGGCAGAAAAAGAGGGAAAAACAGAGCGAGAATTTTAAAGATGAAGAAAGATGGAGAAAAAGAGAGAGAGAGAGAGAGAGAGAGAGAGAGAGAGAGAGAGAGAGAGAGAGAGAGAGAGAGAGAGAAAGAAAGCAAGAACTT
>JBBPDB010000017.1:15489477-15501428 GCA_037974465.1 Brachypetersius altus | reverse complement strand
AAAGTGATCTGGGAGAACATTTGGAGGCATATTTATGGTTTACACTATAAAAACAGGCATTGGGATCATTTGGGGGGAGGATTTTAATCTAGATTAATTGACTATTTAACTTGCTTGATGTACCAATGTATACCTATTACTTAATACCAATGTATTAAATAACAATTTGGTTGGTTTGTATATTCCTAAGAACTGAGATAAATGTTGCAAGCAAAAGAAGAAAATTGTGCTAGTCTTGACAATACAATAATTAGATTCTCTAAATCAGTGACTTGAACATGCTTGAACTTGAAATTCAACTTGGCATAAAATTATGTTTACCTGAAGGCGAGAGTGAAATTGGCACTGGCGAAAACGGCATTTCTGCCTTTTCTTGTTATCGCCACCGAATTTGGGCTTGTCTATACAAAAATCACATTTGCCGCAGTCCGTTTCCTGGAGGCAGGCCTTACACTTGCCACACGTCCGCCGTTTGCGTTTCTTTAGCCCGGGCTGTTTACAGGGAGAAACAAAGAATGAGGTATGGGGAAACAAAATAGGCTTTAGCACAACTGGCTCCAAGTTTATTTGAAAGATTTTCTGATTTTAAATACATTTTATAAGAAAGGATAAACACAACAGAAATAAAATGTCTTTGCTAGATTCAATGTATTAGACTTAAAAAGTTTGATATTTTTATGGTAACACCTAAATTCTAAAAGGTAAAACATTTCATATTACTTATATTAAAATGCTGATACAACTTATCCAACTCTATCCAAATGGAGTGGTGTGACTTACATCTATGTCATCATCATCGCCACCATCGGGTGCATGATCATCATCTTCACTGTCCGGCAGCTTTCAGAGAACAACAAAACAAACTTTTGTAATGACCATCAATAAAAGATCAAAGATTTTTTAACATTATTAAATTCTAAAATAATTAAATGAAAGATAACCATGTGACTAAGTGGACCAAGACCAAATATGAAATGTTAGTAACTTTACCTGAATTGGACAGTTCACAAATTGAATTGCCACATACATATACATAAGCCACTATAATTCATTGCAGAAACTTCCATGTTCTTAAAAAAATGTCCACCTTCTCTATAAGTACCAATCAGGCATAATAATAGCCAGATACTGTTGATTTCTTTTTTTAATATCTTATAAAGCTGGTTAATTACCATTATACATGTTTTGACACAACTTACAGAAGTATGTTTGTCTCCTAAGGGAGGGATCTTCTTTTTCTGAAAAACAAACCGATTTTCAGTACTTTTGTTTTTCAAACTAATGACAACAGAATCATATTTCAGATACTTACCAGGACCTTTTCTGCTTTTGCTTTCCCAAGCACCCACTTATCTTGCCCCACCTCAGAAAAAGTCAAATCACCCAGTCAGGATCCAAATTCAAACAAATGATAAAACCCAACTTTCACAGTCCCTTGATCAAGTTTCAGGCTCAGGGTTTTAGTAATGTCGAGAAACAGCCAATTAAAGGCAGCTTGCTATATTAAAATAAATAATAATTAAAATAATTCCAGACAGCAAGATTTACATGGCCAGAGTAAATAGGTAAGTGTCTTCAGAAGCAGAGCAAATATTTGCAGAAGCAAATATTACACAGCATAATAGTACTATGGGAGTGGTAAAATTAGTGCTGGGCTTGTGCAGTTTCTCTTCTCAGCTTTATTTTAAGCACACAGAGAATAAGGAAAGTATAAGTAACTAGATAAAAGTGAACACTTACCTTCTTAAAGACGATATGAGGTTGATGCTGCCTCTTTTTCACTGGGGAGAAAAAAACAAAACCAAAACAAAAAGTCATTAGTTATCAAAACCTGGGCCGAAGTCTAAAATGTTTAGGAAAGGGGCATTGTAACTGTAATAATGTTCTGTTGTAGTATAAACCTCACTCACATGAGCATTTGGGACATAATGGCTCTTCTTCACTTCCCGTCACAAGGTATTCACACCCACACTTTGCACAAACGCTGAAAGAACACAAATATTTATGTCTGTCAGGGAGGGTCTTTAGCCAAATGCAGTCGAACATGTGAATATGCAGAAGAAACTAATATTAGCCAATAGTATTACACAAAACATTTTTATTTACTTGTAACACTTGCCAATATGGCCTTTTTGTCATTTTTTTCTGAACATTTTGAAGACAATCAATGAAAGAATGTTTGCTGTGATCGGAGTGTTAAGGGTTTTACTCACTTTAGAGAGAAACCGTTCTCCTCCTTTCCTCCATTGAGTGATATGTTGGGATCCAATACCAGTGAAATGTCTGGGGAACTGCTAAGTGCACTCAGGTGTGTGGAAGTCTCTTTTTCTGGGATTTCATTTGGGCTGACAGGGGCCAGAGGGGCCTGGAGCCAAGAGTGGGGCAGTAATGCAGCTTTACCTTTCTCAAGAGTGGTAAATTGGCCAAATAATTGGGAGGAGAAGTCCCCCAGTCTTAGAGAAGGTGAAAGGCTGGATGGCAGGGTCTGGTGGCTGAGTGGGGAAACTTGGATAAGTTGTGCTGGGCTGCTGTGAGATTTGTTTGAGGATGAAGGTATGACCACACCAAGTGGCAGCAAGTTTTGGGTAATTTGGGGTCTTGTGGCAAAACTGTCTGGGCGGTGGACCATGTTCCAATCTGGAGTATTGGCACTGGAGGGGGAAATGCTGGAATGTGTGGCTTCTTCAGTGATGCTGGACTTTCGACACTAGAGAAATCATAAACGATAAAGGAAAGCATTAAATACTTCATATCATCACATGATCCACTATGTAGACATTCATTGTGCAAATAGTATATGCACAATTATACTTCTACAGATCGGCCAGTAAATAAATATTGAAGCACTCTCATTCAGTCTATACTGGAGATTTCACAGATTCATGGATTGTTACATCGGTTTATAATGTGCTAGTAATTATTAGGATGCTGTGACACCTTTTGCTTTAAAAACAGCATGAACACAGCTAGGGAAAGTGATCTAGAAAACATTGGAGGATTTCACTGCCACTCTTGCTCCAAGCAGACTTACATCCCTTTATCTCAAAGATGCTCAATAAGATTTCTGCCTCTGTGTGGTATACCACACACACCACTGGACTATTTGATGCATGCGATTTTGGGAGGTATATCTACTGCTATGTTTTTTTTTTTTTGTTTTTTTTTTTAACTGTAGTGAAACTTGCAGGCATTACCTTTGTTATGGCAATATCTTCCACAAAAATTCCTTGATTGAAGTCAAATTGAGTCAAGTCAACCCTGACGCGTCTAGTAAGTTCTTTCTTACTCCTGATGCGGTAGCCCCTTGGACTGCAAAAGAATGGGAGAGAAATCATGCCGCTTTTTCACTACCATAGGGAACTGTGCCATAACAAACAAATGTTTTTCCATTACAAATAGAGTGATTCATACCCGGGCTGTCACACCTCTGCTCGATGGCAGGGCAAAAAGTGGGCTGTAGCTGAGCTAACTACATCACTCCCTTCTAATTGGTTGAAATGTCATCACATGGAAAAGGGCCATTGTTTTTTTTTTTTAACTGTCCGTGCAAAAAACAGCAATTCAGATACAAACTGACAACTGGGAAGCACTCTCTGTTGGGCTGAAGATACATTTCATTGGGGGTTTTCTATGGAGCTAACAAATATATGTTTATATATTTACACTGTGAGAAATGCAAAAAGTGTACCAGGCCACTGCTAACAAGTTAGCTGGGTTAGATTTCCATCACATGGCTGAAATTCATACAAGACTATAAATAAAAATACCGCAACAACAAAAGTAGCTCCAACAGAAATATCTAGTAGTCATAATCTACAGTCATAAACTGCCTATTGTAAAGTGCCCTTAGAGAAGCAAACAGACAAAAAGTAGAGGCCTTTAAGTACTCAGTACGTAAACTACAGTTCATTCACCTACCTCTTATAGTGCATGGTTTGTCTGGCAACACTGCTGCCCGTACGTAGGAAGACCACTTTTCGTTTCCAGCCTTTGCCCAGTTCAGGGCAGTCCAACCACTCATCATCCGTAGCCTCTTTTCGACTCCTTCCTTTCTGCCTGTCAGACACAAGCGAAAGTTTTAGCATTAGACTGCATTTAGCCCAGTACTGAACTCACTGCGGCTCAGGGCAGCAGGATATGGAAAACTACCCAAAAAAATTTTTTGTGACCAGTAGACTTTTGACTTTATTTTCCTTAAATGTATATATTAAATGTATATATTAAGATTTAAACAGATTATTAGTGACCTTCCACCAAAAGAGCACAGCTACAGCAGTCTGTTTGGAAAAGAGTATTGCATTTTGTTACGGAACTGAAAAAAATTACAAAAAAGTTGTCAAAAGTTCAAGGAACTAACATTTTCAGGAGGTGAAATTGTGTAGTCAGTACATCCGTCAGGGTTGATGGGGAACAATTTCATTGCATCTTGACATCTTACCACAGCAGGCACATTTATTAATTAATACAGCACCGTAGTATATAAAGAATGAAAAAGCAAAACTACATACCATCCACCTCTGCTCCTTTTAACATTTGGTTCAGTGATTCTACGTCTTCGCACACCTCCTTTGCCACCTTTGCCTCCATCTTCCTCCAAAGGTTCCAGCCAATCAGCAGACGGTTCGTCCTCGGTCTTGCCGAAATCCGTGACAATGGAGACTGTGGCCACACTGACAGGGAACTCGTTGTCCAAAAAATCATTCTCTGTCTCCTCCTGTCCACTCTCTGTCTGTCCCCTCAACTCTTCTGTCATTTCATCCATCACTATCACACTCTCAAACCAGTGGAGCTGGACTCATCCGAGGAAGAGTAAACAAGGGAGGGATTCACATCCTTTTATCCGCAGCAGAATTCAGTCCATGAGAATTATAGATACTGGTTTCATTTCAAGCTGCCGAAAAATGTCAAAGCAGTTAATACTAATTAACAAACACTGAAAAGTTGAAAACACCAAAAATGGTCGTGCATTAATTGAACAATTTAAAACAAACTAGCAAAATCAGCATTTAAAAACATTATATTAATTTGTGTAACCCAGTCTAAACACTAGTCACCTTATTTTACTGGCAACTGAGGAAAATCAGCCAAATGATAAGAGAAATGTCCGGGAGGAATATGATATGAAAATAAAATTAAGCAATTTATTAAGCAACTAAAAACCTACTTTATTTGGTTGAGCATGTGTTAAAAGTACAAGTCTGACAACCCTGCCTATGTAATTAATAGCCAATACTCAATCTAGGCAAGGAATAAAAGGCAATAAAAAATAATCCTCATTATAAAGAAGTCTCAGCCTGAGGCCTGAGGCTAGCAAAACACGCTCCACTGGAACGTGATGGAGAATTTTTAGAGGGAGGAGGGAAAAAAAAAATCCACGGGCGGTTGTCATGGTGATGGTATTCCAGTCGAGCAGAGCGAACAGAGAGGCCAATAAAAACGGCCTCCATCTCGATATCTGCAATGCAGCGCCATTACTATGGCAATGCACTAGAAATGAGAAAACCAGCCATGACAAAACCAAAAGGCGCTGAGATTTATTACTTATAATAATGGGGCGGGGGGGGCTACATTACAGATTATACAAACATGCTTCAAAGAATATACAAAAAAACAATTAGCCTAAAATAAAAATCTAGCCTAATTGGTAAACAAATTAGAGGTGAATTTCCAAGTCACCCAATAAGGAGAAATATACAAAATTAGCACTATGACAAGCTGTATCTGAGAGTTAGACATGAATGCGCTTTTAAATTAAAAGCATGGATCATGCAGATAAACTCTCACAACAAAGGGCTCAATATGAAAATGCCATCTATTCTATAGCAGACGCAGTTTAATTATTTTTTATTGAGCCATTAAGTCTAAATTGTGCAATGTCTATTAGTGACAAACATATTGAAATCTTCATATAAGCTACATTTATACTAAAAACTCATTCATCTGTTCTGAAGTAAATATGTTTGCCACTACATGGAAAGAGTGGCTTTGTTTTTTATAGGCAGCAGAATAGTCTCGTCTAACAGCATCTTTGGTGTCTAAAGCTGCTTTTTGCGCTGGAGAAAATTGCATGTGTGTGTTTTTAGACATGGGAAGGGTTTACAGTATATGTTATCCAGTTTTCAAAATCACATAAGTATATGACTTAACCAAGTTTTTGTAGTCATAGCTTACCACAACAGGCGCATTCATGAACCAATGTCATTGTATTTATGCAATGACCACAACTTACTTCAGCACATTTAGATGTTAAATTCTTCACATTACTCTAGGACTTATTTTGAAAATACAGTGATGGCCACACCATAGACAAAGTGTGCCAAATAATCCAGACAATACCACCATTCCCAGTAACACCTAAACAAGTATGTGACTTACAAAACTGCACTGAATGTAAAGTGGCCAGTATAGTCACGTGTGAACACACCAAAGCACACAGTGTGAAATTCTTTCTCACCCATTCACCCGAGTAAGGCTGCAGGCAGCCACTTGCGCAGTGCCCCGGAAGCAGTGTATGGGACCTTGCTCAAGAGAACCTCAGTGGTGCCATTGGCAGTCCTGGGATTTGAACCCACACCCTTCTGATCACAGGGACAACTTTGTTTCCACCAGGCCACAAGCTGTATTTACTGGTTTAGAAATGCACTCTATGCACACAATGTTGGAACATTGCTATGATGAGATAGTGCTCCTTTCTCCACACCCTGATGCTGAGAAGTTTATGAGCCTACCACTGGGTATGATGATGCTAGCTGTTCCAAAGCTCCCCATACAATTTTCCTGTATCAGCAATGGATGCACATTAATAAGAACTAATGAGAAGGGGTCTGGATACTATTGGACATTTAGAGTAGGCTGTAATTGTTTATCAACCTTCCACTCATCATTTACATTTTAATAAATAATTAAAGAAAATACAATGTATGAAAACTAATTGTTTTGTTGGTCATCTGACTCCTTTAAGTAACCTGAAAGACTGAAATTAATTTCAGAATTTTACAGCATTACTGTAGAGATCCAAATATCATTCACTGTGATTATAGAGTTTAACGTTTACTGCAGGTTTTGAAAATACGAAATAAAGCCAGCTGGCTCAGCACGGCAGCACACTCTGAAATGGCTTGTCGTGCACAGCTAGAGCTAGCTGGTATTGCTAAACAAGTTTCAATTCATTTAACAGCTGAAGAGTTCACTCTCGTCCATTTAAAGTGAGAGTATCTCATTAGTCGATTAGAAACGAAGCTGCTCGTTTGCACAAGAGATGAAGTGTAGTAAAACAAAGATCATAACAAAAACAATCCTTTCTAGAAGCAGCTAGCTAGCACGACCCTCCGACTGGTGTCGAGGTGACCTGCTGAAACAGTGAAACTGTGCCTGGAGATCTTACTCCAGGGACAAAAACAGAAAGAGCCCCCTTGTCAACTCCTGCACAGTTGTGGTTTTGCAGAGATATGGAGTAAATGGTTCCTAGGAGTGAGTTGTTACGTGAGTTGTTTGGCTTTTTCTCAAACATAGCTCAACAGACAAAAAGTTGAGAAAGAAATTTCCAAGTTACAATTCTTGTTCATTCATTACGGTTATGAAACTCCATTCGTGGACTTTACGAGTGTACCACGAGCTGCTGCATGCGGCGGCAGAACTGTAGCATGATCAACGGATATATGGACTTATTTATTTTTACATGTTCTAGTGGGAAAATGGGGATGGCAGGGTTGGAAATTCTTTTGGCCCATATCTGACGCCATAGCCTCCCGTCTGTGGCGCCCCTCCTCCCTCTCTCCCTCTCTCTCCCTCCCTTCTAAGCAGCCTTGGGTCGCTCCACGCTGGGAAAACAAGAAGAGTCCCACCGCTCGTTTGTTTTGTTTGTTTTTTCCGTTGTTTGCAATGACGCCCGTTTCGAATGTTGGAGTGGATTTGAATTTAGTTCGAGAACGCGTCCGTTGGTTGTTTTATAAACGAAACACTCGCGAAAGCTGTAGCGGAATTCCTCCAAAACCCGCGAAATGTTGCTGTTAAACAGAGAAAAAACGTCCTTACCCTCCAGAGCAGCACACAGTGCCTCGTGCCGTCTCTCCCGCCGTTCTGCTGCCCCTCGCACGCCGCTCGCGCCTTCGATTAGCGATACTTTCCGTGCGCTACTGAGCATGTGCAGAGCGTCGGAGGAAGTTGTCTAGTTACGAATCCACGCGAAATTACAAACTGCGGGTCAGCTCGCTGGGAAAGGCTGTTTACGATATTTCATTGTGTGCAATGATCAGCTTAGTTCACTGCTCAGTCCAAATATCCCTTGGTTATTATCGAAGCTCTTTAATACGCATAAATGAATAACATGCCGTAGGAATAGCTAACTACTTAATTTACAGCATGCACTACAGAAAGACTAGAAAGACTGTTTATAATATTTGTGCACTGCTTGGAGTCCAGACTTCTCTTTGCTTATTATTGGATTATTTGAAAAGCATAAACCAATAAAAAAAGCATTAAGAATAGCTAACTGCTTAAGTACAAACTTCACAACAGATCGTCTAGGCTGTTTATAAAACTGCACATTGAACAATAATCAGCTTGGTGCACTGCTAAGCCCAAACTTCACTTTGCCTATTGGAACTCTTCGATAAGCACAAACAAATAAAATGCATTAGGAATAGCACCGTTTTACAATGAGCACAGTCTAGAGCAGCACAGAGTGCTGTTCACATTTGTTTAAAGTTGGGTTCTTTGATAAACATATGCACGACATGGAGCTTGAACACTAATCAGATGTAGAATTCCATGGTAACATTGCACAATAGTACATTCCTATTACAGTCAGACTTGTTTAAACTTTGTTAAACTGTATGAACACTTGCATCATGGAAATGTCTCAGGACTACAATAAATGATCTAAATGTCTATTATATATTTAACATTCACAAAGCATTGATCAGCCTATAAATGATTGTGTAACAACGACACCCCCACCCCATACACACAAAACTAATGCTCTGTTGACGTGTCTTGTATTGTTTTTAGCTAATAGTAAAGATGGTTGGTCTTGGGGACGTCATGGTCTGCAATCTGAATCTGTCTAGCAACAGTAGCTAAGTTAATTTGTGCTATTGAAATCAAGTTGTTTTATTTTCATTAATAACATTAATGAACCTCTGAAAGTACTTTACGCAGACCTGGTCGATTACCAGCAAAGCTTCCTGGCTTTTGACAGTAGTTAACTGTAATGGATGCATTCACATTTGCAAACTGTTTTTAAAGATTACTTTAATGTAATATAAATAAAATATACAAAATACAGCTCTCTCTGATACCAGACATGAATAGCTGTGGCATTGCTTCATTGTTTCATAATTTAGCACAATGTTCACGCAATTTCAAACATTTAGAGCTAAATGTGTTAAAAAAAAAAGTTACAATTTTGTACATTTTCTTGCTGCGTAAATAATACATGTTAAATTTAAATGTTAAATATATATATATATATATATATTAAATCCAAATGTTAAATCAATCTGGAGAACTTTGCCCAAAACCGCTCAATGTCCCAATACTTTAGTCCCCCACGGAAAGTGCTTGCGGCTTTTCTATGCGGGGAAACCACCAACCTCTATGAAATTGCCCAATACGGCTTGATGAGACCTTTCCAAAGACCCTTGTTTGCCATAACAGCCCCCGCAGAAATCCAGTCACCTCCTTAGGGTGTTCCAGTACTTTTGTCCTAGACAAACGGTTTTCAGCAAAGTTCACCGGATCGCCGGGGGCTATTATGTTAAACTAGGGGTCGTTCGAAAGGTGTCACCGAGCCCTATCTAACTGTGAAGTTTAACATTTAGTGTGTGACATATATTTTTCATATTTAATATTTAGATTTAAGATAATTTAAGGAAATGATTGGTGAGGGAATATCACAGCAGGCAGTCCAGCTCCCTGCTAAGTAGCAGCCAATTGTTATCACGGGGCGTGGTCAATCATATCTCTCACCTTTTGTAAAAGCAACATTTAGATTTAAGATTTAGTTTTAACTTTAAGATTTAATATTTAGATCTAAGATTTAGATATATGTTTAACATTTAGATATATATTTGACATTTAGATTTAAGATTTAGCATTTCAGAATCAGAAAACTTTATTTATCCTGGAGGAAATTGCTTATATGGTGACTGCCACTGCACACAGGCACCGAGAGACACAAGACACCAGAATAATGTTAAATAAAAAAGTAAGCAAATATGCAATTATACAATAAAATAAATATGTCTAATGTAAGTCTAAACAGAATCTAATAAAAAAATCAAACAAAATAAAGTAAAATCTAATTAAAAAACTGTGGAAAGAAAACAACCGCAATATGAATACAAGTAGTAATATTGCACATAAGATAATGCACTAATTAAGTGATTTAGCGCTATATAGAGGGCAGCAGATGGGATTCCATATAATATTTGGTACCTGGTAGTAGCCTATTGCACATAGACTGCTGCATATCACAGCAAAATAATGCACATAGTCTTCCACACAATGATGGGTTTTAACCCCATAATAAACATACAGAAAGGAGTAGCAGTCTTTTGCACATATTATCGTGCAGGTGTGTGACTGAGAGTCTTATGGCAGTGGGAAGGAAGGATTTCCTGTGGCCTGCAGTGGAGCACCTTAAGCTGGTCAGCCTGTGGCTAAAGGTACCTCTTTAGATTTAGATTTAACGTTTACGCAGCAAGAAAATGTACCAAAAAATAACATTGCTTAAACACATTTAGCTCTAAGTGTGGGAAAAGTATGGGAACATTGTGCTAAATTATGAAAAAATGACACCTCTAAATTTGTTAAGCTGTTTTTACAAATGGCATCCCATAGGGGAAAGCCCATTCTGTTTAATGACAAATTCCTCAGTAAGGTCTTAAATTACAATTAATACAATTAATTAATTTCCATTAAACTGCTTTAGTAACATGGCAGTATGAAAGATGCATCACCTACTTTAAACTTAAAGAATGAGCATCAAGCATTTTACTCACATTCAGTAAGAGGTAACAAACGTTTCGAAATCTGACCAGTTCACAAAATAATTGTCCCCAAATAAGCCAAGGCCATTTTTAATTTCACTGGACTTCTTTCATTAGAACAGGAAGAGGAAAGGGACGGATTGTTAGCAACACCTAGTCCCAGATTACATAGGCCAAACAGACAAAAGTATTGGGACTCCTGACCATAACACAAACAGGGACTTCCATGACCTTGCATTCAAATACATATATTCAAACATGGAGTTGGCTTCCACTCTTCGTGGAAAGCTTTCCACAAGATTTTGGAGTTTCTGTGGGTATTTGTGCCCATTCATTATGTGGAGGTCAGACACAGGTGTCCCAATACTCATGTCGATATGGTGTATTTTATAATAAAAATACCAAATGTTCCACACGATCACCAGGAAAAAATCAACATTAGACATTTCTAATCAGCATCTTCTGTAGTCAAATAGAGTTGTGCTCAAAAGTTTACATACCCTGGCAGAATTTGTGATGTTTTGACCATTTTTCAGAGAATATGAATGATAGCACAATAACCTTTCTTTCACTCGTGGTTAGTGCTTGGGTGAAGTCATTTATTATCAAACAATTGTGTTAGCCAGAAAATACCCAAATTACCCTGATCAAAAGTTTACATACCCTAGTTCTTAATACCTTGTATTGCCTCCTTTAGCATCAATGACAGCTTGAAGTCTTTTGTGATAGTTGTGGATGAGACACTTTATCTTCTCAGATGGTAAAGCTGCCCATTCTTCTTGGCAAAATGTCTCCAGTTCCTGTACATTCTTGGGCTGTCTTGCATGAACTGCACGTTTGAGATCTCCCCAAAGTGGCTCAATGATATTGAGGTCAGGAGACTGAGATGGCCATTCCAGAACCTTCACATTTTTCTGCTGTAGCCATTGACAAGTTGACTTGGCCTTGTGTTTTGGATCA
>JBBPDB010000017.1:15449329-15486245 GCA_037974465.1 Brachypetersius altus | reverse complement strand
TGTGTGTGTGTGTGTGTGTGTATCTGTCCTTAAGGAGTGTGTGTGTGTGTTTGTGTGTGTGTGTGTATGTGTGTCTCTGTCCTCGAGGAGTGTGTGTGTGTGTGTGTGTGTATGTTTGTATCTGTCCCAGAAGAGCGTGTGTGTGTGTGTGTGTGTGTGTGTATCTGTCCTTAAGGAGTGTGTGTGTGTGTTTGTGTGTGTGTGTGTATCTGTCCTTAAGGAGTGTGTGTACCTGTATTTGAGGAGTGTGTTCTGGGGGATCTGGTAGTTGGTCATGGGTTTCCTGAAGGAGTAAATCTTCTGCAGGATGAACTCGCGGATCTTACTGACGGCCTGCAGGCAGAGATACAATCTGAGAACGACTCAAAACTACATACTCAACTGCAAACTGACCTCCTATCAAAAACAGACTCATTATATTAATAATCATCACGTGATCTAAAATGGATTCCATCAGCCTGTTAAGCTCCTAGCCCGTCTCCTCCAGGCCTGGTGAGGCTCACCTTGATTTTGAGGCGGTCCACGATGTCCTGGATGTCGGCGCAGGCCAGGGTCTCCCTGAAGCTCAGCTCCTTGGCGAAGTTGATTTTGTTGTTGAGCTCGTGCAGCTGCTCCAGGAACTCCTGCTCCGTCACCGGACTGTCCAGAATCACACTGCACACAGAGGGACACCAGGTTCCAACCACAGCCACTAGAGGGCACCGAGGGACATACTGTGTAAATCTGAACTACAGCTTTAACCGATGGGTTTGATGGGTGGGGCTTACGAGATCATGGTGCTGGGCACGACCAGCTCGTCCACCAGCTGGCTGAGCTGACTGCGAACGGCCTGCCGGTTCTTCAGCCTCACGCTCATGCTGACCGACTGCTGCTGCAGAGTCTGTATCTCACTGCTGATGGAGGACAGGTCACTCTGGAAACTGCTCAACATCTCCTCCATCCGCTAGAGAGAGAGAGAGAGAGAGAGAGAGAGACAGAGAGACAGAGAGAGAGAGAAACTGATTGGTGGAGTCTAATTATAATACATTTTATTTATTTGAAGGCGCCTTTCTGGCACACAAGGACACCGTACAATAAAACAAGTGCTACAAACTGTAAAGAAAATTAAAATAAAAAACAAATAATAATAATTACAGACAAGAAAAATAAATAAATAAATAAAGAAGAATCAGACTCTCAAGGACAACAGCAAGCCGAGGTAAAATTTCAGATTTTATTTTTAAACTTTATCTGAACATTTTCATAAAAAGGAAATACAAAAAAAATAAACTAAACACTGAATGGAGCGACTGAAATGGGAGTAATTGTGTTGCTTGTTTACGTTGGAGTTATGAGAATACAGAAAGACAGTCTGGAGCAGTCGGACACTCGACTCATGTCATAATTCCCTTTCCTCTAGATTCACATGATCATACTGTGACATAAGATCATAAAAGACCAAGTCAGACGCAGAAGGCCAAAGTAAACGTCACTCTGTTCTCTTCAGTTCATTACAGATCTATCTGTACACATTATCCCACTGATAAAGCATCAATCATAGAAGAAACCATTGCAGGTTTTAGAGGCCATTTTATCACAACCGAAATTGCACATCATATCGTATGTATTACAAAAAATATAAAAGCTAATTTATTGCTGTTTCTAAAAAGGTGGAATGGGGGACACCTACAAAAAATGCCATATTTTTCTCCAAAATGAGTGTGAAACTGTGAAATAAGAGGACAGTGATTCCCTGTTTTTTTTTAGTAGTAAACACAAATGGACAGTATGGTGTATGACAGCCATGTCTACACAACAATACAGCTACATACCTGCTAGAAGCATGCATTTCTGCATAGCAAGGACAAAAGAAACCACTTTCTACAGAAAAAAAAACAGAAATCCACAAAACGTGTCATCTCACACGCCAAAATTGACTGACATTGCATAGACGTCCAAATTATGCATACAAAATCATTTTCACTTCATCTGTGAGGTTCCTTTGTTTGACCACATCTCTGTCATGGCTTTCAGAAGAAGGCATTTTTCATCTTTTACATATTTCACTGAGAAAATTAAAAAACAAAAATATGTTTGTCTCTTTACCTGCAGAGCACTAAAACAATATATTTCTTTTGGGAGATAATTCTTATTTAATACTTATGAAAAACTAGATTTGAGTAAATATCTGAAAATATATTGTGTGTAAATTTCGCATTCAAGCCACCAGAACAGGACTCAAAGAAAATTACTGCAACAGTAAGACATGGCAAAGTGTACAAATCACTTTCTGTACATACTGTGATCACTGCAGCCTTCATACCAGCCTTTAAATGCATTCTGGCTTGTTTACATTGTATACAAATACACAAAACTCACATGTACTCCACAAGCAAGACTTCCAGCATAAACACACAAGCTTAAACCTCAGCAATGCTCAACAGCAATATTTTACACCAACAAACATTCTCACCAGCCTAATACATTTAAAGCATTTCTCTTCCACAAAAACACAGACTGAATGGTGATTTCGTGGTTCCACTGTTACAGAATACTGAATCCAACAACCTAAAGGCAAGAGTGTGTTCTTTTCGCAGGCTAGCCAGGTGCTGACCTCCTGTTTTGGTTCGGGTTCTATATTGTTCATGCTCTTTTTCTGCATCAAATGACCCACTATCCTCCACTGCATTGTGCGTCTGACAAACAAGACATACAGACAACAGGAGAAGTAACAAAACAAAACAGTAAAGCAGATCACACACCTTCTTTGCATTTTCACTGCCAAGTGAGCTGTAACATACCTGAGTACAAGTGCTGAATTCAGTTACTCTGTTTGCTAAGCCTACTAAAAGAGACCATACTGGAACACAGGTGGAACCAGAAGTAGTGCAAACCACGGACATGACAAATATGTTGTAGAATCACCACATTGTGCAAAAAAAACAAAACTTGGTGATCAGAGTCACTGTGAAACTATTCTACCGTATGTTTGGTAACGTGACCAAACTGTTTTTATACTTTTACAGGTGTGATGGGAAATATATATGTGTGTGTTTTATATATATATATATATATAAAATTTACATGGGGGGAGGGCATTTAAAAATAAATAAAATATATTTTCATGTCATCACTGAGATTAGTAGAGAAAAACATAAGACAGTTTGCAGTACTGAAAGGAATTTAACAAAGAGCATCTGCATCAGCAAATAAAGCTGTTGGGGCAAAACCCTTCACGGGAGCCATCTGACAGCAGACATTCAGCACACCAGCAGCTCAGTTATTTTTGCATTACCCACCTTTATAATCTTAACAGAAAACCAGCTTTACCACACTCCTTTATCATCATTAGTTCTGCAGAAGAGGTGGAAATTCCCAGCAGGAAAAACAAGAATCTGAACAGGATGCCTAATGTTCTATGGGCATTTTTTGAGTGTCCTTGCAAGCTCATTGTCCCCCTGTACAAACATGATGTACACACACATACAACAACTCATACAAAATGCATGCACACTGCAAATGAACCCAGAGGTGCACATAAGACGACAAAAGAGCAGAGTTTACTATCCCTTTAAAATCATGAGCTACATGGTACTGAGATCAATGACCTGAAGATAGGAACTTAATCTGACATAATAAATCTAGCCTTTTAAAAAATTGTCTTTTTTGTTTCACTGAAAAGAGACAAATTCTCCTAGCATCAAACCCTGTTTAGGCACAGCTTGTATTAGCCCATCTCTCCCCATCAAATGCAACAAAAACCAAATGCAGGTTTGCCATGTCATAACTGTTTGTGTCTGCTGGAAAAATCCCTGGAATTGTCAGTTCTTCTTATGAACAATGTCAAGCCCCCTTTCAGCTTCTATTTGTGTTTGGTGGAGATTTCCGGTTCAGTGTGCCCAGGACGATAGCCTGTCACTGCTTGTATGACATACTGAATAAACACAAAATCATAAAAGAGGTGCTTATTGTGATCCCTAACTTAAAAATCATATATACATCTACTTGCATTATACCTCCTTTAAAAAAATGTGGCTTATTTCAATATTGGCGCTGTGCTCCACTCCTACAAACTCTTCTAAACTCCAGTACCTCTCCTTTGAGGTAAAAGCTATGGAGGGTCGAAGCATATTTAATCTCAGCAGTGAATCGCAACTCGCACTGTGGGACTTTTACAGTACTACGATTAAAAAGAATTGACCTTGTGATACACTGGCCTCTACTGGCCACTTTATGAGGCATACAAGCAGGAATGGAGATGCTGGGCTGCTTGTTGGCTGTTTTTTTTTTTCTTCGGTGCTTCCCGCAGATCAAACTAGACACTAAATCGCTGATCACGGGTCACATCCGTCACAAATCCTCTTCCATGCTAAAACTGCTTCTGCGACTGCTGGTCTTGGAGGCTCCTGGGGAAACTGAAGAAAGCAGGGGGTCAGCACCCCCTACCGGAGACAGTGCGCCTCCATCGTCCATCAAAATATCCCCAAGGCCTATGTCCTCCATTAGAGCGGAGTTAAACATGGAGGAGCCGGGGTCATCCAGTTCACCAAAGGTGAGGTTTCCGAGGTCCAGCGGGACAGTCATGGCTCCGCCCACAGGAGAAGCAGAAGGAGGAGGGGAGAGTAAACTGGAGATATTGGTCTGGTTAAGCCCTGGCGCCCCCAGAATAAGGAGGGTTTTAGAAAGAGGCTCGTTGCTGGAGTCCAGAGTCGTGCTGTTCTGCTGCTGTTGCTTGTTGAGGGTGGGGTCTGAACCCTGGGGCGTGTTGATGCCATTGAGACGAGCCTGCATCTCCAACTCCTGATCGCAATCAACCAGCAAAACAACAAAAGCAAAATTAACATACAACCTTGAACCCTCCACTATGAAACAAAAGAGTGTAAGCAAAAATACACTGTGCATCAAATTACTATTTTAAAACAACAAAATTGTAATTTATTTCATGTTTTCTTCTTCTTCGTTTTGTTTCCCAACCTGTGCAATAAACAAGCAATTCTAAAGAAATTCTGCTGCACTATAGCATAACTACTAGAGTCACAGAGGCAGACAAGAGTGTACAATTGTCCCCAGCAGTGCCAACTGAAATTATGCAAATATGGCTTGTTTTGAAGAGTAGTTTGCAGGGAAGACAAAGGCAGTAAGTTGCTTACATCCAACATGACTTGAAGATGATAATCATCATACAAATATAATTTAAAAAGTCTGAAAGGGTGTGATTTTCATTGGATTTTATACAGCAGATTATCAAAAGAAAGTACCTTTGTAATCCAGGGGAACCCAATTCCTGTACAATAGGTCCTATGTCCAGTGCAGTTTGGTGATTTCCCTGCTCAAACAAACGTGACTGAATTCACTTGATGACTGCCAGGTTTAGTGAGCGTATCTGAGGTCCACCAAAATTTGCTGGACAAAGGCCGGAATTTGGGCACCCCTGTTCTAATACCTAGTTCTGATTATAAGCAGGCTTACGAGAAATAAAAGGAAATTCTGTAGACCTGTATGCGAAGGAGCAGCGAGCGGTTGGCATGCTCCAGTTTTTTCTGCCTCATCTCCATCTCTTTAGCTCTGTGCTGCTCCTTCTGCAGCTTACGGATGTAGTCCACAGACGCTTTCAAAATGGTTCCCTTGTTCCAGCGCATCTCACTGTTTCCAGATCAGCAAGGAGAAAAGTACAGGCATGACTATACGGACACAGACACCTCAAAGCCAAAACACTGTAGTAGCTTCTTAAAGGAACAATTTGGTGAAAAGTTAAAGTTAACCCAGAAACCGCTGTGTTTTTCAGCTACATTAGCCTTGAAAACTTGTAACAGAATGAAAACTAAAATGGCAAACGAACACAAAACATGCCTTGACTGAAGGTTTTTTGTGGGTTGTCTCTGAGATTTTACTAAACAATTTATGCCCATTTCTGAAGGAAAAAAAAATGTATGAGAATGAATACTGACGGGTCGCTGGACTTTGGGACAAGTGCTCCCAGCTCCTTTATACGGTCATTGATGTTGAACCTCCTCCGCCTCTCAACTGTGGAGAAATTAATACACTTAGTGACTGTAGTAGTGACCTGTAGTACTTACAGTACTTACTGTAATATCAAAATACTTTTGATGATACACAATATGTCTACATTTTAACTTATTGTTTTAGGTAAAAAGTATCATTTTAAGAAGTCATTTTGAACCACTTCTTTTGGTGCAATTGTCATGAAATACTTAACACAATGTAAAGACCAGCTGTTATCTTTAAATGAAAAATTTGAAACAAAAAAAGAGAAACAAGCATGAAAGATGTTAATCAAATCTACTTTAATTTGCCACTTTCAAAAGACTTTTTCCAATTCACCGTTCAGAAAATTATGGAAATGAAACTTTTTACTATGAAACTGAACTCAACTCAAACTTGAGCAAGTGCAAGTGAAACTCACTGAGGTTATGGTTGTCCTTTTTCTGCCGTTCCTTGATAAGAGCTTTAGCCTCAGCATCTGAGAAAAAAAAAAAACCCAAAAAAAACCCAGCTATTTCATTCTGCATTAAAGAAAAAAAAAAAACAAAGACTAGTGTATTAACAGATAATTATGCAACACAACACAACTGCAGTGTGATTAAACATGATTTTTTGCAACTTTGTAAGCTTCCAAATTCCTCATGCAACAGAAAAACCTAAGTTTAACACTGTTACCCATAAGATCTATATATTGTCTTTATATCTTGTATTTTGATCATAGAGCAACATTTTGAGTCCTAGAGCAACATTTTCCCAGGTTGCGCTAAAGCCAAAGCAGTGTAAAAGGGAAGTAGACATAGCAGGAAGTGTCTACATAAGACAGGCATATTCAGACTGACTCAATCAAACTGTGTGGGAGGGGTGGTACAGAAAAAAGGAAGAAGGAATCACAGAGAGACGAAAAGTTGGACAAAATTAAAAAGGGACAATGAACTGGCTGAACTACCTGTCATCTCTCTTTTGACATTATGCAGGTCCGCAGGGCAGGAGTTGCTGACAGTGATGGTGGGCGTGGCCATCCCGGCACTGCTGTACACATCCAGGATGTTTCCTGAGACTGGCAGCTGCCAACCAATAAAAAAAATAAAAGAGTTTTGAATGAGGACGCACTTTCCACAACGGTATTTTCAGCAGAATCCTACTGCAGTTTGAAAATCAGTGTCAGCACTAAGTGGAATTGAGGAACACACCCGCACCCCATTCCTGGATTACTCACATCCTGTGCCAGTCAACCTGTGCTAAGTTGCATTTTCTTCTGAATTTTATCCTGTGCTAACAAAAACAAAACAGGCACATGCACTAGTAGGCTACTAACCTTCGAACAGATGAATGTAGCACACTTGATTCAGTTATCATTTACATCATATAATGGCACTGCAATCTGTTGTACACAATCCTACAATTTACTGCACTGCAACTGACACCAATGTCAGTATGTGGTTTAATCAATTACAATTATTAGGCTTCTTGTGCTGCATTTCTGAACTGCCCATCTACAGCTAGGAATTTAACATCACCAGAGCCACGAAGAAAAATAGACCCCAGTGTTTCATTGTAGGTATACTATGAAATTTAATAATGAGTCAAGCATAAAACTCAAGGGCAAGTTGACAAATTTTCGAAGCAGAAAACTACTGATCCCGGAGGAATGCTTAAGCGGTGACAAAGAATTCCACTGCTTTTCTAGAGATCCAGAAATCAACTTACATCCAAGCACAAGGGATTCCCAGTAAGAACATAAGTTGATATGCAAATGCTTCCATTTGATGCAACACCTAAGATCAAGACTCAAAGTGTAACTCAATTAATTTGAAACCTGGTTGATTCAGCAGGAAAACTGAGACATGAAAAACAGCACATAAAAAGAATTAAAGGCCTTTTAACTTCCTTAAGTGCTTCCTCTTTGTCTGTAGTTTGCCACTCTAACTGCCATGTGCTTTCCTGATCATCAAGCACGTTGTTGACAAGAACAGTAAAACACAGGTGAGACGCAGCTTTACAAGGTTCATTAAAAACAGCAAATAATTCTGCAACCAACATATTTGAAAACAACTACGCTCCTACCTTTAACAAGCATCAGACACATACCGACAGTGTGTGCAATCCAATCATCCGGCTTATCAGAATTCAGAAAATCAAGCAAATCAAAGTTTAAAATGTGAACAATTTACCTCGAGTTTACTTCTTTTCTTTTCATTCTCCGGCACTAAAACTAGAATCCTCATCTTCTCCTACCAACAGCACACACTCCTTCCTCTTTCTTGTACGGTTTAAAAAAAAAAAAAAAAAAAAAAAAAGAACGTCACGAATGGGGAAATATCTTTCAGAGGGAAAAACCTTTCACTGTTAAGATATCAGCTTTAACACACACATACACTGCTCAATAGCCAGTGTGTGTGTGTGCGCGCGTGTGTGTGTGTGTGTGTGTGGGGGGGGTAGAAACCCCTCCCCCTGCAAACCAGCGTGTTCCCCACCCAGCACCGCCCATTGGTAACCATGTGTTAGAAGTATATGTTAGTTTCCAGAACAGGACTGAATTCCAGTAGCTCCAACATAAATTCAGGCACACCAGTCTAAAAGCAAACGCTTCACTTGTGACATGCCACAGCATGAAACCTCAAACCCTGCTTGAGTAATTATTCCAGGAATTAAAACCGGTGCTACCTGAATAACATTAAAATGAAGCACTAACCAAAAAATTAAGAAAGTTCCCATGAATAGAAGCCATTATCTTCCCAGCAGGAAATCTGTTTGAAAGATAGTACATGAAATCTAGTGTTTGAAGCAAGTTATCCAGCATTTATTCACGTGTCTGTTATCGATTTGACAAACAGAGGAACAATCTATAGGATTCATTTACACAGTCCTCCATCTCAGGCCATATGCTTGCTTTTGCTTGCTCAGCTTGAGAAACCAATGATAAAAGAGTTAAAACCACTTTGAAACTCACAAAGGCACAGCCAAACCTTACACTCCAGCAACTGAAATATACAGACTTTTTTTTAATACTGTGACATACCGTGTTGGGAAGCTGCAGGCCAGAGTCAATGAGGGTCATAAACTCATCATTCAGGCTGGATTCCAAGCTGATGATGTCATCAATAACATCTTCAATCTGCTCGTTTAGTGCAAATACAAAAACAAAAACAAAAAGTTCAGATCTCAGACACAAACACTCAAAACTGCCATATTTGCTAGTTTTTGAAAACAAAAAATGTTCCTGAGGGGGTCATTTTCCATAAGTCAGGAGACAACGGGGTGTTTTGAAAAAAAAAAAAAAAAAAAAAAAAAAACACACTATGCAGCAGTTTTACTGTGACACACTGGCCACCCTGATATGAGACATGCAGTCAGTCAACCTCATTCATTAAAAACAGCAACTAAATCCATTACAGCCCACTGAATATACATTGTACTGCAGCTATAACTAAAGGCAAACCTCAGACAGTGTGCACTTCATAATGTGGCCCTCCAGGAGGTTAGGCAAGCACTGCACACAAGCTTGACTGCAGCAGACACTTCAGCTTATTAAGGATGATTAGGGAGAGTCACACATGCTGCGGATCTTTATTAGCCAAACCCACACAGTGTGCTAAGTGTGTAGGGGGGCATTTAGCTGGTAGTGTGATATTTACCAGCACAATGTGGTACCGAACACAGAGTGAACTAGAGTGCCTGGCCAACTTCACACAGACTCGACAAAGCATGCTATTGTATTTACACAGGGGACTGAACACACTTTAAAAGGATTCAGACATACAGCGGAGGTAAACAGCCTGGTTCTTTACTAGAACAGCACATGTCTAAATAGCTTAGCAATTTGTGGCTTTAAAAAGGGAGTAATAAGAGATTATTTTAGAAGTGTGGAACATTTTCAGACCATGAATAAGATGCAGCTTCCCTGTATTTTGCAAAGCAGTATTGTTAACTACTTGATTGTGAATTTTTTGGGTAAACCATGTCAGTTTTTGCAAGTGTAATGGATAGAATGCAGAAGACTACAGTCACTGAACTGGACCTCCTCATGATGGGATCATAAAAAACATAACCTCAACCTCTACCTTATACAGCCTAGAAAAAAACTGCATGTGATATGTTTTCCATTTAACTAAAAAGGTGATTAAATGGTATTGTAAACTGACAGCTGGACCTGATCATACGATTCATTTATTCACACAGTATTATATAAAAATGAATCACCAACAAGGTGAATATCATTATTGCAGTAGAGTGGTTCTGTTTTGCTGGAATGTTCTAAAGCCCAATAGAGGTAAGATTCACAATTAAACTGTCAATCTAAGTTTTTGTCAAGGAACACTCTGCCCAGCTAAATTCTCTGAAAAGGCAAAAGAACACATTTGTGAAAACCACAAACATTTTCAGATAGACTACAGACAAGTGTTTATGTTTTTGTTGGTTCAAGGCTTTCTGACCTTGGCCCAAAAAGATTTTAACTGGATTAAAACTGAGGAACCATGAGACTTTGAGGCACCTTACCTCTTCTTTGTTGGAGCTCAGACTGAGCACTGCAAGAGGGCTGCTGGGAGTGCTGCTGGCAGCCGGGGCCAGTTCAGGGGCGGAGCCTGACTGAGGCGTAGGAGATGTGGCCAGGGTGTGACTGGCCACCTTGTTGCCGAGGGTGTGGGAGAGGTACTGTTTGACCTGTTGCCTCTGAGCTTGCTGGATGTGGTATTTCGTTGGATTTTCCAGGTGAGTCTGAACCTGAGGACAGAAAAAAAGAAAGTATGAGCAAACCTTCATTGTGCAATCCACACATCCACTCCTGGATGTGTTATATCAGTGATGGACTATGATGCTGGCATAGCAGTGGGTGCCAAGGAATGGCGAATGGATCTGCTCCTACCTTTAGCACTTCCACGGGGACCTGCGTGGGAGTGGGGCGGGCTGTGGGCAGTGAGGAGGAAACTGAAATGGCAGGCGAGGCGTCAGCTAGCCGGAGCTGAGCACTGGATGCCTGCTGTTGGGCTTCTCTTCTCTCCTGGTCTTGGGCCTGTTGCCTCATGAGCTCCTGCCTCATCAACACCCGTGACGTCATCGTTGAGGCACTCGGGGTCACAACAGGATCAGCCGGGGCAACTGAGCCACTGGGAAGAGGGCAAAAGGGTAAATCAACCAACCAACCACTATGCAGCTTGGATACTAGTAGTAAACACCCCGTTCAGTTCTGTTTTTCCCATTACGAGCATGCTATTTCAAGACCAGGGCAATGACAAACAGCAGTCTATGCAGCCTAAAAAACATATTCTCCAAACAGAAGATTGTTTGGATACAAAAATATGTTTAAAAATATGGGTTTAATTTGGGTATAGAAATGATCAGTAGATTAAAATAGCTTTCTTTTACCACAAAAAAAACCCTGACAAATCAGTTCAATCAAGTACAGTACACAGTGTTCTAATCCTGTAGAAACAGCACTCTACTTATTCCAATATCCCTGGTCTACAATCCCTACAGAGTCTATGTTTAACTGTTGACTAATGCAGTAATTAGACACTGTAGTGATCATTATGAGCAGCAGCAAGTGTAGTCATCGCTATGAAGAAAGCAGACAGCAAGAAAAACAAAACCCTCTCTTTGTAGATTTCATTTGGTTCCTGCTCATGATAAATGAGCAAAATAAGTTACTACTCGCACCACTTTGAGGATACAGAGCTAAACAAGTACTGGAAGTTCCACTCCAATGACGAAGTAATGTTTTCATAAGAAGATTGTGCAGAAAAAAACAAGGTGAAATGTCTGTAATGTCTTCTTTTTATCCTTTCTCATGAAAGCCCCCTATGTCTCCTCCCAGCATGGCCTGAATTTGTGCTGAGTCACTGTGGGAAGTCCCACAGTTACGAATGGCCAACAGCAACAACAACAACTAGCAGAGGCGCTCACTCTCTCAATGTCGACGCATGCGGAGCCAAAGAGCAGCGTGCCACACAGATCGCTTGGGTAGATAACAGCAGCCGGGCTGTGAGAGAGTTCAGCCCGTGGACTCTGGATCCCTTTTGTAACTGCTTCTTTAACCTTTGAAATATGATGGGTTGTGCAAGCCTGCAGTCAATCTGGTATAATCAAAGCTGTAGTTTGACAGCCCACTGTCATGGGAAAAAAAATTCCTCCTGTCATACTGGGGCAGGGCTGTTTTCAGAAACCCAGTTTGGGGCGGGGGGGTGAAGTGCAGTGTGTAATTACAGTGTTTGGCTGCTGCTGAGTCATTGGGAAGTCCCTAGAAATTTGAATTAGGAACTGGAAATCTAAGCCTCTCTCCTTTAAAACAAATGTGTCTTTTACTGCTCTGCAGATTTCACTACCTTTTTAAAACAATAACATCCTTTCAGACTCAACACTCATAATCCACGAACGATGTGTGACAACAAAAATAAATAAGAACGAACACAAGGTTCAATATCAGTTAGCAACACTACTGCAAAATACTGACTAACTTACTTTTAGCATGTCAAAGAAACAAACAACTGGTCAAAAAAACAATTCCACCAAACAGTGAGACTATGCTGGCAGTTCCCTCAGAAATGTTTCTGGTATGCAGATGGATTTTGACCTGCTGTTTGAGTTTGGGTATTTGGACAAGTTGATGGATAAGCTGACTAAAATAGAGTATGTTTGGACTGGAGATTAGGTAGTGCGCTTCAGTGAGATTTGGTAAGGCTATGTGATTATGGGAGAAAAAATAAAACTTTATTTTCAGTCAGGTAACTGGATAAGCAGCTGTGATACTACAGGAATACTATACTGTCAGAGTCCACAACAAAAACTGGTTTTTTACTGCATTCATTTGAAATGTAACACTGTTCATAGTCAATGTATACATTATAAAAAGTGTATTGGCTGAGCACAGACTATATATTATATAAAAATTTGAATACATGAAAATAGAAAAAGCAGAATTACCTTGTGCATTTCACTTTTAAAACAGAAACTGAAAAAAAATCTAATTAAAACCACACAGGATGTACTCACATGCCTAGTTTTGTTCGCGGTTAGTGGTTTCCACCAAAGAAAGCACACAAAAGACGGTCAAAAACTGAGAGTGTTGCAGTTATAATTTAAGTGCACATGTTACAGTATTATACTGAAATCCATGCACACTATCTAAATAATTACTATTAAAAAGGATATCTACCTGTTACTATGTGTATGTGTAATGTGTGCTGATGTGTTTTTGAACTCACCTGAGTGTGATGGGCTGGCTCTTCAGCTGGTAGAATGTGTCTGATTCAGATGCAAGGATGCTGTCCACTTCAATATCAGCCACTATTCCAGACTCAGGTAAAAGAGGCTCCACACTAAGAAGATAATAACATAACTATGCTGAAGAATGTGAAAACACTTCAAAAAGCAACAAACGTCTGCGAAATTGGACTTGCTCAAACAAAGCCCAGTTCTTCAGTGCCCAGATCAACATGAAGGTTAGCAGGGCAGAAGGGCCATAATGCTGGTCTCAGTGATTAGTGAGGGTTTGCACTCAACTTCAAGCAGCACTTAGTTGAGGTAAAAAAAAAATTGTTACCATGCCCTCAACACAAAAACAAGCCAGGTAGGCCCAAGCTAGAAAAGCTAGTTTTTTTATATTTACATCCAATTTAATGTAGGACTGTATTCACCAATTTAAATCTGACGCAGATTTGAAAATGATTATAATTATTATTGATTTATTATCATTTATATCGTCGTCTTATGTGCTTTTAAATGAGCTCCACAATTACAGTCTAATGTATGTGTTTCAAAGCAAAATTACTCAAACATTCTATAAAACCAGTCATCAGAATATAAATAAACTCCTCCAGAGTGGTTTCATGTGACATACTCCATTCTAGAAAAAAATATGGTGGCAATAGGAATCAGACATCTAATGTTTTTAAAATCTCTAGTCATAAAGTTATGACATGAAAATGTTATGAATACACTACCCGATGCCCAACATACTCTTACATGTTGAGATAAGATGTAGCCATAAATGCCTTCAATAATCTTTTCATAGCAGAATGGCAGACGTGGGACATTGCCAAGACAAAGAAAACTTTTCCAGACTTTCCACGATTTGCAGTATCACATATAAAAACCCAAAAGACACATGTAAGTTCAGTGGGCATTTCTGGATACTAAATAAACCCTGGTTCCCATCAACACCAATGTACAGCCTAGTTAGTATGATTTGGGAGTACTCTGAAACACTGACTGTTAACTTTAGGAACATATCAACACTTTGAATTATTTTTGCACAATTCCCCTTCAGTACATACAAGTGGCACAAAAGAAGAACTAAGATCATTTGTGGGCAAGAGGTTCAGGGCTCCTGAAGAAGACTTTTCACACAAGAGCAATTTGCTGCACTTAACAATGGCAATGGATTTGAAAACCACTTAATGTCCACCACAATAGTCAGTTACACCTGAAACTCTTGTTCTGATCAAAAGGAGAAATAGCAAGACTGAGAAACAATCAGGTAAGTGATTGCATTAGTGTCACCAAAACCACCATCAGGGACACAATAAACATGAGCAATCCACTAAATGACAGTACATCAGCAGAACACAGCTTGCCAGATAAAATAATTCCTCCACAAAGCAGACAGGCACTTTATTGTAAAATATACACTATTTGGACAAAAGAACTGGGGCACCTAACAATTACACCAAACGGGACTTTAATGGGACTGCACTCAAATACATACACTTTAATATGGAATTGGTTCCCCTTTTGCTAGAACAGCTTCCACTCTTCTGGGAGGGTTTTCCCCAAGAGAGTTTCTGTGGGAATTTGTGCCCATTCATTCTTTAGATTATTTATGGGGTCAGGCATTGCCTCACAATAACCGTGTCCACAAATTTCGAAGCATAACGTTGTTCAAAATGTCTTGGTGTGCTGGAGTATTAAGGCTGGGCATTAAGAATAACCCTGAAAACCAAGTATGTCCCAATACTTTTGTCCATATAGTGTATATGAGATCATCAGTATTTCAGAGGAGCACGCTCTGTAGTAAGAGAAGAGAATGAAGGGATACTCTTCACCAGCCCGGGACGATAGCAAGTGTCAACACCCTGAGCCACGTTCACGTCCCATCTCCATAGATGAAGGCCCTGAAGAGGGTTGCTACATAAACCTACACACCCGCTAATCTAAGCGACGAGCTGGAATCAATGCTATACTAATCTCATCTACGATTAGACTAAAACGAAAGTCACCACCTACCAGCTCCACGGTTGTTAATGCCATGTTCCGATGTGAAGAGCTTTAAACCCGACACTATATCCGTGCTGGGCTGATCCTCCAGCTCTAACGCTCTCCAACATCATCTGAACCTCTCTCCCGCTAGCTGTGTTCACTTGACGAAAACAGTTCAAATCCAAACACAAGAAAAGTTCCCTCGATGCTAAAATCCCGCTCGTAAATCGCTAGAGCTGCGTACTAGGCAAACACAGACAGCTACTAAAAATAGGACGGAACGAGAGGGTAATGTCACGCTCCCACCAACAGAGGGCGCGCTCTCACCACTTTCATTCAAAACCGGCTCAGCTTTCCCTCAACCACGCCACAGAGCCAGAGTGGAAAACAAGAGCGGGAAAAGGTGAAAGTTAGCTTTATATTGACAGCTTGTGCTCAGAAGTCCCAGCATTTTAAATACACTATATGGACAAAAGTATCGGGAGACCGGATCATTACACCAACAGAAACGTTAATGACACTGCATTCAAATACACAGACTTTTCATATGGAGTTCTGTCCAACCTATATGTGCAAACATTTGCAGACACCTGCTTATCCACGGTTTCTCCTGAAATCAAGGGTGCTCATGGTGGAATTTATCTCCCCTTTGCTTAATAAACAGCTTCTACTCTTCTGAGGAGGCTTTACAATAGAAGTTGGAACATTGCTGTGAGGATTTGATGGCATTCAGCCACAAGACAATTAGTGAGATAAGGTACTGATGCTGGATCACACATGCCACTCCAACACACTCTGAATTAATTAGCTAAATCTATATGAATTAATCTGGACATAACGGTTCATTGAACCATTTACATCAATATGAAAGTCTAAACCAACATTAACAATAGTGTAGTGTCAGCCTCTTATGTGGTTGTACTACTTGTAGGAACTGCTGTGACAGCTACACATTAAAACCTACTAATAGGTTCATTCTGCGCCAAAAAGTTGAAAACAGCTTTGATAAATCAGTTGTATGATTTTAATTTACTTGTCTTAGAGGCAAGCATTTTCTATGGTAACTTTTTTTTTCTGCAAACCATTTCCACTCTATTCTTTCATGAGGATAGCAAATGTTTACAAACACATTCCTCGAGGCATAGAAAACAAAAACAGGCAGAGAAAAATGCCTTTCCCCAGACTCTGTCAGCTTGTATCTTTCATTCATTTCCAGCACACAGTTCAGTGGAAACAAGAGCAGTTTAAAAAAAAAAAAAAGAAAGAAAAAAGAAAAAGCGTGGGCAGCTGTGCTGAGTCATTTCCTGTGAATTTCAAGTTAAGGATGGTGGTAGTAAAATGAAGGCTGTTTGTTAAAACAAGGCATGCACATTCTGTAGCACCTCATTAGATGTTGATTTAGAAGAAGTTTTGTGGTTTTAAAGAATCTGTGCTTGATTGTCCCAAGTACTCAGCACAGATGTCACAGTATGACAGTAGTGTGCCTCTCTTTAAACACTCTTCCCTCTGATACAAAATTATTGTTCAGATGCTTACAACATTATTTTTGCTCATATAAGCTCGTTACTGTTTGTGTAGTAACAGGTTGCTATATTCATGCAATTACCTGATGCTACACTAGTTGTACTACACTAAAGACATGAATTAACTATATATAAACTGCTGTTCATTTCAGGTACAAAACTGTTGCCTTACCGATTCTCAATGAATCCTTTACAATATTTTTGCTCACAAGGATGAGCAAACAGGCAGTTATGTAAAGCTTTGCCTCCCAGATTTGTTGGTTAAGCAGCTGCTTTACATAAACAGTCTTTGTGGTCTGTAATTTCACAAATTATATGAACTGACAGCTCACACAAACAAGTCTCTTGTCTGCTGGGATTATTACTCATCTCTGTGTGAGAGTTGTGATCCAGGATTATTTCCTCCCATTCTTTCGTGTGAGGATCGGAATGACAATATCAGCTTTGTACAAACCCAGTTCCCTTTTTTCCTGTAAAGAAAACAGCTTAGTCTGCAGTCTGTCTGATGCAGTATCACAGGGTCATACAGAATAAAACAAGCGTTCAAAAAACGTGATGTGACAGTCCTGCTGTGACCAGCAAATCTGGGTTAGTCAGATGTGACAGTGTGACCGGCCTCAGCTATAATCAACTACTAAAAGGCAGAGTGCCCAATATATGCACTGAGATACCATGAGAGTCCAAACCTTGATGAGTGTAAGAAGCAGAGAGCATTCTCGTGAGATCTCACAGCTGCTGTTTGGATCTTAACTTCAAGACCTGCGACAAGCTTAATGCACGGTGGCACTTGTTGAACTGTGTCGCAAGCGGCCAAGCAACAAAGAGCTGGTTTATCTTCAACAACGCAATCCAGTCTTTGCTGCAACAGGGCCAACTCAGTAGAACACTTATTGAGAAAAATCAAGTGTCAAGCAAACTCAAAAACCAGACTGTGCAAAATGAAAAGGTAAAAATGAAAACGTATGGACTGCATTTCTTATCCAATAGCTGCATTCGAATAATCGAATTCGGAGATTATATCAATAAGGGCCCCCCATGTTGGATGTGTCTGGAGACAAAACAACAGACCACTTTGTAATGTAGGTTTTCATCCCATGGCAAAAAGTTAACCAGACCCACCTGATGAGGTTGAGAGATTCAGCTGAAGAATCCAGAATCACGAAGACGGTCTGGGCTTGAAGTCCAGGCGCCACAACCTGACTGATGCTCTTTTGTGGCAAAGAAGCCTCCAAATTTCCCTTTTCCTCTCCCTGCTCGTCGTGTGCTGGGACAGACAGGCCAGACATTTCTCCACAGAGACGGAGCTGCTGGCTGCTGCTGCACCGGCTGTTAAACTACTAACCTACAGTGATGTCCAAAATAAAGGTAAAACAGGTCTCTAGGTGGTTTGCTGGAACTCGCAGCCAGTTCGCTAAACTCGAATGAAAGGGAGCAGAAAACCTGTTGCTAGTTGTTTGGAACTGAAGCGAGTTTTTTTGTAAACAATACGATTAACGGGAGAATTACAAAGCTAGCTGTCATTAGCTAGCGACGACTAGCAAGGAAAACTAATCTTGCAGTATTAAACAGTCGGCTATCTGACAATATGAAGCAAATTCTTACCTATTTACGTGCTAAAACTGGAGAAACTTCACTAGCGTCAGCTCACTTTGCGCTTACATCAGTTCTGAATCGATCCAAGCTTATTACTGTTATATCTCAGTTCGGTTCTGGAGTGGGAAAACCCCAGACGTGACGTTGTTACCTAGAAACGACTGATCACCAGAGGGTGAGTGACAGCAGTGCTGCCCAATAGACGCCCGGCATAGGCGGGGCCTTCTTTCCTATTCGCTCCAATGCACCGATGCGTAGAACTGCTTGTTTACTTCAGCGGTTAACAATCTCGTTTCTGGAGTCTCTCCACATTATACGCATGGCACACTTTTACCACATTTAACACACTAATTTTAATGTCATAAATGTTTCTACAATGAGCTCATGGGTAGAATCGCGTCAAATAAAGTAGGAAAAACATAAAAAGTAGTTACAGGGGTAGTACAGAATCTGGGCTCTTGTTTTTAACCCTTGAAGACAGGGTGATACAATTCAAGCAGGTATTTCATCATCCTTCCAATGGACCTCAGATGACTGGCCCACGAAACCTGCCTTCTACCTTCTTGAGAAGTTTAGTTTTTTAGAAGAACTTTCTTGACTAACCCACGTGTGATGGAGGCGAACATACTACATAGAGAAACGTATTGGGACACACCTGGTTTTCAGGATCTGTGCTCTTAATGCTTCGGCATACCTACATATTTTGGACAACGCCATGCCTCCATGTTTGTGGACAGGCCAATGGAAGGTCATTTTCTATTTCAGCACGACTGTGCCTCGGTGCACAAAGCAAGGTCAGTAAAGACATGGACGAGTTCGGTGTGGATGAACATGACTGGCTCACACAGAGGTCCTGACCTCAACTCCATCCCGCACCTTTGGGATTAATTGAAACGGTGATTGCGACCCAGGCCTGCTCGTCCAACGTCAGTACCGGACATAATAAATTATCTACATAGCAAATGGGCACAGATTCCCACAGAAATACTCCAAAATGTAGTGTCATTAAAATCCCTGTGTATATGAATGTTATTAAAATCCTTGTTGGTTTAATGGTCAGACATCTCGATACTTTTGTCCATATCGTGTATCAGGAAACAGCTGATGATGAAACATGTACAATGAACCCTAGGGCATTCGAATCATGATTATTGTTATGGGGTAAAGAAAGTTAACAATTAACATATTCAAGTGTTGTTGACGGGTCATTCTCATGCCAAATCTTACATCATGAAACATGAAATGACAATAACTGGTACAACACTGTAAAGGATTTTTGGATCTGAAGTGAATTTTGACACTCAAATCGTTCTTTTATTACTTTAATTCATAAACATTTTCATGATCTTGCACAGATTTCATTGGGTTTTCAACATACAATGGTACCCAGTGGCCTGCCACTAATATAATTAACGATAATAATTAGAATAGTTGAAATAACAGTTATACTCATCATGTGTACAGCAAATCTATACAGATTCCATGAGGGAGGGAAAAAATGAAAAGGGATGCCACAGAGTATGTTTGTTATGTACGGCTTAGCATAACAAATACGTTTATCGAGGACTCATCTGCATAAAGCAAATGTGTTTGTCATCAGATTTTTTAAAAAACATGGTCTTATCTTTTTTAGCTTCAAACACTCCTGGTTGGATTATCTGGCAATAAAACCTCATGTTTCTTAGAGGTGGCCTCAACAATGGTAGGATAAAACACACCTGAGCCTGTACAAGGTCCTAGCTGCAATTAAATCATAAGGCAGATATGATCTCATTGAGGTTTTCAGGTGTATTCACAAATAAAGGTTACCATTTATTGTGAGCATAAAACCAACCAGGTCATGCTCCACCATTAAAGAGGCCCAACCTCAGCACATCCACACAGCCTTCAGCCAAGCTAAACATTCCTGCTCAGACAGGCAAAGGCCCAGCGATTAAACCTCGAAACAAACTTGGCTGAAGGATGACTGGCTGCAGGTTTTCAAAAATCCAAGTAAACAAAGGTGGAATACAAAATAACTGCAATGTTGGAATTACCTGAAAGAAATAAGAAATAAGCCAATTCAATTAAAGTTCCCTCATAAGTCAATGACTTGCATCAGGTTTTGTACTATATCGCAATATTGTTTCCTTGTTAGCAGTAATAACACCTGCACAGATGTTACCAGATAATCCTAAAAGATGGAATAAATCTAAAATGCCATGGCTATGTAAGACATACAGCTTTTTTTCCCGCCTATAGTACCTCTTTAGTCAGGTATTATTTTGCAAGAAGGCTCAATTGGTCCTGTCATAACAACGGGTTATTTTTGAACACTTGCTCAGCAAAGCAGTTTGAGTGATCCTGCAACAAACTGGCACCTCCTGAGTAGAAGCACTCGTTTGAAATGTCAGTCGAAAAGCACCAAAATGATGGATAAAATATGCAAATAGTGCTATTGTGCTGAGATGCCTGTCGAAAACAGGCTACACTGAATTAATTTGCATCCCCTGGAGCATGCTGTAAAACCTAAACTTGTATCCTGACACCTCGAATCATGTTGAGTGTTAGATAATGCCAGCAATATTTGTAGACCAGGAACAGGGAAGGCTATTATAATAACAGTGGATTTCAGTATTAGAACTCATGCACCAATTTAAAACGTTCTGTAGGATTACAGGATATTAAGAATTGAGTGATGATGCCTGTCAGTCTCTGTGTGTTCTTCATGATTCAAGAAATCCTGTATTTGTTGCTCTGTATTTAAAATCTGTCCTGCACACCTTTTTTTCTTGCCTTTTAGTTCTAAAAGCAAGAACTATAGGAAAGAAGCCTCATGAAGTAAAAAAAGACAATAAATACAGGTAATAAAAAAACATAACACATAAACACCACAAACACACAATAATACATATTTTCCTGCAGTATACTTTGGCAAAAAGCAGAGGTTAAAAAAAGTCATGAAAATGCAGTGATGTAGATATGTAAGGCTTGACACAAAGAGACATGATGAATAGAAAACCTATGGTAGGTCAACAGAAACATGCATTTTTGTTGTGGCAATGTAAGGGTTTTGCATGAGTGAACAAGTGGCAGGCTCAGCTGAAGACTGGACAATGATCAATATGACCCATGAAAGCACGCGCGCACACACACACACACACACACACACACACACACACAAACACATCCATACATTCACAGCCATGAACACACACATGATCATTAACTTTCCATGGTGTTTAAGCCTTTTCAGCCCTACACTACTCATGTGGCTCATTTTCTGACATCATTTTTTCTGGCACTCCAATGAGAGATAAATGTGACAGGGAGGCCACAGAATTTCAAAGTACAACTAACCGGTCCGGCTTCACTTTTAATCAAGCGTTTTCAACAACAGAGAGCAATATCAAAAAACTACCCAACACAGATCAGCATGAGTGACTGGGTCATCACACTGGCAAACCCATTTTTGAAATCAGATTTAATGAGAAAGAAGCCTCTCTAAAACACAGAATATGGACTTTTTGACCCATAAAAATGGTAAAAAAGAGAAGTTTAGCTTCAGATACTCTCCACAGGATGCTCTGACGTCCATCTAAACGGCACATAACAAAGGGAACATCGAGCTCGTCAGTAATACCTAACCCACAAAACTGGGTTCAGAGAAATAAATTATATTTACAAACGCAATTGTCTTTTACCCTTTCAGTACTGTTTTCATACACAAATACAACACCGTTTAAAACGCTCAATGTCGTCATCAAAACCTTTCCCATGTTTTATTTATATATATACTATAATTTTCTTATCAAAAACCCACTTCTGGATAAGGCAGATATATCACTGATGTTATAATGATAAAAATTAGCCCAATACACACCCCTCTCTTTCACTCTATAAAGTTTCCCAATATCTACAATCTCTTCTAAAACTAAACTCCCTGCATAAACCTACAAGCATAATCTCAGTCACTCTTTTTCTCAGGAGCAGCAGGGGACTGGCTCATACATGCTGTGGTCTAGAGCCCTGTTATTTGATCAATGTTTAGACCCATATTTTAGCACGCACTCGTATTTGTTTAAACAGTATTAAGCCAAAAATGGAGCGTTAAATATGCAGCAAACCTCCACAGGGTGGCAGAAGTGAGCTGATTTGATACCATTGGTGGATGCGGCTTGTTTTTTGCTCACTCATACATCAGATTACATAGATTAGTGTTTAGTGAATTGAAGCTGATCCAAATTCAGATCAGCCTAAAAGGTAAACTGAAACACATTTTAGTCGAGAAAACAGTCCTTCAACAGGCACAAGAGATTTCAGATCCAGACACTTCAGTCAGGACTGGCAAAACTTAAAACTTCTTTTTTACAATGTGAGAGTGTTCAATATTTAGCATGTTTTGTATGTGCCTGAAATTCATCCTTGTGGCCAAACTGCTATATTCCATGTACTACTGTGCACTTTTGTCTCAGTTAAAAAAGTTTGTGACTGATCTTTTGGTTTCACTTGGGAATAATTTGAGCTTCCTGACTTACCTATGACTATTCTTTATGAACGGTAAACCTTAACAGTACACTTCTGTAGAACCTCCTGATCACACCATTGACTTATCTATACTGAACCTAACAGTGGTATTTGGTGCTGAGTTGCCTAATCACACTGAGAAACCTGCAGGCCTTCTCCCAGAACGACACAGATGAGTTTACAAGCACTGAAAACCCCAGCAAGAAATCACTCGTTTAAAACAACACGGCAATGGTTGGCAGAAAGTAGATCTATCTAACATATAAATTGCTAGCTGCGGAGGAAAGGTGATATTAAGCATGGCGACGTTCTTTCACGTGCCCTTAGACGCACCATGTGTAGGTGAGCACACGTTTGGCAGGTTCGCAAACACTTGTCACTCAAAGAAGATGAGCAATACACAGAGAAACGTACCTGTAGATATTTCATGCAACTTACAACTGACCGTTAGAACAGATGTGTGAAAAACTTGGTGTGTAAGGGTGTGTGTGTGCGTGTGTGTATACGTGTTTGTGTTTTTGTGGGTGTGTGTATGTGTGTGTTAGTATGCCAGATACTGTCCTTGTGGTCACATTTATACAGTTCATGTGTGCAAAAACAGATATATTTATCAACCAATCATGTGCTTTCTCCAAGAGAGGTTGGCTCCTCCCCCTCTTCCTCTAGAGCCTCAGAGATTGGACCATGAGCTTGTAACTCCTCCCCTCTTCCAGCTCTAGAGAGGACCTCCATCCAGCGCCGCTGAAGCTCCTCCCCATCTGCACTGAAGTAAACTGTCAGGTGACTCTGGCTCATTTTGAAGGCATTGCGACGTTCCAGACGGTCACATGATTCAGGTAGGGACACTTCAAAGCCAATGAGGGGGATGCTGCGCTGGGCTTTTACATCCTGTTCACAGCCAAAGAATACAAAACTTAAAACTGTGTACAAACAGTGGATCACTATCACTGACCACATCAGTCTCATGAAAGAGAGAGAGAGAGGGGGAGACAAATATTCCCTTCATATTTTTTGAATTAATCAGCCGATTTCCCACCTGTGGAGCACCATATATGTAAAGCACCAATGGTTCATTTTCAGGGATGACGAACCAGGCCTTCTGCCAGCCACGTCCACTGCCCTTCTCCATGTGGTGCAGGAAGCTGCAGAGCACACTATTCTCTGCCGCAACAGAAGCCTGTTTCTGTAGGACACACAAGATTTTATAATTATTCTAAAGACATTCTCCCTAATTTCAATACATTTGAAACCTGCCCACTCTCAGTCCTCAATTTCCACTTAGGGAAATCCCTGACAGCATCTTTTCTGGGTAAGGGGCTCATTAGCAACTCCACAGCTAAATTGCTTCAATGAAGGATACTCTTAATACCAGTGGCCAGAAATAAGGTCCAGCTTCTCTCTTCAGTCTGCTATAAAGGGCAAGCTCTTCTGAAATGCTAATGTTCCAAATCCAGACATATTTCACATATTTTTGAAGCGACAGTGAAACAGGCAAGCATGTCATATTGAAGTCAGTTTCTATGAACAAATGATGCGGTGTTCAAGAGTTCACTTCATTAGCAGGTGCACATCATACTTCATTAGCTCAACCCACTGTGTCTGAAGTATGAACAAGGTCAATGTGTCTTACCTCTAGAATGGAGCGTCTTCTTTGAGTGCTACTGGTCAGACTCGCTGGAGAGGGTGGAACTCCCACCAGCGTTGTATAGCAGTCTATACACACACGGTTTGCTCGATTGTTATCATACAACAACCGAGCACGGAACTCTGAGCACTTCCCACACACCACCTGGAAACAAAACATCTGATGTTAGCCCTTTCCTGCTGAAACTTGTATTCTAACTGTAGGGTAGTGAAACATTGTGCATTTCTGTAGCCCCTGGCACCTAAAGTTCTCCAAGATTCTGAATGCTGTTTTTATTAGAATCTTTAGAAAAGGAACTCATGGCAAATAAACCACAATGAATAGAGAAGGATGTTCTAAAGCCTTCCTAATAGTCGTAAACCCGCATGAATCATGCCCCCCAATGTTTGAACTTGTTTGAATGTCTATAGAAGAATGTGGGGCAGATTTGTGTTTAATTTGGTAATTAATGGGTGTGTTTAGGTGTGTGTTTGTGGTTACACTCACGTGTCCACACGCTTTGCAGTGGTGGCGTCTCTTAGTGATGGAGTTGAACGGCTCCTGGCACTTCATACACAGCGTCACCTCTTTTTCCCGGATTGGAGTTGGGGCGCGCTTTCCCAGTTCTGTGCAGTTCTAGGCCAGCAAAAGAAGAAGTGTCCAAAAGAGAATACAAAGCAGAGCATGCATGTACGCACAGACACGTGCGCGCGCGCACACACACACACACACAGACAAACAACCAGAGTTAACAAATGTGGAGCAGATTAAAGATTCCTACCGGTGAGTTGGGGGGTGTGCAGTCCTCCTCACGCACAGAGCAGTTCAACATCCGGAATGTCTCAACACTCTGCTCATGCCTCTGAATAGTGGCCTGGATCGCCTGAAAGATGGAGAGAAAGCATGTAAAACTCAAATAAAGAAAAGACTCCATATAGTTGGTGAAACAATGGTTGGAAAAGTAAATGAGGGAGGGTCAATGACCAAATGGAAAGGTCAATAAAAACATATGCAGAAATAAATGTGCAGAAAAAATATGACGGGCAGGACAGATAAATGGGTGAACAGTTTACCTGAATCCATTCTTTCTTTTCTTCTTCAGTCCTAGCAAGGTAAATAAAATATATATATTCATATTTATTTCAGAATTATGTTACTTATATTAGTTGTTATACTTAAAAAGATCGGCTTTGGGTTTGAAATCAAATTAACAAGCATTATACTACAGAAATATTTTATATATTATACTTGTAAGACTGTCCTAATATTACCTTGCCTGCAGCTCAAGAGAACGCTGTTTTCCTGACACTAGAAACGTCCGTGGTACATTTATGCTACTTGTCTCTTTCAGCTGTAAAACATAGTTTAGTTAGTCTTTCTCCGCAGTGACATCAAACATCAATGATTTATGGATTTATTTGCAAAAAGTTTTCAAGTTACTGTAGTTTTAGTGAGGCACAATAGATGAACAATGATCTGATGACAAACCTCCATTCCGTCCACATCAATTCTAGCCCGCACTCCAAACTTCTGTCCGATCAGTCTCAGCTTGGGGACACAGTACAGTAACCTGTCATTGAACTTTAGAGAGATAAGAAGAGCAGTCATGCACAGAATCACACAAACAAATGTACATTATTAGTGTGTAATGGCAGAAATATGGGTGTGACAATGTCAATACATCATGATGCATACATTTGAAAGCATCAGCAATTTGAGTGTCAATTCACTCATTTTGAAATAAAATATATCAATATTTTCCTTTGATATGGTTTGAAATAAAAGCTCTAAAAATACCATCAAACTGTGAGGCCAAAGAGTTACATCTCTAATATTTTAGACACAAGTTCCTCACCAATATGAGGTATCTGTCCTGTGAGGTTCCGTTCTTGGCTGACAGTTTGAGGATGTGTCCCTCCTTAATGAGCTCGTTAGTCGGGTTAACAATGTCCTCTTCTCCCCCGAGCAGTTCGTACACCTTCAATAACTTTCTCATGCGCTCCTGAGGGGCACAACACAACATACACAGAAACACACATAAACATAAGCTTGTAACATGCGGTATGACAAGCAGATATAGAAAAAATAGATTTATCTTTCCACCAAAAGCAAATTAAAATCAGTGTGAAAGAAAAATGAAAGAAAAGACACCTTCAGCTAATCAGTGATTCACACTTGACATCGTCTGTCTGGCTCAATTACATTTGGCTAGGCTTTTCTCTCTCACAGAGAAGAGACCATGAAAGCAAAAACACTGGCAATTAGCAGGTCTAAATGACAGACTTTGGACAGCCCCTGCTCATGAAAAAAGGCGACTATCTCTAATTACAAAGTGGAATAGCTAAGTGGCAGTGTGGGCTCTTTTCGCAAATGCTGAGAGGGGTTCATCTGGGTTGGGTGCAGTTTGGAGTGCAAGAAAAGGGTGGTATTGGGAGTTTAACACATATAGACCTCTATCTGTTCAGGGCTCAGATGCCTCTGTGTGGGGTTTCAACTCTCATGAGAAAATTCACTCACCATTTTCCTGATGGCTGCATTGGAATGCTCAGCTGCCGTAGCAATCAGTTCCAAAGATTCTGATGAACAGAAATTGCTGATTACCTTTTTGATTTTTGCTGGCTGGCAATTAATGTACCACAACCACGTAGCCCCAAAACGGCTGCTGGCATGACAAATATTATATTATGTGGCACAGCAAGAAGATTTACCGGAGAGCATGTATTTATATGACTTATAAGAAAACTCTTGGATGTTTATATCATTAGATCAGATGTTTAGATTACAGTATTTAATTTCAAATGCCTATTTCTTTAAGCAGAATTACTATTTCTTAAAAACTGTTGGATGGATCTATTGGCCAATAGGACAATTAAGACAAATGGCACTAGTTTGTATAATGTTCCCACCAGCAGGACTTTAGAATAATACATAATGCTCAGTCAGCATGGACAGCAGCTCCACTGGGCAGCTTTGAAAATGGACAGATGGTTAACCTTAAATAAAGCCTTTCTGACTGTGGCAGTCTCACACACTCACTTTGTGCATCTTTAAAGTCATCAGCGTCCTCAGGCAGACGGTGCAGGTAGTCCTTCAGCAGCAGCTCATACCGAGGGATTCGCTGCACGGGCTCCAACATGTGGTGCTGCAGGGTGAGGTTACCACACATCTCCTCTTTCTGCCACACAAACACACACACACACACCCGAAGGAAGAAAATCAAAGTCAGACATTTCTGAGCTCATACATACAGATACATACAGATGAAAAAAAGTATACTATATTAATAAAAAATAATTATTAATTCATAATAAACATAATCACTTAACAGTCTTTATAGTAAAGCTCTACAAGGGCAAAGCCCAGAAGTATAAATCTTTCTCTAAACAGATAACACCATGATCTCTTTAAGAATAAATTCCCTTTAGATTATATATTCATACGCAGAGATATGCAGAAAGGAGCTATGGGAATAATTAGATCCCTCATCAATTCATCTGCTTTTACTGCTCTTCCTAAATCCAAGGCTGCTGCAGGGTTGAAGTTTTTTAAATCAAATTAAATGCTTTTTAACATTTTGGAAGAGCTGAAAAATGCAACACATACTAAAGCAAACGTGGCACGTATTTATCTTTAATGTATTCAAAATGTTTGGAAATCAAACTAGATATGCTTAAAGATCACACAATCATTGCAGAGTCTTTTAAGTGTGTTTGACCTGTCTGCTGGTCTTCTAGCTCTATCAGTATGAACAACAACTGGCTTTCCAAGAAAGTTAAAAAAAATAGCCTCTTTCATCTAATGCTTTTGGTGATAAGAGGTGATGATGCATTCGTTATTTTAATCAAACGTTTCTATCAAAATACAGTATTAATTAATGCAAAGTATCCTCACAGGGCTTATGCTGGGTGTCTATGCTGTTGATCTTTTAGTGTTTGTTCTTGTCAGAACTGTATTTCGAGGGTACGTTTTTTGAGAGTGGGTGTGAACTTAGCGAGGTGGCATCCAATTAACACCAGTTATAAATGTGCTAGAGACAGCAGGCAAGAAATCCTTGTCTTTCGTACCTCTACGGAAAGTGTGATAGTCTTACTCATCTTAGCTAAACAGAGACTTTTAACGGAAGGCCTTTTGCTTTCACTGACTGCTCAAGAGTCATACACTCATGGCCTTGCTCTCCAAACGCACACAAAAAACGCATTTCCTCTGCTGGGACTGAACCCACTAAGGAAGAAAATTCACAGGAATTCACAGGAAGAATTTTAAAAATAAAATGGGGTTACTAACACTGCGTCCTGGACCTTTTTGGCCTTTTGAGTATTTGGCTGAAACTCTCTGTTTCTCTGCTACCCTATATACTGCATTCTTACATGTGACAAATTGTGAAAGAAGGGCTGATAAGACAGCAGTCTCTTTACAGAATTCAATGCATTTTGTTTGTGATAAAGTAAAAAATCACTGTGTTTCAGCTAGGAAAAGGCACTCATAATCCCAGATCTCGCTGCTACCAATTGATACAAATAACACTAAAATGGACATGTCTGTGCTTTTATGCACACATGAGAAACACCACCTGGGGATGAATATGAGATTGAGAAATCTGGATATCACAAAAAAATTTTCCCTGATTTTTCCATTTCTGACAAAGCTTAAAGGCCTTCAAAAACTAAAGACTGACTTGTTTCCTCTGTCACACCACAAGATCATCTACACCATCAAATACCTCTGACCGTCAAATGAGCTCCTGACCTGCAAAATGGACCACTTTTGTCCAAAGGGGAACATCACAAAGCTTATATCAATAAAATTTGGCCTTAGTGTAGTTTTTGTGTGTGCATGTTCCTGTTGGCCAAAGTAAAAGGGAGCTACATGTGTGACTGGAGATTTCTGCATGGTACTGTTTTCTATCACTGTAATAGTTTAAGTAAGCATGCACACACATTGTGAACTGAATTCAGATCATGTCACAAGTGTTTGTTGAATATAAGAAAATGTGACGGTGAAATGTGAAGTATATTCCCATGCATGTGTTTGCTTTCTCTAAATGGTGGGTTGTCACTGATACAAAACAAATACTATAACTTTGTTAGATCATGGTCTTTCTATATCAAAATTGAGAGATTACATCAAGATGTCAGAGATGTTATGAGATGACACTGCGTCATTAAAAGGACTTTGGGCTGCTTCGAATCACAGAATACAGCAGATAAAGTCTCACAAGAATGTTCTAAAACCCAAAATATGTGCATAGATTTGTCCTGTTCATACCTGAATGTCGTGGATGATAGCTTTGAACTGCGAGGATCGCTCCATCCAGGTGTTCACCAGCTCCATGGCAGTGTCAAAGTTCTTCACATACTCACCATACATCTTCAGGAAGGGAGCTAGTTTCTGCAGGATATCCCCAATTCGTGGGTTAGCATCCCTGAGGGCAGAAGGCAAAGGTCAAATTACATCTGTACATCTATCTGCGCACTAGGCCAAGCAGCTCTGCATATTGTAACTGTGGCCCCTTTGAGAACTATGCATTTAGTCTAATAGAAGAAATAGTTGGGAACTATAGGAAATGTTTTTCCTAAAACAGCAGGATTACAATTGAGCTGATCTCTCTGCCTTTCTTGATCTTTTTCTGTGACTTCTTTGCTCCACTGTGCTTTATTTAGGCCGTTGTCATACAGCTGCTATGGCGCTGTTGCCACTGTGCTCGAGTCATCTTTTGTCATCATTTTTCTCTCTCTGTTCACTTTCTCTCACATTTCTTTGTCTCTTTAATCTCTCCATCCCCACTCACCACTCCTCCATGCGTTTCTCCAGTGCTGGCAGCAAGAACTGCTGGTGGAAGCAGTAAATGGAGCAGATGTTGGAGAAGATGCCCATGACCACCTCACAAGGAAAAGACCCCCGGGCCCTTGCCTCCTCCATCAGTCGCCCGCAGAACACCTGGTCCAGTAGATGAAGTCTGGACACATAGGCCTTCTCTGTCTGGAGGAGCTCATTGGCAATATTAAACACTCGCTGCTGGACGGACAGCTGCAAGGTGGAACATACATACATACATACATGAATACATACATACATAGAAAGTTTTTTCCCTCAAATACCTAATTAAAGTGTCAGCTCAACAAAACAAAACAAATGTACACAATATTCTCCTTACCCCAAATATAGCTGAACTGTAATATATCTATAAATATAGCTGAGCCAAATATAGCAATGTCATGTTTGGTGTCTGAAGTTTGCCTTTTTATTGTTGAACTGGAGCTTCAAGGCAAACGTAGCTGACAAGTTTATACATTCCCAAATAGCACTGTGAAAACTGCATGCATAACACAGAGCTGGTAAATATTATGAAAAAATGACTAAATGTACTGCGTTTGACTGATTGTGATGTAGAGAAAACGAACACATTTACATATATCTGTCTATTCAGCCTGAAGGAGTTTGACTCCACCTATTCACTATGAGTCACGCTATGAAAGTTTTGCTACATGAACACAGACCACGTGAAAATATAACTACAGGAAAAATGAAGGATATAGGCTCTTTAAATAAAATCTCACACGAACCTGAATATGTCGTTTCTCACATTGTACACTGACCTTTTAAAATATCAGGGCTGTTATGTCCTAAAAACTCTTAATTTAATAACTCTATGGAAAACATTGAATAGCTGAAGCTTGAATCTTAAAAGTCGCCTATACCTTCAATCATTTTTATCATTTTTATAGATGACAGTATGTCATTCAGTGCCAGCGAGATTGGTGAATAACTGAGTGTGGGTGGAGGTTAGCATGTGATGAGTGAATGTATTTGGGGAACTATAAATGGGATGTTTTCCAACGTAATAAGTTCTTCCCCAATTCCCAGTGACTAAATGGTAATGTTTCAATTGTTTAAACTGTGTGAACATGCTATAATTTCACAGTAAACTCACCTCCACTGAGTCCTGTCTTTCTGCTTTTGGCAGAGGCTGCAGGGCCATAGGGTTCATCTCACTCTCATCTCCACTACCTTCTTCCAAATCACTGTCCCCTTCTGAGTCCCTCCCACCCTCGGCTGCAGTGGCCCCCTCTCCCACAGTTCCTTCCACACAGCCACATGAGGAAGAGGAGGAGAGGCGAGGAAGAATGACTGTGGGACTGCATGGGCAGATCTCTCTCTCGTGCCCAATCCGGTCCTCATCCCCAGCGAAACACAATTCCTCACTGTGAGACGGAGAGCTGATGCTGTCAATGCCACTGTCCCTATTGGCCAGTTTGCCGTCTGTCTGTGGAGGAGGGAGGGACAATTGGTCCGAGGGGATTTCTGATTGGTTCAGGTCGCTCATATCCACAGTGTCCAGCAATTTGTCTGAGGCACTGTAACCTGACTCCATGGATAGACGCTTTTCAGAGCAAGAGGCACCTAGCTCGTTTTCATCCTCCTCCTGAATCTCCTCCTTCACTTCCTCCTCCGCTTCCTTCTCGTCCTCCTGCTCCTCTTGCTCATCTTTGGACAGAGGAGTCTCCGCAGGGCCTGGAATGGATGTGCAGGGCAGGATGATCTCTGATGGCTGGGTCAGATCACCCACAGCAGCCTGAGGCTCAGGGACCCGTGGAGCACACATCACTCCCCCTGTGATGTCGGGCACCACAATGATTTGCTCCCTGTTAATAGACAGAAAACAATGAGAAAGAATGATCATTTTACCTCAACCTGTTCCACCTGCTCCAGCCTGGTATTCCTCAAAACATCATTTTATCCAGAAATCTTTCTATGTGAAATACATCTCTGTTGTTGTACAAAAGTACATTAAATTGTAAACAAGCAAGAAATAAATGCATAAAAAATCTAATACAAAAAGTACATTAGACTGTGAAATGTGCTCCAAATTAAGATGTGTGCATGGTGAATGACTGCAACAAATGCAGAAGTGCTATCTCTCTCCGACCTCTCAAAGCGTTCGATGAGCGATAGGACACACGTAGGAGAAGAACTTCCTTCAGCTCGTGAAAGCGTCTGTCGTGATTGGCGAGGGTCTGCTGGAAGTGGGCGGGATGGCGGTGGTGGGAGGGGCTTGTCTGGGGGCCGGGGTCGACGGGCATTCTGTTGCTGTAGATGTGGTGGTTTTGGGGGCACTGAGTGAGACAAAATCAATACAACAATCGTTATTGTTAGACTGGCTGTGTCAAGTGACCACACATCAGTGGAACATACAATTAGTGTCAGGCCCACTGAGCTCTATTTCATGTCACAAGCGTTTGGTAATTCTGTACATGTATCAACCAAACAATTAAATACCAAATGAAAAACCCCAAGTATTGAATGCATTGTGAATACTCATATTAGGCCACCTAATTTTACTGTGTGACTTACAAAACAATACTTCACCATAAGCAGTGCTACTGACAGACAAGCTCTATTGTCCTACCCTTCTATAAACTTCCGGCAGAGTTTAAACCCCACAGTAATCTACAACATCTGGTTCTAATAAACAAAGAATATGTAGACCTCTGCAAGGTGTATGAAGTGTGTCAAATCAGGGTTGGTGCAGCTTGGCATATAGGGTCGGTTTCCCAGAAATCGATTAAGGCTAGTCTTGGACTACCCTTTCATTTTCAAAGGAAAATCTTTATTCGCAGCACTACATAATCCAGGACTAGGCTTAATCCCTGTCCGGGAAACCGACCTATAATGCTTAGGCACTCCTGTCCAGGAGTACAATTGACATTAGAAAATGTAACATAACCTTTCTGTAGCTGTGACACAGCACTGTATATCTCAGCCTCACACTGATCATTTCATGTTGTGTATGTTTTTGCTCATCAATATTCTTCCACACGATAACTGGGAATCGATTAGGTGCTAAAGCAATCCTGACTGCTAGTCTAGATTAATCTATAGCAGGATCTACAGGTTGATACAAATAACCATGCAAACATTAATGAAGCTCAGTCATGAAACAAGACATATGTTTCGTTAAATATAAACAATTTAGTTATTTATGAGACAGTTCAACTGAGCGATGCATGTAATGTGGATAATATGAGGCAAAAGAGGCAAATGATAAAGACAGAGTGATTGGCTAGTTCACTACACAACACCATGACTGCAAACAGTGCTGAGTCCATGAACAAGATGATTACAGGTCTTTTGTGGATGAGTAGCCCCAGCAACAGACAAAGCAGTGGTTAAATTTTTCACTTTGACCAAGCTTCCCTTTAACATAAATTAAACCAAGGGTCACACCTTGTGGTTTGGGTCCAGGTAAAGGTGGGCGTGTTTTCGGGGGCGGAGGGGGTGCATCTTGGGGCCCATTTTCTTCACTAGTGCCATTGCAGTGTTGGGGCCCTAGGGGTCCAGGGTCCGAGCAAAGGCGCTGGGGGGTATCGTGGTCTCCTGGGCAGGGGCCCGGCTCCAGGGAGAGACTCTTAGTCAGGAGCCGAGGACTGGATGCGGATGGGCCTGAGGAAGAGAGAGAGAGGCAGAGAAAAGCAAAATTGGTATTAGAATTTTCATGACATCCCTCGACCTCCTCCTCAAAAATAACACTTAACTGGAAGAGTCAATAAGTGAACATGCTTATGTCTTTCAGTGAACATGCCTGGGAACGCTTGTGGCAATTGTTACAGTCAAGAGCGAATGTTTGAGAGATTCCTGTTCCTTTCTCTCTGTGGGCAAAGATGTAGTTGATATACATACATTTGAGCAGCTAATTTGAAAGTAAAATGCATTTTCAATTCATTGTGACTATACGGAAATTCTCTAATTATACAAAAAGACTCTTGACACTTTCATATTCCCTAAATTTAAGGCTCTGAATTTACACTAGAATAAAAATTTGTTTGGCACAAAATGATCAAACAATTTGGTCCCTTAAGTCTCTGGTTTTAATAACCCAGACTCTCCAACTCCAATTCTCTTTCTTTCTTTGTCATGCTCTCGTTCCAGCATAGTCAAACACTGCATCACTTTCACAGCAGTGACGATTACAGAATAAAGGAGTTATCATTGATAATTCCAGGCTGCTGCTTCTTGACTTTAGGTTACGGAAAGAGAGCAGCAGATGAAGGAAAATATCAGTATTTAAATGCAAATCCGAAAGAGCTCACTTTGATGAACGAGCTTGGTGTGCAGGGTGGATTACGGCATTAGAGAGAGAGGACAGCTGAGAGAAGCAGAGTACAGCAAAGCTCTCTCACACTACAAACATTTCATCATAATTTTTATATTCATGTAAGTGCCATTTAATATGAAGACAGTCTGACAGAATATTGAAGGGAGCAGAGCAACATAAAATCCCAAAACACTGTCATAATGCTCATTTACACTTCAGTATCATATCTGGATTGAATGTTACCAGTGGCTTTTGATGCATCCAATTTAATCTTTGGCTGTAGATGCTCTTGTCCTGCATTCAGTGGTGCTGAAATAACAGTTTAAATCAATGGGATAGTATCCAGACATTCAGCTGGGTCATTCTGGGTGTGAAACATGCTGCCCTGTTCTAACATGCCAAATTCAGCTTATAGTGATGATCTAAGATGATTAATACTGATTGTAATACTGATATTGTAGAAGGCTGTAGTGTACAAAAGAGCCTTCTAATGCCTTAGACGCACAATCCAGTCTTTCATTTGATCTTTCACATGGTGATCTCAAACACATCTCTAACAAGTCTTTCTGGTCTTCAAAATATATTTTTCAAGAAAAAACATGAGAAGTGACAGAGGAATAACACCAAGCACAAAACTGGGGCTGTGTCCCAATAGTTGATTTTGACAGGTCTGGTAGCAAGGCCACATGCTACAGATCAGGCAAAATCAGGGCAAGCAGATAGGAAAGAAATCTTAATTCAACTGTTTGACCGCAGGCAGAATTTGTTTTCCCCACAACTGGAAGTCAGCAAGAAGCTAAAAGTTGTTTGTGCATGAAAAAAGCAGGGAAAGAAAAAATATGAGTACAATCTCTTCCTCTGGATTTCCCCTCCCCACATGTCTTACGCTCTCATGGTCTGTAGCTTGTTGCCACATTCATTGCCAACAACAACAATTTTCACACTGCGGGATCTGGACTCATCGACAGCAGAGTCTGTGCTATATATCTTTCAAGTGCCAGCGAGGCATCAGCAAGCTTTCTGGATAGCATCTTTGAACAACGCATATACAGCTGAACAAGAGCCCTGAGTGAATACCAATTTGCCTCTGATCTAGAGCTTTAATCACTGTTTTCCAAAAACTGTTGCAGAGTGAAAAATCAGCGTTAAAATTGCGTAGTGTGAACTTAGCTAACCAATCACTAAACGTGGGTATTCTTGGTGTTTTGATCAATCAGTTTATTTAAACAACTCAACATAAGCATTTGGTGAAAATGATGCAGAGTAACACATTAAAGGTCACATCAAGGAATCCCATGTTTTCAATATTTTTTTAGCTTAGTGCTGGTCCAAAGGCCATGGTTTGATTATTTAGTATGCTTATTTATTGTCAGTTTAGCTGGTTTAATGAATGAAGAGCCAAATTCCCATTCTATTGCTAGTATTCAATGTTTGTTGCCAGGACTGCACCATTTAAGGCAAAAATGTTTAAGGTGGAACTGGAATTAAGGGCTTCACAATTTCCAGTGTTAACGCAGTTAGTTTTGGCAGCAGTTGACAAGTTATTTAAAATGTAACATTTTATTCTACTTTTGTATACATTTAGCAGTGCTACTATTTGTCTTTATGTCCATCTCTTGGCTTTGGAGTGTCTAAACAAGTTACTGAGCTCAACTCCTTCCATCAAGTGCTTAGTGTTTAACAGGCATATTTAGTGCAAATCCAATGCCTTGAGATAAGCAACAGAAAATAAAAATAACAATAATAAGTTGCTGAATAAAGTTGATATGCGTGCCAGAAAAGGTTAGCCAAACCAAGCAGTGTGTCTCACATATATTATATGTCAAGTTAAAATTTTACATTTTAAAACTTGGATTAAAAATATGTCATATTTAGTACAGGTTAACTATATTGTAACTTAACCAGGCAGTCCGAGTTTTTCCTAATAATCATAAAACATGTCAGCTCAGTTTTATGCCTGCAAGAGCACATAAAAACGGCTGCGGTTTCAAAATAAGACCCTTTAAGCTCTGGTGCAACCCATCAGAAACATGTTTAAATCATCATCCTGAGATATATACCAAGAGCAGTGTACACAAGGATTTCCTTTTTTTCCATATTTTAACATGGCTCAAGCCATGTACAGTGGAGGAAATAAGTATTTGACCCCTCATGGATTTTGTATGACTAAGAAATGAAAAGTCTCAGTGCAGTATCATTTTAACGGTAGGTTTATTTTAACAGTGACAGATAGCACATCAAAAGGAAACTTGAAAAAATAACTTTAAATAAAATATAGAAACTAATTTGCATTTCATTGAGGGAAATAAGTATTTGAACCCTCTAACAACCATTAAGAGTTCTGGCTCCCACAGAGTGGTTAGACACTCCTACTCAATTAGTCACCCTCATTAAAGACACCTG
>JBBPDB010000017.1:15427060-15440794 GCA_037974465.1 Brachypetersius altus | reverse complement strand
TCTCTCTCTCTCTCTCTCTCTCTCTCTCTCTCTCTCTCTCTCTCTCTCTCTCTCTCTCTCTCTCTCTCTCTCCCCTGCTGAGGCCGTGATGCTGTTGCTCTCTCTGGCCTTGGCGCAGGTCGAAGGATTTAAATGGAGAGATTTACCCCCATGATTTCCCTGGGGAGATGGCCATCTGCCTACTGTCACCCGGCCCACTCTTGCCACTCCTACACGCATGCACGTGCTCCACAATACACTACCACTGGACAAGCCAGAGGGCATTTACTTATATATACACACACGCACATGCACTTAAGACAAATGTAACCAGCTGTCCTATTTATAGCTATAACAGAAGCTCTGTTGACTGAGCTATAGTATACATTCATTAGAGACAACTGTGCCTCACAGTGACATGTATTCATATGTATGCTCCGTTCGAGTGCTTGATGAAAGGTTGTATACATGAGATGGGTACCTAGTAAATCTGATTTCACTCTGTTCAGGTGCTTGTTCAAATATACAATGAAGAATGTACAATATACAATTACCACTTGGAAAAAGAAAGCATGGCGTCCTGAATAATACATAATATAGGGGTCCTCAAGTTATGACTGAGATGCGTTCCTAGGGCGGTGATGTAACCCGAATTTTGGTGTAAGTCAAAACACCTATCCTCACACAGTTGTAAACTGTACTGTAGTAACAGAAAAATGGCAAAGGAGCCATGGTAAAGCAAACAAAGCAACTCAAATGGAACGCTTGCGCTCAGATAAGCGTCTTCCCTCACTCATAAGCTGCATTACTGCGTATTCTGCCTATGTTTCCTTGTTGTATTAAAAAAGCACATAGATCACACAGAAGCGTATCAAGTACGTATATACCTATATTACTTTTATTACTATATTACTAACAATTAAATGCCATGTTATTCATAGCCATTTCATGAACTTGTGCATCATCTAGTATCCCAAGCACCATTTTCTTAAGCCGTTTGATTTTATGTTGAAAAAACAGTGTTTCCCAGTTTCCAGCGTCACTCGAAGGCAGCTTTGTAATAAAAGTGACAGGTGCATAAATGTGAAAAAATGCTACTGCTCTGGACACCACTGAAAGTGTCTTGGTGGTTAGGAAAAGAACTTCAATGATTAGATTTTGGACAAGACATCACTTTATCAGTCAAGCCATTTGATGTCTGATGTTTGCATCTTTACATTTGCACTGGAGCTGTGAGGCTACTAAAGCAAGTAGTAAAAGCTGAACATCATCAAGCTGCAAGCCTGAATCCTCACACAACTACCTCAAACAGTGTATGGTAATTTGCCTATTTTAATAGGTAGAAGTATGTCATGCTGTTGCACAAATCTGTTTGAAATTATTTATCAGTTATCTCAAACAGCAGTTTAGCTGGGCTGGCATTTATTAACTTCCTGTTTTTGTACCTCCAGACAAAACAAATACCAAATATGAGCAAATATGAATAAGGAGCAAATTGTGTCAAAGTGATTTTTGAAGAGCTGATCATATTTCAGTGAAAAATCTCCATTCAGAGTACTCTGGAGTCCAGGACTAGTTTTAATCCCTCTCCGAGAGACCTTCCGTTTAAGTCACTAAAACAGAGTGAACAGAGTGATCCAGTAATTCTTGTTCCAGGTTCAGGGGATCCATATTCATAAACAGTTTAAAGCTCTATCAAATCCCAACTCTGCAGCAAAATACCCATCCCTTGAAGAGATAGTACAGTTGTTTAAGGAAAAGAAAAGCACAAGGCATAATTTGTAAGGCTGATCCTTTGTGTTCTGTGGGGACTGGGTGAACTAGGGGTTAATGGGGCTGACCCCTGCCTCCCCTTTTCTTTACCTTTTTATTGCCCATCAACAAACACTGTGCATCATCTTAATTAACAGCACACATGTCACACATGGGGCTATCCACCATAGCTTTAACACTTGTGCGAAGCAAATTAACTGAGTGACACTGAAGTACTATATATCAACATCTCCTTTGAATAAATTTGTCATGGTGGTAAAATATGCAAATTGGCTACTTTACAGTGGATCACCTTATAAAATCTGTTGAGAGTAACACAGTTCAGGATTACGACACAAACTAGTACAGAATATCAGAAACAAAAAAGAAGGGGCCATGCATTATACAATGTTGACTATTCAAGCTCTGGTCTTCCCATGAGAGTTCATCTGGTAATGAGCACTTACTGTACATTGAGATTCACATTTGAATACCAGCTGTAGTGAATATGGCCTGTGGAACCTGGGAAATATGGCCTGTGGAACATTTTGACTGGTACAGAATGATGGTGGATTCAAGTAGGCTGTCATGATTGCTCAAATAAGACTAATTCCTTTTAAAAACGACTGAATGGAACATTACAGTTTTTCAGTAAGTGGTTACTTTGCTACTTTAATGATATCCACAAGTCACTATAAAGACCAGTCCTGCTGGATATTAGCCAGTACACTGCCAGGAACACACAAATGTGCTAATGTTTTTAGTCAGAATTAGACTAAAGAGAAAAGAATTAAAGTATAATTAAACATTTGTTGTTTATATGTGTGTGTGTGTGTGTGTGTGTGTGTGCATATACATATATTAAGAAATGGTTGAACATGGTAAATGGTTAAAAAAAAATTATACCATAGATGCATTCATTTTGCCTTTTTTCAGGCAATAAGCTCAGCCATTCAACCAATTTGCACTAAAAGCAGCAATGCTATCATCCTGTCTTTTGTAGAAAAATTTAAAGATATGGGTGACTTTCCATTTCCCCCCCAAACATGTTTTTGCCTGAATGCCTTTTAGCCACAAGCGCAAACATTTAAGGACCTTCTCATGTGTTCCCCTGAGCCATTAAGGGTTATGTTTTTAGTGTAATTAGATGTAAGGGAGGTCAGCAAGCTCCTTCTAACATGGTTCTGATTGGAGTTCTTCTAGGAATGCATCCAGATGCTTAGCAAATCTGTGCTGCCAGTACAGCAATGACAGTGACAGCAGTATTTATATGTACTATAAAAGGTAAGCATTGGCCTTCACCTCTCTTTGGTAAACAAATACTAGGAAAGCTAGGAACTGGATCTCCAATGAACTACAAATAATTACCATGAAGTGAACTCGAAGTGAGCTTGCCAGCCCACAAAGGCAGTTTTATATTATGTCTCTCTGGGATGGATCTGTGTTATTTTGAGATTAAAGCTTTGAAACCCCGATCAGAAACCTCTGAAGATTCGATTATTTTGAAACCATAAGGTTTGGAAAATGGATTATGGCTCCACTACAAGTGGACAATAGCTATGTTAATTATGCTTTATGGTAGTAAGCTGAGAATTAATACTAAATTTAGCTGTGCTGCCGGTGGCATTGTTTTGGCCTTCCCAGAATGGACTGTATGTGGTGCCGGGATTAATGTAGGGCTGTTTTGGCAGTGGAAAATGTGGGTCTTTAAGGACAGCAGGAGTGGTTCTGGTGTGAGCTGAGCTCCGGCCTTCAGCCTCCAGCCTCAGCTGTTTGCATGCTGTCATGATCAACTCATTCCCAGAGGGACGTATTGGTTTCACCCCTTTCCTCCTCCAGCTGTCTTCCATTCACATACACACACACACACAAACATACATACACACTCACACCGTACAGATGAGGAGACTCTCCTTTAAGCTACAGAATTTAATATGATGACGTTGCTAGTAATAAATAAAGACTTATAGTGACCAATTACCATCAGCTTAATTTCAAACATTTTTATCACTGGCTACCAGCTTTCATTCTTTATTAGAAACAAAATTCCAGTTTTGTCCTATCGATTAGCACATCGCTGTAACATACAATATAAACATTCCACAAACACACACTGGACACTATTTTGAGATACAAAACTGGATCTGCATTGATTTTTTTAGGCTGGAAGAAGACAAAGGGAGCTGGTGCCGCTTAAGAAAATAAGCTGTGGTGTTTACTCTGAGAGCAGCGATAAAACATCAAAAGAGCCGACATTGTGGTTACAATGGAGAGCTTTATCAGGGTTTCCCCTGCAGCGGAGCAGGGCTTTCTGCCTTAAGGAGACTGAGATAGGTGAGGCTAATCTGAACCTCTGCATTCCCTCCAGTCGTCTGCCAGAGAGAGTGGGTGCGTGCGTGTCAGGGAACAGGAGGTTAGCAAGGGAAAGAGTCAGGAGAGCTAGGCCTGGATTCAAGATTAAAGATTTCCAAGCCAAAGCTTAGTGTAGGTTAGATTTTTAACTTTTTATTCCACTTGATGAATTCACATCGTTATGAGCCATTTCTTTTCTTGCGGGTGACTTACACCGTCTCTAGCTGTGGACCGCAGCGCACACACCGCTATGATATATGATACTCTGATTCTGATCCTTACAGCAAGCTGCTATACTTCCCCTCTATACAGGGAGTCCATTTCAGCTTGGCTACTACCCTATTTCTGCTCTAATTGTTGTTTGTCTATGTGTCTGTGTATATGTTTGACTTGATTTCATGTAACTAATAGGGGTGGCATGACGCTTCATGAAAAAAAAACTTGATTCTTCAAAATAATTGAATTATTGATTCTTTAAAATAATTGCCATTACTTGTTAACAAAAAATGTGCCAGTCGAGTTTCTAGGCGTACACAAATGTATGTTATTCTTCTTTAAAAGCTTATATTTTTATACATGTTTGGAACAAACGTATTAATTACTAAGATCATTAAAAATCATTAGTTTAAATCAAATACACTACTATACTGACAGTAAGAAGCAGCTAGCTGTTGAGAATCATCACACAGATCAGCCAAAATCAAATAGTAATTAACAAACTGGCAGGATGTCAAATGTACTTTTGGGGCAAAACAAACTTGTTACCAGTAAAAATACTGAAAAAAGAAATAGAATGTATGTGTGGTCCATTAGTTTTGCCATTTTATATTAACACTTTAAATTGCAAGGATGAACAAACTAAGAGAAATGGTCCAAAATCATTGGCATTTCTTATTCAAAATGCTCAGAGGTTATATATAAAATAAACAGATAAAACGGTTTTGTGCTGGAAATATTATATTACACGTGCATTTGTGAATAATTAAGTGTGTGAGCATGTCTGTGTGTGTGTGTTCTGGAATGCAGACGCTTTGTTAGACTGAGACGGGGTCGGAATGTAGCCGGTGATCTTTGACTTGGTATTTTAGAGTCTGGAATGACACACAGAATGGAGGAGGTAAAGGGGAGGCAGCGAAAAAAAGGAGCTGCTGCAGATTCATTCAGTCCGGTCATAAGGTCAACTGAATCAAATGTGCTCCAAATCCTCCTTTCTTTCTCTTTTACGCTGCAGCAAACCTCCCGGGATCAAACATACATACTCACGACTGCTGAAGGGAAGCAATGTGTCAGACACAGCACATAAAGACATTAAGAGTAGTGTCCTTTGTGGTTGTGTGTCTTTTTGCTGCAGTCTCTTCTATTACTTAGTATTTCTGCTATGAAACAGCAAATCCTGAAGATTATTTTCTCCTTCCTACTGCACACATGCAGCAGAGTCACATTTACAAACACTCTAAACGGCTCTGTTGATTTGAGGGTCCATCTTTACACTAAGCACCTCCCTCCTCGCTCTCTTACAGAGATAAAAACTCTCGAGGATTTGGTTGAGTAGGTTAAATCTCTCTTGCTGCCTCTCTGGTGATTAAAGCTTCCACTGACTCTGTCTCTACTCTCTCTCTCTCACACACACACAAACTGTCTGAAAGCTGAAATTTCCTTCTCTCTGTCTCTCTCTCAAAAACAGATGCAAATTTGTAGAAGCACATACTTATTAGTCCTAAGAAAAATGATTTACTTCTTTTTGTTTCAGTGAGGGGAAGCTAGTGTTCACATACATTGTTTATGATCTTTAATTTGTTATAAAGCTGCTCTTAGTACTCACAGCTTCAAGATGGTTTCCAACCCTTGTCCTGGAGCCCACCTGCTCTGCTCTGTTTAATGATTTCCCTGCTCCCAAAACACCTAATTTAGGTATAAAGGCCTTTCCTGGACACCACCCAATTTTGCTAGGTCCAGTTTTTTAATAATATTTAAAACGTATTGGCTCTTTTTGTCCCTTTCAAAGATATCAGAAAAAAAACATTATTTCATGACATGTATTCCTTGAAGTATCGTCATTTTATATTTTTCCGTATCATATTTCACCCACTAATAGCTGAGGGGCTCTAGAACTGGGGTTGGAAACCTGTGGTCTACAGTAAGAAGTAATTAGCTTTCTGAATAATTGTGGTTCAATTTTGGCCCATTCCTCTTGGAAAACTATTTTTAATATTCCAACATTACAAGCATTTTGAGATTCGAGTCAGTAGACTTAGACTGGCAAGGGCCTTTTACCTTCTTAGAAACCACTATTTTGACTGTATATTGGGGGTATTCTTTCATGGAACAGATTCATTCACCTTGAGCTTCTCTCAGTATGTTGCTCCTTTCATGTTTCCTTTGATGTTTGCAGAGAAACAGCTACATATCTTGATACTCCCACCTCCATACTTCACCGTGCATGTATTTTTGGTAACCTTCTCTGAAGTTTATTTATTGCCAAAGACATTTGTTTTATCAGAGTACACTTACCAGAACAGTTTTGATTTGTACAGAGAGATGAGATGCACATTTCTGCTTTTACTTTTTAGGAGACCTTGTAATTTCCCCATGGGGATGAATAAAGTATCTATCTATCTGTCTATCTGTCTATCTGTCTATCTATCTATCTATCTATCTATCTATTAGTCTGAGAGAAATCTTATGTTGTTGCAGTTTCAGCTGCAGATCCATGAACTCTCCATTACCCTAAAATAACACTCGGTACTATGTAACATAATAAATATATAAAGTATGAGATTTTTTCTCCTTAGACTCGTGGCCACTTCCATCTCTCATTTTTCTCTGCCTCTCTCATACACATACTCAGTCTCTTCCCATCCATCTCCTTCTCTCATACAAACACTCCTCTTGACCACTAAATTCATCTCACCCTCTCACTTGCTTGTCTCACACATACAGACTCTCTTGCTATCTTTCTCTCTCTCACACACAGACATGCGCACACTCCCTCTCTCTCCCTCTTCACTGCCACGTTGTCTGCGGCTCCTGATTGGCAGTATGGCATTCCCACACACTGACACAGTGACATACTTTTCTTCTCTTTCCTCTCTCTTCTTCTCCCCTTTCCACTGCAATTAATCACACACTCTCTTCTTTTTACTTTTTCCATTTTTCTGCTCTCCATTCTGTTCCTTCCCCCCTTTTTCCACTTCTTTTCTCAGCTCCTCTCCTTCTCGCTTCACCTTTCCTCTCTCTGCTCTCCTCCCCCTTTTCTCTTCTTCTCTTTTTTCAGCAGTGGCTGCAGCAGACAGCACTGGAGCCTGTGTCCTTGCTTATATGACCTGCCCAAAGTCTTTTCTTCACACACACACACATACACACACACACACACACACACACACACACACAAAGACGGATTGTAATAACTGCTCTATGAATGCTGAGTTTAATGTAATACAAATGTTACCTTGTGAATAAACAGTAACTATAGTGCTTTCGTGGTAAACTGCCAATAAAAGCAGATCACTTTAACAGTTTTATTCTACATGTTTCAGGGATTTCACAATTATTTGATTAAACATTTATTTCAATTAAAAATGATCAAGAATTCCCTTGTGTATGAATCAGCAATGATTAGTTTACTGACCACATGACAATGCAGATGTTACAGTCAATCGTCTTTTTTCTGCACTGTGCCACAGTATTAAGCACAGTCTCTCAGGTAGGTGTTTTTGTTCAATGATAGGTGGGGTATCGGGAGCGGAAATGAAACAATACAATTGTTGTTTTTACTGGGGCACAGAGAAATCAAAATCAGAACATAATTCACAAGCAGCCCAAACTAATTCTGATGAAAGATTACAGGAAACCAATAATTTTGTCTTAGAAATATGTTAAGTGATCTAAGACATTATGTGAGATATATACATATATTTTGAGAAACCATTAATCTGTAGATTATTTCTTCGGTTAGGTGTTGAATTGGATTCAACACAAAAACGTATTTTATTTGTATCACTTCATTCAAGACCATACATGTTCGAACATCATTAATAATAAGTAATATTTACACAAATATGCCTAAATGTATTGTATACATGTGCTGAAGATATATATATATATTAAGAGCAAAAACATGTTTACTTTGCTTGAATGAACCTGAGCAGTTGTAAAACCACTAAATAGTAAAGAATTTTTTATTATTGCTACATCAAATAGCAGGTCACAGACTATAGAAGCAGACTGTTTCTGCAGTAACACTTGTTCTCTCTCTCTCTCTGTCTCTCTCTGACACACACACACATTCATGCTTTCTACAGGAAACATTAGGGTATTGAGGTAGACTTGCCATATAATGCTGAAGTAAATTGGACTTAAAAGGCTCTGCAAGCTGCGTTGCAAGCAAGCACTGACTATTAGAAAAACTGTAGTAACTATTGAGCGTCCTTCATCCTAGACTCATTACTGTGGTGCGTTTTTTTACATCACTTGTACTGAACACACTTTTCATTCAAATTTAATGTCAAGTGCTAACATATACTAAAGATACTTTTAGTCAATCAGTTTTCTTCATCTCTACCACATTTCAAACGTGCGTTTTCTTGAAGCTCTGCAACAGTGCATTCAAAACATAGAATAAACAAACTGATAATGAAATTATCATTGCCAACTACTTTTATAATCCAATTTTATCGTTTTGTTGTTGTAGATCTAATGGTATGATACAAGATCCGGAGCTGTCTGATTGTTGGCCCTGTCCTCAGGAAATCGCAAGTTCTATCCCTGTTGGTGCTGCAGTCCATAGCAGGGAGTCCAAGAGACCACATCTGGCTTCATTCTCTCTGGATGGACAGGATGACCGTCCCTCTCCCACGTTCTCCTCCAAGCCTGTAAAACTGTGCAATAGCGTTTCACTAGCAGCAGACTGGCCTTTTGGAGGAAACACATACCTCACTTTCACCCACCCACTGTTGTTGGTGTTGCATAATAAACGGGAGTCCTAACTTCTAAGTAAAATTAGAGATGAGAAAGAAATGCAAAAATCCAATAATAAACTGTACTAATGTATTATTTATTAATTTATGAATGTGCTCTACATGACCAAGGACATGACTTTAATAAAATTAAAAAATATATAACATTTTCTTTTATGTTGATAAACTCTCCTGCTTGTCTAAGTAACAATAAGAAACAGTTCTTCATACTAGAGGTGCACTGAAATGATTTTTTTTTTTGGCCGAAAACCGAAACCAAACCACTGAAACAAATTAGTATATCAATTTTTTGTAACATTGCTGTTATGGCTGGGACTGTGTGTTTAATTATACTATTAAACTAATAATATACATTAATATTCATGGTTCAAAGAAGTTGTTGTTTGCGTGATCACTGTTTCGGTTGCATAAAAAAAAAAATCAGCCGTTTTGCCAGTTTCGGCCTAAAATTTTCGGTGTCCAAATGTTCAGTGCGTCCATACTTTATACAAATGTTTGCCATATATCTTTGAAATATTTATTTAATTTAGCATATAATTTTGTAGTTATGTATGTAGGATTAGGTCAGGGGTAAGTCAGACACCACAGAGGGGAGAGTGAGAGACAGACAGAGACGAATAAGAGAGAGGAAGAGAAACGGAGGGTGACAGAACAGTCATCACACTCTTTCCTCACACACTGCCACCATGTTCACAGCTAACCCACACACTCCCGCAGTACCTGCTAAAGATCACCAGGGCAGCCGAGGTAGCAATAAATCACCCTCTCTCAAAGCTAGCGGACAGCACAGGAACCCATCACACACTTGCAATTACCTATTTGGACTGAGGGAGTGGGTTAGGGCTGCTAAAGAATGGCCTAGGGGTTTTGGGGGATGGGTAAATTAAGGTCACTGTGTAACCAGAACACTTAGAATTGGGGTTAAGTGTCTTTCTCAAGGACATCACTTATTTCCGCTGTCTTGGAGAAGCTCATATTTCAAAGGGGTTGAGTGAGCACCATTGACTTTTAATTATTCAAAAAAAGTAAAACAGCAAAATATACTGAAATCGACAAATGAACTGAGAAAAATTCTGTAGTTTCTATTTTGGCAGAAAAACTCACACACTTTAGAAAACCTCTTTAAAACTGGAAACTGATACAGATATCTTCAAAGGTTAAAGCATATTGATTTTACAGGCCTCTTAGGCTATGCTCCCTACACTGGTTTGGCTGGTTTTGGTTGCCAAATGAGTTCGAGAGATGAATGCTTTTATAATGGTTTAACATCTGGCTAAAGAGTATCTCAGAACACATCTTGATTAAATTTGAACAATCCGTTAAATGTGTATTAAATGGGTGCATTAACACCTGCATTTTACATTGAAAAGCCTTATGCAAACCTTTAACACTCATGAAAATACCAGGTGTGAATGAGGTAGCAGTGTTTGACTAAAAGTTTGTTCTTTAGATGCCATAGAGCTGAGGGGTTGCAAGTGGTGGGAACTGCCACCAAGGCAACAATATGATACCATCACTACATTTGGCCCATGATACAATATTAGCGCTTGAACCACTGAGCTAATGCTTCACCACATGAATCTGCTGCGAAGCTTCTGAGGAACTCTTTGTATTGATTTTTTTATCAGAATATTTTCCTCATTTTTGTGTTCCAAAGCTGGGCATAAAAGTTTCATGTTTGTATGAAAAGACTAAACATTACACTGTAACTAAAAGGATATTAGGGGGGGATTGCCCATATCTGATATTTTTCCTGATGCTTCTACAGAAACACAAGGATTACCATTAAAGAGAGGTCCTGGCATTCATTAGGATGTTACTTTGACATGTACCACCTACCTAAATACTGTTGCTGACCAAGTATATCCCAATGGCAGTGGCGCCATTCACTATAATAATATGTCCTGTCTACAAAAACTGTCCAGGAATCGTTTGATGATGCTGACAAAGAGTTGAAGATGTTGACATGGCCTCCAGGTTCCCTAGGTCTCAATCCGATCAAACATCAGTGGTTTGTGCTGCATAACCTCATCCAATCCATAAAGGCCTCGGCTCGCAACTTAATGGACCTGCTGCTAATGTCTCTGTGCCTTATACCACATCACACCTTAAAAAGTTTTGTGGATCCATGACTCAATCATTTTATGTAGTGGACCTGTAAGATAGGAAGGTCAAAGTGGCCAGTAATCTCAAGTACAAGTAATGGTGTTTCTAATAAACTAGATGGTGGATGTAGAATTCCTAGTCTTTCACAAAATCCCAACCCCAAATTTCTATAGGCTTCACTGACTCCACTGTGCCCCTTTTTGTTCTTGTCACTGAGCGCCTGCTGAGTCTTCCTAGTCTACTATTTATACCAGCAGCTGGTGTGAGTGTGACCGAAGCTGCTGTCAGTTGTCCCTGATAGCTCCTTTCTCACCAGCATTAACTCTGAATGTACCATCCCCCTCGGCACAGGACAGGAGAAGTGTGCCCTGAAGCTACAATTCAGGTCTGAATCCCAGCTGTGCTGCCTGCTGTGTGTAGCTTGAGATCAAAGAAAAGGGTTGCACAATATCTCATTTGATAATTATACTGCAGTAATGTCATATGGAAATGAGCCCAATAACCAGTCACCATTTTTACCATCACAGTTCCAGATAAGTGTTTCTGCAGGTGTTGTGATGAATCAAACTATTCGTGCAATGCAACAAAAGTAAATTATTTTGGTCACACTAATTGCTACCCATGTCACACAACTGATTACTGATGCAAAAGCTCCTTATAGGCGTTTAAAAATACAGGAAATCTGCAGTCTAGTTAACAGACATTTTTGTCTACTTATGAATCCTCATGTCTGTTTGACAGGGAAAACATGGATGACATGAATAGGAAAAGAATTCGATTTGTGAAATTTGTGAAATTTGAAACATGACAAAATGAAGTGAGTATATACGTTTTCAATGTGTTTATTACAAGTTTTAATAAAATTACAATGCTGTTGTCTGACAGCATTTTTAGATGGTAGGTTTACATCATATTCACATAGATTTTTTTCCCAAGTTGCTTTGCTCGTCAGTATGCAGCTCTGGACTTGGCTGCGGTCAGCTTCAGTCTGTAAGACACATGGAGCTGGCACTGTGCAATATATTTTACACAGTGAGACAGAAATATTAATACAGTAGATCAACTCATACCTATACTGTATTTCTCCCATGTATTTCAACTGTTCAGACATGCCAAATATTGTATATACTCCTGTCATCCATCATGCTTTCCAAACGATTCCATCTATTATTAATAATTGCACATTGTTTCTAAGGAACTGGGCAATAAAACAAAAGGATGTAATGTAGATGAATAAAGTGTGCACTAAGACACACATTCGACTTCATTTTCCTGCTGGATTAAATGGCTGATAAGCTGCAAATCTAAATCAAAACAGCCGTGAGCCAGTAATCAGTGTGACTTCCCACATTCTCAAGAAAAACAGTACAGTTAAGTCTTATCAATACAGGTTGTAATTGCTGCATTAGTGCCTGTTTATTTGCCCACTGATGATTTTACCCTGAAGAATTTAAGCATGAACTGTGGATGAGTGTTGTGCAGGGTTGTAAAATCAACATGAAATGAGATGTTTTCCCACCTGAAGCTATTTTTAATCACAGCATGCATGCAATTACAGGTGTAACATATTTCTGGGTGTAAGGACTTTGGGCTAGTTATAAGACTTACTGTTTGGGTATTTAAATAAAAAAGATTTTCAGAATGTTCATTTCTTCTTTTTCATAAGTAAATTTCTTGTATTTTCTTGAAAATCCCACTAAAGAGTTCGCTGAAAGATCAATAACCAAATGACTTCCTATTTCTCTCACTCACATGCACACACATATACAGAAATAGCCATTTCCATGTAATAGAATCTCTCAGCCAGATGGCTTTTATACGCCTACGGGGACATTTATGAAGTCCTTAAAGGGTATGTACGCTGAATTAAAGGCATAGTTCCGGCCCCACTGTTCCAGAGCCTGAGGTCAGCACAGCCTTCTTGCCGGCTGCAGGAATTAAGCAACTGTTTCAAAATTCCAACTTCTCACTGAGGCTGCCAAAGCAGGGATAAGTACCAGAGCAGAAATAAAGAAAATGCTACCAGGATTAGTCCTCAATTCCAAAAAAGCCACCACCTTACTCGAAGGATGTGCACTACTTGGCTTCTGACTACTCACAATTTGGGTCACCTGACTCAGTTTTTTGGAGAACGATACAATGCCAGAACCCTCTTCATCAAACACTGTGAGTTCTGTAAAGCTAGGCTGTAAAGCTAAAAACTGCATTAATAAACTTCCTTTATTTAGAAATACATCTGGAATTGTCTCCCCACATCTGCAATGTCCTAAAATGCCCCCCATTCACACTGTTGGAGACCATTTTCAACCTCCCCTACTGCAGGTAGAAATGTCTTGCAGACTGGGGAGGTGGGAGGCAACCCTTTAAAACTGTAACAACAAAACAAAACGCAGTTTGAAGTAACCCATAAAAGAATATCTGCAATCATCTGACAGCTCTATAGCAAACCCAGTCATTCCGAATAAAGCGATGTGTCTACTTTATCATACTAACTGGGGCAGTTGGATGGCCTAGTGGTTAAGGCATCCGCCCCGTGACCAGAAAGTCCGGGTTCGATCCCCAAGACCGC
>JBBPDB010000017.1:15386715-15423833 GCA_037974465.1 Brachypetersius altus | reverse complement strand
GTTAAATGCAGAGGTTGAATTTCGTGCTGTTCACACTGTGTGCAGTGGTGTGTTCACGTATGACCGAATGATCACTTCACTTTCACGCATTCATTCATGGAAAATAAGCTACAAGAACATCCCATTTTCAAACCATAGTTTTGTGACATCACAAAACCAAGACATTGAAAGGTATCTTCTTATCCTGGCTACAGCAGTTTAGTCCCACCCACTCATGCATTAATTCACCAGCACCTTTAATGGTTAAAGATTACGCTGTTGCTGGATTACATGAAGACTTTGATTCAACAGAACAACCAGTAACTCACCTGAAGCGACAAAGTCACCCCATGAAAAAATACTGTGATTAATTAGAGGCTCATTTGTTTTTCACAGTCCTTTGCTATATTAGTACTGCAGAGATCAATACTGCAATAATGATTAACAGATGATATATTGCACGGCCCTATGAAGGAGGCACAATTGTAGTAGCCACAATGGATCGATTGCTTTGCTTGTTATTAACAAGTGCAGTTGTCTAAATCACAATTCTGAATAAGCCTAATAGATACATAACAGTGCATGCTTTGTGTGTAAACAAAAGCCTTATGTCACATCTACAAACCCCACACCCACCATCCTACAAAACACTGATTTCAGTGTGTTATTAACTAATTACAGAGGCCAAAATAACAGTTCTGATAAATATGTAATTACAGTGCAAGACAAAGTACAAAAACACAGTGCGTTGTGTTACATCCAATCTACATACAAACATACACATGCATCCCCCAATCAATAGGCTATAATTTCTGATGTTAATTTAAGGAAAAGCTCTGCATAGAGGAAATGGCTTCCTCCACGGCAGCAATCCACTGGAGCAAAGCACCAACTCATATTGTGACAGGCAACACTGTATCTGTTGGTCAGCACAGATGCATCTCGGACGCACGCTCCATTCTCCAGAGTTTAATTGGATTTCACAGTGCAGTGCTTAAGCAAATACCCTGCACTGACACACACTCAAAGAAACACACACACACACACACACACACACACACACACTTCAAACATGGCAGTGCAGCATAAGCTGTGGGCATAGAAAGGCGCACAGGGACAATGCCGTTCCATCTGAGGGCTTCTGTTGCTGTCCTTAACTTGAGAGCACAAGGCCACGTGAATGCCATCATGACCATGTTCTTGTCCCCCAGTGATTAGATTTACAAATTACATCAATATAACTCAGGACAACTCTACTTGAAAACATACTGTATTGGAGAGCTTACAATGAAATGACACCTTTTACATTAAGAGTAAATTAATATTCACATGCATTTAACTCTACCACACAGTTACAGGACTGTTCACTATCCAGCTCATTTGAATGCAATGTCTTCGTTCATACTGGATGTATCAAATATCAAATTCAGTAGTGGTCACTCAACCAACAGTCAGACTGGATCGTTCATGGTAGTGACGCACAATCACAATCAGTAGAATTTTGTTACATCCAATTGGTAATCTACCGATTTATTATTTTAACTTTGGCCACAAAGCAAACAATGCATGCCAAATAAGTGCATTCAGATTGTATTTGAATGCTGCTACACCTGTATTAAAAGATTACACAAGACACATTACACAAGACTCATTGTGCTAAACAGCCAGTTACCTTATTGTTTCAATAGAACACTTTATTTGTATCTTTAAATGAAACCAGATGCTTTTTTTAAAAGCATAAATTAAAAGTTGTAAGTATTGCAACACTGGCTAATAGAAATGCAGAATTGTGTTATTGCATTTCAGGTATTCATTTAGCCCACATGGTGTAGCCTTCAGATTTAAAAAACGTATATGTTTTAAAGACGTATAGAAATCTGAATTAGATTTAAATTCATGAACGATGCATCCCTACTTTATACAAATTGGGAAAAAAAGTCTAGTCTACATTTTTGGGGGGTAACTGATCATTTGTATAGGATTTGACCAAACTAGATGTGAAAAGAGAATGGGCTCCCTCGGAGTAAAATATATCATACACTGATGTCATATTACTGCCCCTTTAAAAAAAGAAACACGCATGTTTCCCTCATTTAGTGTCCTTGAAGCAATAACAGACAGCTGCTGAGCATTTTTCCCTTGGATGATCAGATGGCTAATCCAGAGCCCATACTAAATGTCCAGATACCAATTTCAGCAGCTCAGCCTCATCATGATCAGTAAAGACCATTTGTAACCAACCAAGACAAATAACACATGAATGACCCTGTTTAGGAGGGTCATCTAGACTACATGCGTTACTCACTTCAGTGTCACTGATACAAGCTGTTGTGCAGTCACTGAATAAATGATCAAATGAATTACCTATTATATGTTTGACTTTCATTCATGACATTCAAGAAAGTGGGCCAACTATGATTTGGGGGATAAAAAAAAACTCTTCCTTTCTCTTCTCTTGGGCTTATGATATTCTAATATTGTTTGGCAGGTGTTGGTTAGGTATTAATTGACATATGTTGTATAGGTCCACCGAATGTGCAGTATCTCGGTTGAATACTTGACGTGGATTTAAGCAGTTTACAGGTTTAAGAAACAGTTGTGGACTGTTTGAGCACTGATGTACTTCGCTCTGGATAAGAGCGTCAGCCAAATGCCGTAAATGTAAATTAAAAAAAAGGAAAATGATCTTGACCCAATGGTCGTATATATATATATATATATCAGTTGTGTATTCACTGAATGAATAGTCAAATGATTGATCTATAGTGTGTTTGACTTTCATTCAAGAGGGTTGCCCAGCTGTGATTTTTTGGGGTATTGGATGAAGGACAGAAGCAACGAAAACGAAAAATGATCAGGTAAGCCGTTCACCGACCCTTTGGTCATTTTGCTGACCCTGTCCAAAGATGCAAAACAGAATTCCCCTTTTACTACGTGCATTTTTTTTTTCATTTTGCGTCCTTGAAGCAAGAGCAGACCTCACACTGAACGACCAGATCAATCCTCTCCGATGTTCAGAATAAGAAGGACCTTGCAAGGACACAGGGGACTGCATTACATCTCGAAATGTTGACTGTTATACAGGGGCTCAGGGAGCATGTCCACCTCTGGCTGATGAAAACCACTGGAATTCCCCAGAAAGCTAAGAAAAAACACCAAAGGACGTAGCAACCACAGAGACGAGCTGTATCCAGATCGGGACTCACCTCTCCGGCGCAGGGCTGGCTGGGGGCTCGGCAGCCCACCGCTGCTGATGTGGTAGGAGAAGCGCATGGTTTTGAACTGGCTGGAGAAGGACGCGTGGCTCTCCGCGTAGCCGAGCAGGGCGCTCCTCGGCCGGTTCAGATGCATGCCTGCTCGCCCTCACGCTGGAGGCGGGACACGGTGGGGAGTAGCGAGCTGGAAGGGTAATTATTATCTCCCAGTCTGCTGCCCAGAGCAAAAATCAAATCCAAGTCCCTCTGAGAGCTGGAAAACTCCATCAAAGAGCAGAGCTTTAATACAGGGTCATTTAAGGGGCACTTATGCTCAAACTAAAGTCAGCCTTCAGAACTCACGGCCAACGTTGTTTTTGTTTTGATAAAATAAAAAATTGAGAGCACCTTTAGCTACTGTTTGAAAGAATGCGACTGTTGCTTTTCGAGTAACAAAACACTAAGCTGACGTTCACTTTTATCCTTTGAATCGCAGAAATCTTCTCTATCACCACCCGTAACTAACTGAAGATCAACAAAAAAGGCTCATGACGGAGAAAAGCCGCAACAAAACAAGGCTCCTGCCATCGCAGCCTAAGTCTCGTTCAATTTAGGTCCTCTAATCCATTTTCTTCTTGTGTATTCATTCCAAAAAACGACGGGAAAACGACGAAAAAGTTATGACCAACATTACAGTCGCCGTTGAGTCTGTTTCTTTGAAAAATCTCCTCAAAATGTGCCCACTCAGCTGGTTCCACGGGAGTAAAGAAAAAAACCCAAACCCCCTCGTTTCTGCCCTCAGTTCCTCGGGTTCACGACATAAAGCCTCCTCTGCTCGTGTCTCCTTAAATGCACAAGCATTTTCTTCTCCTTACCGGTTCCTTACACACGGATGATCCACAGATACCCCTCAACAGGACCGTCCGATGTGAAGGACCTGTACCCTTCTCCCTCCTTCCCTTTCTTTCTCTTTCTGACTCCGTTTCTTTTTTTCACCGCTCCTGTGTGCATTACTTGGTCGACATCTGAAACCAAGTCTCAGCTCAACCCCCCTTCTCCTCCTCCTCCTCCTCCTCCATCTCTACTTTTCCCAAAGTCTGTTTCTCATTTGGGTTTTTTCCCCTGTCTGTGGGGTTTGGGCTTGAAATCTGACGCGAAGAAAAACGTTAGAAGGATTTGAATATCTCTCTCTTTTTCTCTCTCTCTCTCTCTAAAACACATATCTGAAAAGCACACTTTTTAAGGGATCTCCTAATTGGGGGTGATGGTTTACATTTCATAAATTAAACATTTAGCCGGACAGGGAGGGCAGGGAAGAGGCTGTAAACAGGAGCAGAAAGGTCATGGACTCTCCCAGCCTGACCCAGATTGCTCCAGTAGCTAAAGCCGGAGACTGAATTCAAGAAACAAACTTCATAAGCACAGTGTGTGTGTTTATTTTAAAGAAGCATTTGCACGTTGAACTGGGACTTCAGCTGGCAACCCGATGCGCCTCTTAATCCTGAATAATAATACTGGGCTGGCATGTGAAATTGAAAAGGTGAGGAAATTGACTTTCATTGGTGCTGCAAGAATCAGCACATTTTCAGTATAGATAAAGCCTGGAGCTAAGATGGGCTTTTTTATATTTACATTGGAAATGATTTAACTAAAAGTACTTTTATCCTAAGTCAGGTATTCGCTTTTCATATTTGCTCAGGTAACCCAGAAGTAACAGTCGGCCATGGAGGCTACTTCTAAATAATGGACCACTTTTAATGCAACATGAAAATCCTTTGTTTTTTTTTGTTTTTTTCAAACTGATGATGGGAATTAGACTTCCCAAAATCTGCTGTATTTCTTGTAAATGTTTATGCTGAGCTAAATTCTTAAAAAGTTGAGTAAGTAGCTCAAATTAACGGTATGTAGGCAGTCATTCTACAGGACATCACAGAAATCACATAGCTTCCTCACTTTAATGTACAGCGTGCAGCCATTAGAATAAAAAACACCTTTCTAATTTTATGTAGGTCCCATGTGTTGCCAAAAAAGCTCTGACCCATTGGAGGGTGGACTTCATGAGACCTCTGAAGGTGTGCTGTCGTATCTGCCACAAAGACACTGGCAGCAGGTCCTTTAAGTCCAGTAGGATGCAAGATGTCCAGCATATCCCACTGATGGTTGATCAGATTAAGAACTGGGGAATTAAATGGCCGAGTCAAGACCTTGAATTCTCGGTCACTATTCCTGAACAATTATTGCCATGTGGCACATTGTCCTGCTGAAAGAGGTCACTACTATTAGAAAACACTAGTGCCATGAAGAGGCGTGGTCTGCTTCAGGTAGGTGGTAAGTAAGTGGTCACATTAATTCCAGAACCCAAGATTTCCTACCAGAACGTTGCCCAGAGCAGGAGTGCTTCAGCCAGCTTGCCTTCTTCCCATAGTGCATTCTGGAATAACCAGGTAAGTGACACACACTCTCAGCCATCCATGTTATGCAAAAGAAACATGATTCATCAAACCAGGACACATTTTCCCATTGCTCCATAGTCCAGATGTGATGCTCACATTCCCTTTGTATGTGCTTTCTGCAGTGGACAGAGGTTAGCATGGGTACTCTGACCAGTCTTTGCCTACACAGCCCCTTAAACAGAAAGTCATAAACGATGTCTGTTACACCTTTTTATTACAGCCAGCATTAACAATGTTTCAACAACGTGTGCTACAGTAGCCCTTCAGCAGGATCGGACCAGACAGGCTAGCCCTCATGTGTGCATCAGTGAGCCTTGGACACCCATGACCCTGTTGTCCATTCAGTAGTGGTTCTTTCTTGGACTATTTTTGGTAGGTACTAACCACGGTGGGAAATATTCACACAACCTGCAGTTTTAGAGGTCATCAAGCCATCACTATTTGGACTATGACAAAATCGCTCCGGTCCTTACATTTGCCTATTTTTCCTGTTTCCAACACACTAACCTCTTAGCCTACCTCTTTAACGGTGCCACTGTAGATAATCAATGTAATTAATTTCACCTGTAAGTGATTATAATCAGGTATGTAAGGCTGGATACCAAAAAAAAAAAAAGAGATACTGATTCCTTCTACACCGATTCCCAAGTGATACTTTTGGTGCCTTTTTTATATTATAAACCCAAACTGTGTAACCGAGTGTGACATTATGAAAGTGGGTACAATTATCATTAAAGTATTTAAATATTTTAACATTTCTGTGCACGAGGTGGTCATAGTGAATGTACAGGGTTTATGGCACAGAGTTGATTACATTTATGAAGGCATGGGCATGTAACACCAGCACTCCAGGTGTTACAGCATAATTTTGACTGAAGTTTGATATTTTTTACAAAAAAAGACCCAAAAATCACTCCCATGTCATAGTCCAGTCAGGTGTGGTTATTGGCATAGTTAAATCTGAATCTGTGCAAATTTCAAAATGTGCTGCAATTCATCACATCATTGACTTTCACTAATGGTCTTTATCAAACCCGTTTCAATTGCTGGATCACACCGCAGGCGTTTTTACATTTAAATGTTGCTAATCTCTGACAAATCTCATTTTTATTATGCCTCATTTCTTTTCCTTAGTGAAAATTAGGATTTTTATCCTGTTATGTTTTCAAGTACAGTACTGGAATGGATTCCACCTTCAGCAATTACATAATGACTCATTTTTGTAAAAATGAATAGAAGTTAATAAAAGTAAATTATATACATCAGTCATTTCTTACCATGTCACGTCGTTTAGTGCTAAACTCTGTCAATATGAGAAGTGGTTGCTTGAGTTAGGAAAAATAAACAGGAGTGTTTGGCCAGAAGGTGGCAGTCTTGCTGAGGGAGAGCAATGAGGCCGTCGATGCGCTTTTTGGGACATGAAACCAAAAATAATCAGATCACCAATTTCAAATGACCTTTTAAAATGACATTTATTAAAGTGATCCTACAATAAAAATGTACATTAAAACAAGAATGTTATCATCCTAAACAAGATTTTACAATGGTCCAAGACAATAGAATGTTACTCGCACAACCAACACACAGTCTCAAAACGGCCTGCATCAGCCCTTTTCTCCTTTTGGATCTGGAGCACACAAGGATTTCCTGCTCCTCAGACTATACCTTGGCTGTGGAGAGGTAATTGAACCCTTATCAGCACATGAATGTTCAGATCAGCTGCAAAGTAAATTCACCACAATACAGACCAAGTATGAAGCTAAGGAAGGAAAACAGAACAGAAACTGATCTGTGTGAATAGGATGAAGCAAAGTCTAAAAGGTAGTGCCTCAGTAAATTCCTCAAATTCCTGGGAATTAGACAGGAATTTTCACAACGTGAGCGGAGATCAAGCTGAAACTCAGGAATCCTCAACTACAGCATGTCCATGGTAAAACATTCATGATGTGATTAGAATTTTTGGGGCAAAATATTACATGCAAGTCAGTCAGTGATAGGTCTGTAAATCATAACTCTTCTTTCTAAACCTGGGTCATGCAGAAGCTCCAAAAGTTATTTCAATTAGAATGGTGTATTATGTTGGCCTTTATGCAACTTTCCTGTGTCTCTATAAGACATTTCAGTACTTGACGGACCACTGTCCCGTTCAGCGTTGGGTTGGTGTTTTCTCAGCTTTACCACATCAGGGCCCTGTCTCACGAAAGGGTTTTTTTTTCTTAGTCATCAAACTCTAAATCTAGTTCTCTAACCCACAACAGTAAACTTTTTACTAAGATTGTTTGGCAACTTGTGCTGCTTTCTTAACCTGTTCCACAGAAATTTGGCAACTTTTTTGTTGGGCCTCTATCTAGTTATTCATTCATTCATTCATTTATTTATTTATTTGATTTATTTTTTGTTATTTTTGCTGAAGTGCAGTAGCCAAGTTACTGTAATGCCACAAGCACCACTGTTAATACAGCGACTGTAGAGCCATCTGCTTTTGCTTGATTCCTGCTAAACCTGGGCTATCAGAGGAAGTGTCTTCGTACAGCAAATTAAGTGTGTCTAAGGTGCTTTATGTAACCACGGTTCAACTCACAAAAGTACTTAATGTTAGATGATGAGATAAATCAGCGTGGCAGAATACAGGAAGCACAATTCCATGCAGTTCTTAGTAGATATATGTAGTGCATTTTATTGAAATGTATTTTGAAACCTGCACCAGGGGAAATCCCTGCACTCACTGAAATAAAAGGGATATGGGATTCTAGGTCTAGGTCTAACCCTTTACTTCGGGGAAAACTGACAACGTTGTTATTTTTACCTGGTCATCCTCCACAAGCACACTGTAGACCAGAGTGGAGGAGGGCCGCACACGAGAGCCAGAAGAACGACGCCGTCTTTTAGCGATCTCCATGCTGCTCGGTGCATCCAGCGGAACAAAGCTCTCAGCCTGTCTGCCTGTCAATCAGAAAAATGCTCAAAACATGGACCAAAAAACAAGTTACTGTTACTTTAGTAGAGATGACACAAACATGTTTTTAAAATGAATGACATACTGATCCGTTTTTTTTTTGGTTCAAGAAACTGGTAAGCAAATGTGTTTGAAAGTAGACTATAGAAAACAAAGGAACTGTAATGACAGTAGATTTTAATTACATGACTCAGTATGCCTAATTTTCCTTTGCACTACAAGCAATTGTGGGCATATTTCAGGAATTTCAGTTTAGAATTTTAACAGAATCTGTTCTTTATTTTATTCAAAAGGTCTTATCCAGCTACCCCCACTCCACCCCCTCCATCCCCGCACCTTCCTGATTCTGAGTATCAGATCAGAGTCGTCTGTCCATCTTAGATGAAAACTATGGTTACTCACTGCTGTGAAGGGCAGAAAATGATGGCAAATTGGCTTCAATGGCTCCAGAGGGATGCAAAATGACCAAATTACTCTCCTCACTCTGGTCCCACTTTCCACCCCACTGCTTTTGCCTGAGCTTCTTCCAGTCCTCCATAGACCCTGAAAGACGTTCTGAAACACAAGAGAATGCAAGCCAGAAACTACTTAGCTGTGTTTATAGTGTTACACAAAAGAAAGCTGATACTCACCTGCTTTCCGCAGAGCTTTCTGAAGATTAGAACGAGTCTCTTTCAGCTCCTCCAGTATCTCTAGACTTTCTCTGTTAACATTCCGAAACCGCACAGCAAAGTACAAGAGAACAAAGCAGCCAATCACAAGCATGCCTTTTCTCAGATGGCCGACCAGCATGGCAACCCGTTCCTACACAAGAGATGAAGAGACCTACCTTCAGAAAAACTGAATATCCAGCAGAAGTGCAAGTTTAGAGAATGGAATTCATCCTGGATGCATAACTGCCAGGTATATTTTAATTTATGTTTAAGGTGACCCACCATTTGCTGATATCCTGGATCATCATTCTCCAGCACCATCCTACAGATCAGTCTCTCCAGGTACACATTCAGAGCCACAAGTCCAAACAGGAAAAATCTGAGACAAAAATCAGTGTAATCACATTCAGTAATTCAGAACTGAATAACAAACACAGACATCCATAATTGGGATTTTTTATTTTTTTTTTACACAAATCTATGCAACATGGCACTTAAACCAGAGCCATGTTGGAATAAAGTGCTATAGTGTGATAATACAAATAGAATCAGGTATTTTTTTGAGAAGATGAAAACCATTTCAATAAAAGAAGACCATGTATCTTTCACTGGTGTATGTGGGCAACCAGTGGTACAGCAAAAGTGAACATTCTTCTAATAATTAAAAAATTAAAATCAACGGAGGTAACAGGTCACCGAGCCAATGAGGAAGCTGAAGTAGATGATTTTCAATACAATTACGAGAAACATACAGCAAAATCAATCTTAAACAGCTTTTTTTTTTTAAACAGACTTCATAATCTCTGAATTTAATCATTAAAATTTGATAAATAAATGTCTGAAATCCAAACTCAAGGACAGAAGGCTACTTTGAGATTTCACCACAAGGGGGTTTTATGAGGAACTTACTGAAAGGGTGACCAGACTTATGCACAGGACCCATTTTCTGATCCCCCCTATATGTTACAGATAAAATCAAGTAGGTTTTTACTGTCATTTCTACCATATACACAGCACATAGTAAAAACGAAACAGCGTTCCTCCAGGACCATGGTGCCACACGAGAACAGCACAGAACACAAGTGCAGACAAGACAAAGAGCTAGAAAAAAAGAACACAAGAGCAACAATACAACTTGTTGTATTTACTATTAAAAAAACCCCAAAATGCTATTAAAAAAACCCCAAAATGTATAACTTAACTTTTGCATACTACTGTACATCAGTCTTAAAACACAGCATATTTAGCTCTAAGGATTAAAGAAATGTAAAAATAAACAGCCATGTATACAGGAATTATGGAGGAATGTCTGTTCAATAAACCGATTAAAATGTAATAAGTGGGCTTCACAGGAATATAAAATACAAGAGACATGCAAGATATGGGCCTTTTAATTATGAGTAAACCATAAAGCCCTTGATGAGCTGACTATGGTGGGCTACAGCTTTGTAAACGCTGCATTGTCACCATCACCATTTTCTGAAATACAATAATGCTTTTATCTGAGGGTCATCTTCACCTTGCCAGGTTTCCAGCCTGTTGGCAACGACTGCATTAAAGTCTGCTATTGTCAGGCTGAAACAGTTTATCTGCCGTATCATAATGAAAGACCAGGGGGAGCGACAGGCCTCTTTTGCTTTCATCTTAAAAGAAATATAAAAGGCTAGAAGTTTCTTTTCTTAACTCTCCCTTTTAAAACACTAGACTGATAATTAGCAACATATCTGTCCCCTTGCCTAAACCCCAAAACACTGTAATAGTTTTTTAAAATATTGTTTAGGCCTACATCTGGAAAAAGCAGACGTTAGGAATGATCTAGGTACCCAGGCAGAGGCTGACTGACCTGGCCCCAGAGGTGCGTCGGGTGCAGGTGAGCAAGAAGGACGCACAGAAGCCCAGAGCATTGTAGAAGAGGGAGCTGAGGGTGTGGGATTCTGACATGATGAAACTCTGGAGAAAAGCCACACGGTTGAAGATTTCTGCAAACGCCACCTGCTGCTCCTGCACGGAATGCCTCATCTCTGAAAACACATCCTTGAGACCTGCAAAAACGTGGTTTTAACTGGACAACATTTTTAAAATGTAAATGTTCCAAATGTGGGGAAATATCAGTGTAATTAAAAACATCAGCATGAAAGCAACATTTGTTTAAATAACAGACCTGGCATTAGCCTTTTAGAAACTTTTTTACAAAATTGTTAAGTGCATTTAGTACATTTATTTAGTAATGTTATAAAAAGGTACTGATTTATTAATCAGAGTCCAAATTTTAATTAAATGAATCAATATAAAAGGGTAACATTACATAATAATTAAACTGGTGCTAAAACTTATGGAATCAAGACAGAATACAAAACATCTGCAAGGACACATCCCTGACGTTAATTTGAGAAGATTATAAAAAAAACGCATTTCTTGCACAACACTGAGCTGGATGCAAACGAAAGGCTAGGAAAGCCTAAAAAATATGGAGAGAGAGATACAGGCAGAGAGACAGACAGACAGAGAGACAGACATGGAACAGAGAGTGTCTTTGTTCCTTGTTCCATTAACACTGCATTTGTTCTGCATTAAATTTGTTATTTTTTTAATTCTGAATTGCATGGCAGTTTGTTACTGTGGTGTATTGCTGACTCCAGGTACATCAGAAGAGAACAAAGTGTCTTTTACAGCAACAACCAGCACAGTTTTAAAGGCACTTTGTTTAATTACCTTTCGTGGAGTCCCGCAGCGTGTTTTTGAGCTCTTCTCCATTGCGCAGGATGGTTTCCTGCGATTTAAGAGCCGCGCTCTGGGCCTCTACAAGATCCTCAGCCATCCGGCGAGTGGACGCAAGCTGCTCAGCCACATCAGCTGAACTCTCGGTCAGCCTGACACACAGAGGTGCTGAATGTTAGAATGAAAATAATATTTAATCTTTAAATAAATAATAATACTTCCACTGTCTGGAGTAAATTAAGCGTCGTCAAACAAAACCACATAGGCATTCTGTAAAGTAAAGATCCTGGAAAATAGTTCATATATTATGGCCAAATTCACACATACAGTCAAGCCCCAAATTATTCATACCCCTGGCAAATTTGAATTACTTACTTTTTTTTCCAAAAAGCAAGTTTCTTCTTGATTGGAAATGACACAGGCATCTCCCAGAAGGTAATAAGACGATGTACAAGAGAAAAAATATTTCGCAGCTTTTATTTGAACGAAAAGTGTCATGTAAAAAATATTAATACCTCAATAATCAATAGAAAAGCCTTTATTGGCTATTACAGCAATCAAATTGCTGACAAGCTTTTTGAATGTTTCCACTGGTATTTGCCCATAGACTGTGACAGTTTGCAAAAGGTCTGAATAATGCTGGACACTTTTTTGTTCAAATGTAAATAAACGACGTCTCCACAACGATGCCTCTTGTACATCGTCTTATAATCTTCTGGGAGACACCTGGGTCATTTCCAATCTAGAAGAAACTTGCTGGCTGAATAAAAGTCAAAATTTGCCAGAGGTATGAATAATTTCAGACTTGGTGACTTGGAGCTGGTCAAACAAATTCAGGTAGGTATGCTGTAAAGTAAGGATACTGTAAGTGGTAAATTAATTAAGGCCGAATTCACACATACAATACATAAAACTAACATCCCCAAGAATGCTTTTACATATCCAAGTCTCTGAAGCTCTTCCCCAAAAAAACCCTTCTGTTCTGTTTAGAGTACCTGTGGATGGTGTTTTCTGCCTGATTCTGCCACTGCTCATTCTGAAGATAATGGCAGATGCTGTGGGCATGGGTGAAGAACTCTGTGTAGGTGTTAAACGCAACAGGGTCCATGTCACGGGTGCACATTTTAACATCGCTGCCCTCTGGGCACTCTGGAAAATTGCGGCCAGACCTACGATGAAGAGCATTAAACATTTATCTGAGAGAAAACACAGACTGCATGCAGCCTATAGAAAAACCACTCACTCCTTTAGAAAAGGCAGATCGAAGCAGAATTCGAATTAGCAAGCAAGGCTGAGGTCAGTTTAAGTTCACCTCTGGTCTCAGAGGGCTGATGACCAGCACAGTTTGCTCCCTTATTGAAACCCGGCCACTAAACCTGGAGGGTTTAATCAGGTAAATCACCAAAGTGTACTTCAACCACCACTCCAGGACTAGAGTTAGAGTTGCACACCAGGTTTAAGGTAAGTGAATACACCAAATACATAAAATTTAAAAAAATATTCTGCTGGAGGACAATAGCCAATACAAAAAAAACACACCAAAGTAATCGCTATTTTAAATATATCAAAACAACATATTGGATTAAGAGTGCTCTTAAAAGTTTCCAACCCATTGTAGATACTGCCAACACTGACATCTTTACATTAATATTTGACTTCTCAATAATTTAGCAATAACTAATTAATAGTTTGTAAGACAATATTTTAAATTCTCCTAATAGTCCGTCAGCACTCCTACTGATTTATCATGCATAAACAAGTAATTTTAATACGAAATTTGTTCAAAACGTAAAGGGAGCATCTGAATTCAATAATCAAGATGTGTCCCAATACTTTTGTCCATATGGTGTATGTATGGTCTTGTTATTGTTCAGTTGAGTCCACTTTTACTATTTCACATTTTATATGCAAGTCCAATTACGAGTAGGAATATAAATGACAGTGAACGGCCTGAGGGACCTGAGGGACTCTCTAACCTCATCAGGTGACAGTGGGTGAAGGCCAGGGCTATCACGCTCTGCATGTCTGCCGAGAAGGTCCTGCATCCCGTGTGGATCTTCTCCAGAGCTTTGGTCCAGCACGCTCCATAACGGGGCTGCACGGCCAGCTCACGCACCTTCCGCAGCTCATCGCGACCTTTCTCCTTTAAAGTTTTATCAGGCGTTACGTTGCAAAGAAAACTGCAGCTTAGTCCGATATACAGCACCGCACTAGCACGCATGGCTGAGCTCACGGGCTGAGCTCTGGGCTTCCAATAATGGGAAACACGCTGTATGTAGGCCACGCCCACGTCCAATTAACGATTACTTTTGCCCAGAGGTGGAGACCACCGTCAGTAGCCTTGTCTCAAATCAACTCTACCCTCCTTTTAGTAGTAAACTACATATTCCTGATTCTTCACAAGGAGTGAAAAAAGTGGCTTGAGCAGCTGGCCAGAGATCTGCACTATATGGACAGTATTGGGACACAACTGTTTTTCAGGTTTTTGGGGTCGACCCCTCACTTCCAGTCCCCAAACCTTTGCTCATGTAGTGTGGTTTCCAGGTGAAAAAACATTTTAGCAGCTCCAGAGAACTCTGATGTTGTAGTTGCATGACTACATACAGTCTAATAACATATTCTGTTCATATTATGTAGTTAATGTGGTTGGGACACAGTTAAACTTATCCCTAAACATATACCTTTTTTATTACGAAGCTCACACAGTTACCAGTTGAAATCAACCATTTTATATTATTATATTTATATTAAATTATATTATATTAAAATTCTACACAAGTTGACATGACTGTGAATGACTTTTAATATGGACAAAACAAAGATTGTAATGATTAAAATGATAATGTTACAAAGAAAAAACAAACAAGAATGAAAATAAATAACATAAAAAAGGAAGCAACCCATTAATTAACATAAACATGATGACCACAAAACATAGATAATTACTTTATTTCTGTGTTGTTTTTTTTTTACATAATTTCTTTATAGCTAAATATAGCATCATAAATTATGCTAATGGGATAAAACAAAATCCTACAAACACAATTGATACAGCAGGAAAGGAAAAATTCGCTGCTACTGATAGTGGAGGTATTAAATAGAGGATTTAGAAAAAGAGATTAATATAACAAGCATATTGTTCATGTGACAAAATTGGTGCGACAATGGTAAACAGGTTTATTGCACGCATACTTCATTTCAGTTTAGCCTAATTTTAAATCAGTGCACTTTTTAGCTAGCTTAATTTTACTTCTTTCCACTTTTTATTCTTTGGGAACACCTGAAAATGATTTGATTGTGTGAATTCCTGCTTTGTCATCATGAAAAGTTGCAGTTTCACTGTCCCTTTGCACATGAAAAATTGGATTGTCCCTGATTTTCTGGAAAGGCAGTGATGTCACATCAGCGTACCGAGCCAAATGCATGGATCCGCAGCAGAAAGCAGAGCCACCTGGCTGGATTTGCTAACTATCTGTTCTCCTCCTCTACAGCAGGCCTCCATGTACTTAAGTGCAAGACACTGGAAATTTCCATGAACTAGCAAACTATGAACAAAAATATTTGTTCCTAGAAATAGAGAAGGCACGAAACCATAACACTTTCTGTAACAAGAGAGAGGAATGTAAGATCTGCACAAAATAAAAAGGTTTTTATTGTTTGTGATACAAGTTAGGGAGTTTACCGTGTGAACAGGGTTTGAATCCCCAGGACAGCTAGTGGCACCACTGAGGTATTCTACACAAATGTTTAACACAAAAGTGTGTAAATCAAAGCTTTAATGAGGATTAAGTTATCTGTCTCTGAATGCACATGCAATACCTGCAGTTCTACTGAGCAACAGCCGAGAGTTGGAGACATACACTTCCTTGTCTGGGCCTGGCCTTGAGTACACAGAGTTCTAACACAAGGCAACTGTGAAATGACAGTGGCCTCCAAAGTCAGTTAGCTATTTCTAGCCCTGCTTTTGTTTACATTTTTGTTAAACTGGTAGACTGCCTTAACATGTAGGGTTGGGTTCCTGAACATGGATTATACCTACCGCTGCATTTTCCTTTGAGTTTTAAATTTCCATTAGAATGATGATTAATCCATGTCCAGGAAACTGACTCATAATGACTCATAATGGTCATGTTTATACATGATGAATTGTGTAATGTGCTGTTAGCTTTGACTAATTGTTAAGTTGTTTTCCAGTCAGTAATCAGTTAACTCACCTCTAAGTTATCGAAGCCAATGCTTTTATTACATCAATCTGTTTCTAGAAGGATTAGTTCCAGTGTCTCAGTAATTTTAATTCTCTTCAGATTCTGATTACATCACGACCACACTCTGACTAATTCGCAAAGCAGGCAATGGTCAGTTTGAGGAACAAACAGCATCTACATCCTGCTGTATTCGTAGAGATTTGTGTAATTTAAGAATTGTCACTATAACCGAGGATTGGTTGCGTTTTCATTAACAAAATGCAGTTTCTAACTGTTGCATACATTTTTCTTACGGGGCACGCTGACATTTTTGTTTTGTTGTAGAAAAATGTCATATTTTAGCTTTGCTTAGGCAAAACTCAATTTTTTTCCTCCATAAACGGTATAATGAGTGATCTGAGATCAGGGGTGGGCAATGGGGCACCAATTAAATATTTCAATGCTTTCATAACATATATTGTATATCGTGAACGTATTTGACACATCACTATGTGTACATTTTTTCACATGAAGTGCCACATTGCCACAAAAAAAAGAGTCAAAAACCATGAGTGAAAATATTTTTTTATTCAGTGATTCATATACACTAAATTCAATTTAACACAACTAATTATGCTTGTACTGCCTCATGACCGTAAACCCTGGGATACGCTCCAGATACACGCGACCCTAGTAAGGAGTAAGAGGTTACAGAAAGGGAATGAAAGTGAATCATTATGCTTGTGATAACTAATTCTGTTTTGTAAATGCATAGTGACACATTCTGTGGGGTGGTTTAAAAGAATAAATATGATAAATATCATCATACAGCAAATATATATTTGAGAATATATTTATATAGTTATATAGAGTCATTTTTGAAAAAAATGTGGGCTGTAGTGTCATTTCATGAGGAAGCATTTGTGGTGGACATGCTATATAGTAGGAGTGTCTTGTAATGGGTGAGAATGTCTTACATTTTTGTTGGATGTAGATGGCCACACAAGCATGTAAATATAATGATCAACACACAACAGAAATTACGTTTTAAATGTCTCAGGCCCAAAAAGTTGCCATAAAGCTCACTCCCCTGGTTTACACTGATTGAAGTATTATGGTATTTCGTAGACTAATTTGGTTGGACTTTATATTAAAATGGAAGTAATCTTACAAATAATCTTACGACTTACGTAAGAGGGGTGTGAACAAATTAGCTAGAGATTCAAAAGCATTTGGTTATGTCTTTGCCTGCCAGAAATGTATTTAGGCTTTGCGTGCAATCGATTTTGGTCAGGTTTTAGAGGCAAACATATAAGATGAGAACCAAGTTTGGCGTAAAGCTCATATTCTTAAATTGAAAATGTTTTTGCAAATGTAACAAAGAATGTAAAGTAACTGAAAATGTCAAAGGTGTTCAAAGTGAAATGGGAAGAATAAATCCTACAGCTAGTGGTGCAGTCATGAGGGTTATGGGAGAATTCAAAAACAGTCATATTTAAAGTGTGATTATATTTTTAGACTGTTTTTTGTAACAAGAACAAACAAATAGAAAACTCAATGTATTCATGACCATCTGCTTACTACCATTAGGTTAGTAGGCCACTGAATTTGTGTCCTGGGAAACAGTGCCAATGCAAGATGGGCAAAATTGGTAATAATTGTTTGAAAACCAATAGCAAGCTAGTTGTTTCTCCTCTTGTTGACTATGTTAGGCAGGTTATGAGGTACTCCCATGATAACAGCCTTGTGATTGTGATTTTTAGAGCTGGATTTCTGGTTACTTAACTGAGTGTCAGGACCAAATTAAATTGTTGCATTCCATTTATTTCATGACAACAAGAAAAAAAAAGTTAAGATGTGTTCATCATATTACATTTAGCAAACACTCCTTGCATGCTGTTACATGGTTTGGAGCTTTCATTCCTGAGTGCAGCAGAAAAGCAAAGGTAATGCAGAAATATCGGCATGCTTAGATTTGGGACTTTTTGGGGGCCTGTGTGTTTAATATTAGATTTTCTTTCTTTGTAGGCCAGTGGTTTTTTTTTTCATGTACATATAATACACATGCCAATGCTGATATTTAAACGTTAATCAAATATAGGAATTCTACAAAAAAGGGAACATTTATTTCTAAGTACTGTTGTCACATCAAATATTGGTTTGAAATATTACTCAATTCTGAACGTCCATCTGATGCTGATAAATTTCTTCAAGCAACTGTCAATTCTGACATAATTCCAATTTCTCTAAAAGGCATCCCTAAATATGACCTGTACCAGGCAGCACAATATCAGTAATAATAATCTGTAATTATTATTGCTTACCATTTGTGAGGACCACACAGATGTGCTTTGTGAAAGTGAAGTCATGGGTCTAACACGGTACAGAAAGACCAGTTTGACCAGAACAGGACAGCCAATCATGAAAGTCATTTGTAAACCAACAGCCGGCTAGTTATGGCTGATCTTTTTGACTAGGTCAGCCAGGTTACACCATGCCTTATCATTCATTTAGGTCCAGCGTGGGCCTGCAATGGGGCACAGTAGAACTACACAGTATTTAGATGCTGTTGATCAGTTGTAAATATTTTAGGCACATTTTTGAGGAACAAACAGATAACAAAAAAAGAAAAAGACAACTAAAGTGTGTGCTGGACTGTTATTTTGTGATGTGCATTGCAGTGTCCCCTTCGCACGGCCTTAGACATTCCTCTCCGATGATTGCCTGGTGCGAATTCTCGCGAGAGGTGAGGTCGAGGGCCTTTGAGTGGCTGCTGAGGTGTCGCGAGATGTGGAGCTGAAGCGATGGTGTAGGAGAGAGGGAGTGGGGAGAGAGAGAGAGAGAGGGCGAGGGGCGCCCACAAAGATGTTGCGTGATTTTTTTTATTTTTTTCGGGGGGGAAATTTATTTATTTAAATAATAAAATATAAAATAAAAATGGCCGCCGCGGAGAGCGGAGAGGAGAGACTGTAAGTGCGAAAAATTGCTGTTGTTTCAAAACGCCGCGATCCGCTGAATTTTGCCGCTGATTCAAATGTCGGGCGAGACGCAAAAAAAAGAAAAAAATGCGCTGCTGCTGCTGCTGCTGTTGCGCAGTATTCATTGTAGCTAGCGCCGCTGTTGAAAAATAAATAAATAAAATCAGAGTAACGTTAGCTGGTCGTGCTAGCTTGTTAGCCAGATAGCCAGAAAGGCTTTGAGGAGTCGTCTCCTGTAATTCCCCCTCTGATTTTCCCCAGTTCTCGGAGGATCAGTGCGGATAGTTTGCCTCTGTGCGGCGCCTAGCTGCTCGCTAGTCCGCTAAAGTAGCGAGAGGAGGTGTGTTTGGGTCGTTTTCTGACCTTACTCACAACTCTTTGCAACATAGTAGCTAGCTAGACTCTCCCCCCGTGTGTGTGTGTGTGTATTTTGGTCAAAACACGAATGCCTTCCTTTTTCTCCTTCTCGTTGTTCACCTCTTTTCTGCTTTTTCTGTTTCCAAACTCTACCCCTTCTCCTATATCTCACCAGACTTATATCTCACCGTTACTTAGAAGTAAGTTAGCTGGCCAAGCTTGCTAGTTTTGACGCTGCACAGCTGCAGCTAAGAAAAAACGAGATTTTTTTGTTCCAGAAAAGCTGCCCAGGAATGATCTTTATAGCCCTGCCATAAGCCATGTTAGTAAACAACACACACTGCCTCTGAGCTCTGTGGCAGGTCTCAGAAGGTGGCCTGCTTCTGGTTGTTCTTTAGCTTTATCATCTAAGTTTGCACATGCATGCAAGTTTAGTCCAGACTGCTGGAAGGTTGTTACTTGAGGGCCACCCTGTTCTGCTCATCTTAGCATCTGTGCTTGCAAACCCAACTGACAGGCATAAGGGCTGTGTAATGCAATTTTATCTCTTGCTGCTACTACTGAGGCTGGTGCAGATGATAGAGGCTTGAGCAGGGGTGGAAGAGCACACAAGGCACTCCCTTGTGAACAGCCTTGTGATTTTTAGAGCTGGATTTCTGGTTACTTGCTAACTGAGTGGCCCACAATGTGTGGCAGACTGAGAGGACCAAATTAAGTGATTGCATTCCATTTATCTTCTGACAGGAATACAAAAGTAGTCAAGATGTATTCATCATATTACCTTTCAACAAACTCTTCTTGCATGTTGTTGCATGGTTTGCTTGAAGCTTTCATTCCTAAGTGCAATAAAGAAGCAAAGGTAGTGCAGACATATGGGCATGCTCAGATTCAGGCTAAAATGACTAAGGGTGCAGCGATGTGGGAAGTGTGGGCCTGTGTGTTTAATATTAGATTTTCTTTCATTGTGGGCCAGTGTCCGATGTTTTTTATGCACATATCATACACATGCAAATACTGATATGTAAATATTAATTAAAATGTAAGTAAAATCTATGAGTGCTACGAAAAAAGTAACATTTATTTCTAAGCACATGTGTAGCGAAAACATTCTGCTTTTCAACAACTATGTCATCAAATATTAGTTTGAAACATCACGTAAATCTGAACTTCTGTCTGATGCTGATCATTTTCTTCAAGATGTTATCACCCGATTCTGACATGATTTCAATTCCTTTATAAAGGATCTGCAACACGTCGTCAGTCTTTAATAATAATCGATAATAATAATTGCTTACAATGCGTGATGAACACACAGATGTGCTTTGTGAAAGCATGGTTCTAACATGGGACAGAAAGATGTGTACACATTGGTGAAGGTGTCATTTATGGTGCCAGGATAGGACAACCAATCAGCAAATTTACATACACCAGTTACATACACCAAAGCCACCTGTTTAACTGTATAAGAGAAGGAAAATGATCATATTAAAATAATAACTACTGATTTTGGTACAGAAAAACACACAAATTGAGTTTTGGGGAATAAATAACAGTACCACTTATGGAATGGATACTTTAAAAGGTTTCTGCCTTTTGACTTTGTGTTCAGGGTTGCACTTTCTTCAATTGGTCTTTTGCTTGTGTAAAATTGAATGGCATATTGGGGAAATCTTACAATTATACAGGAAAAATGCTTTTGTTACATGATTTCCTGTCTGTGTTTGAATAAGTTTTTTAACGCATGGTACTTATTTAAATGCACCATAAGCTACTTTAATATTGAAATTACTTTTTACATGGCTCTTCTGTCGTTGCATGGCTGGTCGCAGTGCTTGTCGCCAAATCCGTAGGAAGTATGTATATGTTTTTTAAGCTGTTAATGTTTACCCACACAAGGCGTGATGAGATTAATTTAGTCCGCGTGAAGAAGCCGGGCATTGCAATGGATTTCACTTCTCCAGACAGAGTCTGCAAAAATTTGAAGGCTTGCTAATGTTTTTTTTTTGTTTGTTTGTTTGTTTTTTTACACAAATCTGCGTTGCTGCCCGACAGGTATTCCTCACAGCGGGGCCTAACCACAAATGCATTTGTCTGCTTTCAGTTTTCTTTTTATACACATGTAGCAAAGCAAGCTGTGGTGGCTTTCGACAAGTGCTGCCCACTGTGTGAAGCCAACCATGACGTTTCCGTTGCTCACAACTGACACAAACGAGGTGGTAACTTCATTACTGACCACTCAAAGCAGAATGGTAACATCCCATTATCAGCACCTGTTGAAATAATTTTAGCATTTGGAACTTAATAGTTCTACATGGACACAATTAAAAGCCCTTGTTTTATAAGCTTTGAGGCATCTTTAGTGAGAGTAATAGTGAGTGTCATGTCGGACTGCCCCATTGAATGTAGGTACTTCCCCTGGTTAAAGGACTGGAATTTCATGCACTCTTCTCACCTTTGTGTAATGTCCCCCACCTGCTACTTTTATAAAAGCTACTCATTTTGAAAATTGTGCTACGGAATAGAAAAGTATTTTTTGACCTTTTGAATATTTGTGAAAATAAGGGGCAGAATTTGGGGACAAGCCTGACATTACTTTCTGTTTTAAAAAACATCTATTGTTACTTGATCCATCGTGACCTTAAACGAGGTATCTTTATTCTGCTATTAGATTTTTTATTAGACTATGTAGAGGTGGATCATATGGCAAAATTCAATTCACAATATTTCAAGACATTTTTATGATACACAGTATTATAAGAATGCATCACAACATCTAGATTTTCTGAGGTTGTTGGAGCAGACAAAAAAAAGAACCAGTTCTGCCATGTTAAAAATTAAACACCCTCTAAATTAATTTTCATTCAGTATTTCACACACTGGGCTGCACCAAATCTAGTTGAACAAGACTAATTTGTAATTGAACATTCAGCTGGTCAGTAATCTTTATGTACTGACTACATTCATGATATTATTGTGACACAATTCATGATAATAAATAGCGATAATAAATAGCGAATTAATTTAATAAATTAATCTTCAAATGTCTCTTTTACAGCTTGTTTGGTGCATTTTTCTACGACTAAATGCTGACTGACTCAGAGACCTTTCCAAGTCTTAAGATATAGATTTTATCATATATTTAAGTATTTGTCTGAGCCTGAGCAGGGTTTCCCCCATATCATTCGTGAATCAAATATTATGCTCTCTATGGAGCAACTGTACTAAGATTTCATGCGCTGTGACCATTATCCGTTGCAGAGTTCTCCAATACTTAATCATTAATATTCGATTTGCCCTGGTGCTGTCCTGCCATCTTGTTTGACCATTTAGGTCTAAGCCCTGATAGGCCTATTTTTGGAGTAATTTTGCCACATTATAAATATTTAAAGAGGGAAAAATTTGGGGAATGTAAGTGCGCAGGTGGTATATTCATTTTCTGCATAGTACTGGGACATATTGTAGAAAATAACAATTGTGGCTTGGATTAATTGGGTATGTGTATTGAAATAGTTTTGGAATACATTTGTGTTTATGATAAATACATTTTATTGCACGTCATTGCAGTTAGTCTTCCTTCAGTCTAATTTTCGATATCAAATTAGCCTTATTTGTTGAGCATGTCATAATCTATAGTATGGCTTTTACCCAAAGTGCTGTGTACCTGAAACTCACTTAAGGTTTGAATGAATGTAGAACCTAGCAGTTCCACAGTAATCTGTAAGGATTTCTGTAATTATTTCTCACTTATTTCTTCTATATTTGTGCGGAGAGCATCAAGGGAAAGTTTATGGCTATGATGTATAGGCCAAGTCACATGGAATTAGAATGATGATCTAAGATTATATTTCAACTGACGGATACAATTATATGGGGCTAACAAGTGGGACAGTCCTAGATCAGCAGTCGTGCTGTGGGATGCCTAAGACTTCACAGTGAGCAGAACTGTGAACTTCGTTTCAACAGGCAAAGGATAGAGAGCAAGTTGCTGACACGATCTCATTTTCAGAACGGTATCTGCATGCAGAGGACAAATATAGCCACAGCTTTGTAGCTACTCTTTCCTGAGATCAAAATGTAACTCTGACACCTAAAACACACATCACTTGGGGCCCATAGAAGGGCCTGCAGAATCATCTAGGGACATCCCAGCACCCCTTTCACTCTTATTGATACAGCTGAATGGCCGCACAGTCTTCAAACATGTAGTAGAGGAAAGGGTTTTCCCTGCATGTACATGGCTCATTATTGCTTTATGCAATATCAATGGTTCTCTTGGTTCTTTTTTTTTTTAAAGTCAAATCAAGAATCACTTTGCAAACCCCCAGGATGCACAAACTCATATCATTGTGAGGAGGCGGTCTGTGGTCAAAGAGTTCTTTTTGTGTTGTCGACTTTGATGCCATGTCTGACTTCCTTGTCTACGCAGATAGTTTTAAATGTGGCTTTGTGTGAATTGAAAACAAACACGTGTTCATCTGAACATGTGAAATTTAAGGATAGAAGTGTTGCACAAATGCACTTTGTTGGAAAAACAATATTACTGATGCACTGAGAAATTTCTCTCCTTCAAATCCCTCGAAAGATGAGTTGACTTTGGCCTTGTGTTGTCTTTACGTTGTAACTTTGAGAGTTTCTTTCCTGTTTTGCTGCCTGCAGAGGTGAGGGGAAGGGGGAGGACCAGGAGGGTTCTAAAGAAAAGGCGCAGAAGCCGAAGAAGAGCAAAAAGGAGAGGCAGGATGTGGAGAGAGCGGAGGCCACCGTCTCCATACCTCCCGCCATCACTGCTCCAGGCCAAGCGGATGACGGACAGCAAGTGGAGGCAGGACAGTCTGAGCCCTTGGCCCCTGAGGCCGGTGCAGCCGCTGGCACTCCAGAAGCTTCTTCCTCAGCCAAGCAGCGGCGTTCCATTATTCGGGACCGGGGTCCGCTTTATGATGACCCCTCGCTGCCCCAGGGCTGGACGCGCAAACTAAAACAGCGGAAGTCGGGGAGATCTGCTGGCAAATTTGACGTCTACCTGATCAAGTGAGTAATAAGGAATGCAGAGGAGTTGAGCGCCGCAGCATAAACTCCTCAGAGTGAAGGACATCCAGTAGAGGCTGACAACTTTCAGTTGCATGTGAATTATGCTAGCTGTTTCTTCTTTTATTCTTTTTAAGTTTTTGGGCAAAGTGTATTCCTTTAAAAAAAGAAATGGGTTTATTTAATTTCAAGATCAATAATTCCAACTCTCCTTCTGCCAGTCTTTGGCATCCCCAGAACAGTTTTTTTTTCCTTTCAGAAAATATACTGCTGGAGAAGTGGAGTTCAATCATTCAACCACACATGTCACATGGGCCCGACTCTGTGAGAGTTTGGACTCCGATTCGATTTGTTTTACCACTGTTCAGAACACAATTTGACATTCTCACAGTATTTTCAGCAAAAATGAAATGATGAATAATGATAAGTTCTGCCCGTGAGTTTAGAACTGTAAGGCAGCTGCAGTGTGGCACATGCCATAAGCTTTCTGGAGTTTTTTTATTGGTGCAGATTGTGTGCAAATTTTTCAAACAATGGTTTCCAAACAATGTCGTTCCATTGGATATAATAATTGATTGACTGTCTGTCTGCATGTGGCACACCGCATCACATACAATGGACAGTTTCATGTTTTTGTATTGGGCATTGTTACACTCCTACCAGCTTTAGTTGTGCATTAAGCTGGGAATACACAATAAGAAAATAATTTAGAAAATATGATTAAGAAATTATTATTATACTGTTTTTAAGCATAATGCTGGTCATGTGTTTGTCAATGTGTGTCTGATTTGCAAGATGCACTGTAAAGAATTTTGTGCTGGGTGAAGTGTATTGTTCCACTCCCTAGTTTGACATGATGGATAAGGTGTTTGTGGGTCAATGTGGACTGAGGCGTCCCAGTTCTCACACAATTTGTTCTTCCCTGCTTTTAATGTCGGCTGCATTAAAGAACATGCTTCAGTTTACTGAGATTTACAATATGAACGATGCATAGACTTTTTAAATATGAATTTATTATTTTAGACAAAGTTTATTTAAACGGTTGTAAATTCTTGCATATGCACTGTGTGGTATTTTCTTCCATTTCTGATGATTTTTCTCATAATAAATGTGTAGTAAAACTTGTTTATTCCCTTTTCTAGCCCAGAAGGGAAAGCCTTCCGTTCCAAAGTGGAGCTCATGGCATACTTCCAAAAGGTGGGAGACACCACCACAGACCCAAATGACTTTGACTTTACAGTCACAGGGCGGGGTAGCCCTTCCCGCAGGGAGAAGAGACCGCCGAAGAAGCCAAAAGTGGTCAAACCGTCTGGACGGGGGAGAGGCCGTCCAAAGGGAAGTGGCAAGGTACGACAGGCCACGGAAGGTGTGGCAGTGAAACGTGTGGTAGAGAAGAGTCCAGGGAAACTCCTCGTCAAGATGCCCTTTGTTGCTCCCAAAACTGAGGCCGGGTCTCCTTCAGGGCAGGTTGCAGTTGCCAAACTGCGTCCGGGGCGCAAGAGGAAAGCGGAGAAGGATCAGCCGAGTGCCCCCAAGAAGCGGGGCCGGAAGCCTGCTGCCGCCACTCAGGCTGTGGCCGGTATAGGTTCCAGCGCAGCCTATGCGGCCGCTGCCATGGTAACAGCTGAGGCTAAAAAGAAAGTTCAGAAGGAATTAGTGGCCAAGCCTGTGCAAGAAAAGGCGCTTCCAATCAAGAAGCGTAAGACGCGGGAGACCATAGAGGAGGCGGAAGGGTCCGCCAAAACCTCTAGTGAGGAGACTGCACCAGGTAGTGGCACAAGTGGGACTAAGAGACCTGTATCGCAAACAGCACCCTCTACTGGGATGGAGTCAGAAATGGGACAAAAGCTTCACAAGCACTCAGGCCGGAAGCACAAGGAGACACAGGACCCTGGAAATGGAAGCAGTGGAAGTGGAGGCAGTGGACTGAAGGGCCACAAGAAGAGAGATCAGCGAGGGCAACACTTCAAACATCTTCACCACCATCACCACCATCACCAACACCACCTGCCGGTGATGGAGCCTTCCACTTTCACCCCACAGGCCCACCAGCTCTCCCTCGGACACTCCATGCAAGGGGGTCCCCCCGCACCTATTCCTTTGCCCATCCAGGCAGAGAACGAGCCCCAAGACTTGAGTACCTCCAGGCCCAGGCAGGAGCCACTAGCCTGCAGAGAGGAAGCCAGAACCGACAGCCGTACATCGAGAGACACTCCATCGGCCGGCAAGGTTGTGGCCGCAGAGCTGCGCGCCCAGCAGCAACAGCAGCATGGCACTGTGACGGGGGAGGGAAAGGAGCTGAGAGACATTGTTCCTCCCTCCGCCGTTCCTAGACCAAGCCGGGAAGAAACGGTGGAGTCCAGGACACCTGTGAGTGAACGCGTGAGCTGACTGACTGACTGACAGACAGACAAACTGACCAATCAGCAGCGACAGCTGTGTTTGCGCGCAGGAATAGAGGCACTCAAAAGGGGGAGGAGTCATTTCTGGTTCTTTTCTTGTTTTTTTCATTTTGTTTTTCTAACCAAGGAAAAAAATACACACAAAAAAATGTAAACTTACTTATACAAAAGGCAGCTGTTGTGTCTAGTTCTTTTTGTGAGTTGGATGCAGGCCGATAACCGACGTACTGCTTCCGAATGAAATTTAAGACAATTTTTTTAATTTGCCCATTTTCGGTTCTTTATATTAATATAAAGAGAGTAGGATCCATGTGTTATACCGTCGTCAGAGCTCTTAGGAAAACAGCAAGACACTGAAATAGGAGTGGATGCACAAGTTATAGTTTATAGAGGAAGCAAGTTTAAAACTAATCTTTCCATGCCAAAATGCTTTCAAAATTAGTTATTGCTTCACTCAGGCCTAATAAGTCCTCCTGTTTTATTGTGTCATCTAAATCTTTCTTTCCTCTATTTTGTAGAGGTGACGAGTAGATGAAGGCAGTCGGCTGTCTTTATGAAGAGTGTTGGGGGAAGTTGGGGGGAGAGAAAAGGGTCATTCTGCAACTCCCTCACCTGTTTACACAAATATGGACACAAGACATTACAGCACTGTCATCAATGTTTTAAAGCGGAAAGGTTGGTCAGTCAGTGACAGAAAAGAACTTCCCATGGGTGGGGGTTTGCAGAATGGGAAGATGAATGCGTTTTGTCCTTTTGGCCTGTGAAGATCTCAAAGACATCAATCATGTTTTAGGATGGCTGGTTGAGTTCTAAACCTAAATGTCGTCTTCTCTGTCCCGCTGGTATTTTAAGTACAGAGATGTGCAAAGAAACTTCTTGAATGCTGAGTAATGTAATTAACCTTGCCACCCGTTTCAGTAATGCCAGATAGAAGGCTGGCTATATGGGAAGAGTTCTCTCTATTACAGTTGGCTATGGGGAGAATAAAGCACAAATGTATTTGTGAGGAAATGTTGAAAGCACAGTCCAAAGTAGTGCATGAAATGAGCAGTTAGTGTAAAAGAGCCATTGGAATTAAATTCTGAAGTAGTGCATTCTACAGTTCATTGTTTCATTCCTCCTTTATTATTTATATGTATATATATGCACACATATATATATTTACCACTATATATATGTATATGTATATATGTGTGTATATATATATATGATTATACAGGAGTTGATGAGTTGAAATTGGTGGCCTTGTGTTTACTGTACACTTCACAGCCAGAGCATATGTAACCGTTCCCCCCCCCCCTTTTTTTTTTTAATGTTGTGATAGAGTAGCCAAATAGAGTGGTTGATATGAACACAAGACTTAATAGATTTGCTATATTTACTCGACATTTTCTCATACGACAGCTGCGACAGTCCACATGGGACGCCTACGTTGGAGTGCTCCAGGTTTTAATGCGAAAAAGGCGTGGCTGTTTACTGCAGCATTTAGACTTTTACGCTTTTCTTCCAAAACTTACAAGGGTTCATCAGGCCATGTGCAGTGCTACTGCCTAACAGCTGTGGGACAGTTTCCCAGGGGGATATTAACGATTAATTGTTTTTGATTTTGTTTTTTAAGTTTAACAGAGTATTGCCATTGTGTAGTGTTGGTCTAACACAGTTTTTGTTTGTTTGTTTGTTTGAAAAGGATCGTACAGGGTCCCCTTCTTGTATTCAGCAACACAGATAACTGATGGCAAACCCAAAAACACAAATAAGGAGATTTACAGTCATGAGTGGCAATTATAAATGAAAGAATTGAGCTTAAAGATTTTGATGTTTGATTAAAGACTTGGGACGAAAGTCGGACCCAAAGGGATTTTGAACTAAACAGTGAAAGTTTTTCAGCTGTATACACATTAACAATTTTATAGTAGATCTAAAGTACTTTATATTTAAGAAGGAAATCTTACTTCCTGACCTGACTTTTGAGATAAGAGATGCTCTCCCATATTTTGCTGCCCTGTTGGTTTGCCTCATATGAATTCACACATTTCTGTTTCATGTCTGGAGGTTGTAGCTTATTTTAGAGATGCAAGGTATCTTTTAACTGATGTGGGTTACTTTGTTTCTTTTTTTCCTTTTTGGTTCCAGACTGTGTACTGCCATCAAGACAGTATGCATAAAGCTGTAAGGTGGCTAATTTCCAATTAATGAGTGGAGTTGTTGATTGTGCACCCTCTCTGGCCATAGATGTGTTACTCTCAATAGTAACATCCAGTCATCCAAGAATGAGAGGCAATTTAGCAGTTTGTAATGGGCTCTTACCTAAGTTATTTGGTTGTCAAGTCGATGTGTAGGCAGCACATCTGTGTACTTCTGTGTTTTTAAGTTCCCAAAGTGAATTTGGACAATAAGACTGAAACTGTTTGACAGTTCTAGTACTATCCTTCATTTCCAGGAAGAGCATGCGATTTCATATACTTGCCTACACTCATTATTGCTGAGGTTTGGTGTCGTGTGTTTGCGCTCACTGAGGCCGGGAACCGTTTATACCTTTAAGCTTCAATAAAGGCCAAAACTGAGAGGATTGAACATGTTCTTCAGCACGGTTCACATTTGAATCCACAGGATTCAGAGACCTAGGATAATGATGGTGTAGTGTGCATTGGTGTTAGGGTTTATAAATGTATGCAACAAAGAACTATTCTGCAGAAAGTGTGCTTTAGGATAGTATTTGCTCAATTATCTCAAAGATGTTTTTCTTTTATCCTTTTTATGTAGCTGATGGTAGATTTGTTTAGATTATTTGACAGTCTCCAGGTACACATAATGGTCTTTTTTTTTTCTTCTCTCAAGCAAAGTTTCTGCTAGAATGTCATTTTTCTTTCCTTGTCAAAAGCTTATAAGTGGTCCTTATCCGTCCTCATCCCTCTGCCTCCTCTCCACCTCGACCCTTGCCAATGGGGAAGGGGCACAGAGAAACTAGAGCAATTGCATTCTAGAGAAAAGGGCTATGCAACATTTTCAAACAAACTAAAGCAAAAGATGATTTTATCAACAAAATTGAGTCATGAAGGCAAAAGCCTCGTTGGAGGAAAGGCACAATCTGTTTTATTCTTCAGTCAGGCTTGGTTATACTGCTTGAGTTTTTGAGCATCATCGCAAACCACTAGCTTACCTCTGTTCAGCGTCTCGCGTGCATTGAGCTCCATTGGAGGGCTGTACCAGGATCAGGTCAGCTCTTTACATTTTTGTTGCATTTGATAGGCAAAAAATGTACAAAGTCAGATCCTGGATCATTGCTTGTGAGCTCCGATACACGTGGCCCACTCAGACAGAGCACTGAGCACTCACTTAGCCAACGGCAGACGATGTAGCTGACCTACATGTGCTAAACGTCGTCTCCCTGGTCTGACTAACTTGGGAGGGGAGGCTGTAGGAGGAGGCTAGAGGACTACAGCTTTGAGTAAGCAAGCACAGTGAGAGATGGAAAAAAAAATTGCTGACAAACACACATAATGCACCGTGATATTCAGCAAGGGAAAAAGGTTTTTTTTTTTGTTTTGTTTTTTTGTTTTTTGTTTTTTAAAAAGAGAAAGAAAAAAAAAAGAACTCCTAACGTTTAGTAGCCATGGCCCTATATGAAACTAGTGTGTAAATGTTTAAGAAAGGCAACCAACGCTGCATCTATATGAAAACCGGCAGCGGTCTCGTCTGCCACTGAATGGGTAGTGCCTTTATTCTGAGGGAAAGTGACCAAAGGTGGCCTTTGACTTAAAAAGAAACACCTTTATCCCAATCGAGCAAAATGGAAGTTAAATCAAGATGGGCTGATTGGTCGTTTTTTTTCACGAGCAGGATGTTCATTAATCTTTGCTGTAACTATAAAATATCATTATTTTATATGTTATTTTTCATCAGCCGGTCCTTTTGTCTCCTTCATAGAGATGATGTATCCATGTAACCTACTTTACGAACAGTAATTTCTGCCTTTTGTAGCACTCGGATGCCCACTGTCAAAAATGGAGTCCTACAAGAAAAGAAGACAATTACATTTATTTATCTGTTTTTTGTGCCTCTGGCAGACAAATATGCTATGGAATGTCCTTGTGTCCCTGTAGCCAAAAAAAATAAATACATGCTATGTACGTGAACATGTAACAATATGCATGATTGCCATTAGAAGGTAGTACATTGCTTGCCCTTTACTATTCTTCGTAACGATGTTTCCGGGACAACACTCCTCTCCAAGAGCTGAGCCGAACCATCTGGCCACAAATCTGAGGGTAAAATCACAAGAGCTGAATGCTGTACATGCCTAGAAAAAGAAAAGGTCACCTGTTTGTGCACTTAAGTAAAAATAAACAAATAAAAACACCTTTAAAAAAAAAAAAAAATGAAGAAGAAACAAAAAAAACTTCAGTTATGTTGCACAGGAATGTTTTTTTTTTTGTTTTGTTTTACATTTCTTTCCCAGTTTTTTTTCCCCTCTTCTTTTCCACCTGTTTATTTTGCCGATCAAAGATGATGGTTCCGCATGGGCTCCTAAAGCTGTTACTTATGTCCCCAATGCAGTGGCAAAAACTTATTCCAAGTAAATTATTATTTGTGGATCTTAGTGTTGAATTTTTTTAAGCCAATGTTGGGAGTAGACTATTTTACCTTAAAAGCAATAGTATATTCAGTAGGTCCGATTTGCGTTTTGTCATTTCTTGTGTCTTTAGATTGTGTACACTGTTATATATTTGAAGGAAGAAAAAAAAAAGGCAAACTGAATTTTAAGGAATGTCTGAAGTACAAATTTACCAGTATCTACATGAATTTAGTTGCAGCACTTCAGACAGGAAAGACAAGCGAAGGTCAAAAAGTCAAAAGTTAAATTAAAAGAAATAGATTCCAAACTTCATTGGTAGAAAGTTCATGGTCTATTTAACATAGTCTTGTGCCTTGAAGTTTCAGTAATAGAAATTTATCTTTATACCGTAGTTGTATTTTTATTCTGAGTCCTGTGTTTGCCTCTTGTTGGTATTCAGTGCTTTGGGTGTGTTAAGGATTTATAGAGATAACGATATGTTTGCCTTGTTTTATTTTCATACGGAAATCTGCATTTGGAATAAATTAGGAAAATGTACTTGGGCAATATTGACTATGTAAAAGGTAATAGGATCTTGGTATTTTTCATCCCTGATATGTTGAATGTGTCTCACGTTGGGTGATGTGTGTTTGTCGGGAAATGTTCTTCATTTTAACATCGCAAGTTATTCGTCATAAGAGCCTGCCTCAAAACAGTATCTTCCAAACCACCAATTTTACATTTTATGAAAGGAATAGTTCAACCACGACTGGTGACAATGAATTAAAGATCTGCACTTTATAAAGTATGTTTCCCGGCAGGTCACCCATTAACGTTTTGTATGTATTTTTTACCGTTGTCCGAAGTTGCTGTTTTATTTTCATATGTTTTGATTTAGTTTTAAATAAAAGGGATGGGTAGTACTATGTATCTAAAAATATATTATTTTAACCAAACAATCCTACAGCCTAGGTGTCAGTGGTTACTCACCATTTGCCAAGCTAAGTCCTTGCCCTCCTGAAAGTGAAAAAGTATAGTTTGTGTCTACTTTTATAGTAATGTGTTACTGTATTATTTGTTTGCCGTATGTAACAGATACACAACAGTAAACAACATTTACCTTAATCCTGTCTAAAATGTTTATTTCACTCACATAAGAGAGCTTCAGTCTGACACACATTTGGTACAAATGGACCCCTTTTAAGAGGGTCTAATCCATTTGCTCCGTTTTGGTTGTTTGTTTGTTATCTTTGAGTGGCAAGTGCAAATCATTTGCCCAGACAGTTTTTTTTTCTTATTGCCCATAAACTGATGTTAGGCTTAACATGAAATTGAAAATAAAATATGTATGATTGGAGGATTTCCTGCTTTTAGCCCATGTGTATGACAGAGTGCAAGAATCGTGTAGGTGTGCATGTTTACATTTTTGTGATGTGGTGTAATTTAAATTCAGCTGCACATGCTTAAAATAATGTTTTTAAAAAAATCAAGTTGACAAAGTACCTGCCCTTTTCAGCGAAATGCCCTGAGTCCAGTACTCCATTGATTATTGCACATTTTAATTAACAGAGCCAGAATTAACTGCTTCCTCTAAAGACTAACCGATATTACTTCTGAATTCGGCTGAGAAAGGGTCAGGAGGTCGATTATTATTATGCTATAATAACGGTAACTCTGTGAGGTCTGTGAGCTCTATTAATGAGTAAATTATCAGTCTATGCTTACAAGTTTCCATGTATATTTTTAAAATAGCCAGATGATGACTTGGAAGTTCACCAGCTGGCATTATTAAAATGCAGATACATTATTTACATTTTGAGCTTTTTTTCCTCAATTCTCTAAGAAGGGGTTCAAACTGAGGTCCTGGAAGGCCCGAGCCCTGCAGACGAGAGAGCTTTTCCTATTACAATGCATCAAATTCAACTTCTTGAAGGACCAGGGAATGAGCTGAATGGTTAAATCAGGTATGTTAAATGCGGCAGTGTTCAGTGTAAGATAACCATGACCTGGAGTCTTACACCCCTACAGGGAGAATTAAATTAACAGATTTATAATGTATACATATAACACATACAGCAGTTTATTGATCATGCTTTCATGTTATTGCTCTATTGTTATTAGATTAATCACTGTGGATTACAGGACACATTCATATAGCTGGTATGTACAGTATTTTGTCCTTTCAGTGTATAAGCCCATTACTAAAAATAATGAAAGTTAAAAAAAAATTTCAAAGACCCTTCTAGACTGAGATCGTTTTCAACGTGTGTGTGTGTGTGTGTGTGTGTGTGTGTGTGTGTGTGTGTGTGTGTGTGTGTGTGTGTGTGTGTGTGTGTGTGTGAATCCAATAACAGGATCGCTGTCCTCATGGAAAATGGGACAGGGACACCCCCATAGTTGATAATGAGTAATTTTTTAATTTAGGTTCGGTACATTTTTTATTGTCGCTCAGTGTAGTAGTAGTGTATGTACTTAATGAGGGTTATTTGTTCCGTGTCTTGCTCTTCTACTCTTATCTTCTGCCAGACATTTAACTTCAATGATACCCACACAAAATTAGTCCTTCAATGAGACAGTCTCTCTAGCCTACCCACAATGAATGAATCATGTAGTTTATTTTAAACCGTATAGTCTCTTTATTTTATAGTCTTACCAAAACTTATTTTAGAGCCATGAAACAGACGGCTGGTCAGGTTTTTGCTTGTTTCCTTTTTCTATTACAATAAACCAATTGCTTTCCTTGGAAAACACACTGTGGGCTAGAAAAATGTGCCGTGCTTAATTTGCAAGTGCAACACGAGGGTTCTAGGCTTTCATGCAAGGAAAGAGGAACTGTACAGAGGGTCACTGAGGCTGCATTTAAAAAAAAGAAGAAAGAAATATTTGTCAAACGTGACATGCCATGGCTTTGGGAACATACCTAAAATCACAACCGCTTAGTCGCAGAAAGTGCGAGAACTGATGTTAGGGGGGTGGAGTGGAACTGCTCCCACTGTCGGCTTCTGTGGATGTACCTCCTGTGGCCACTGAAACCAGTGATTCTTTTCTACTCCTCGAGTTGAACTCGACAGCTCTAGAAATGTCAGAGTTGAGTTTTCGCCACGAATATATCTACAACCTGCCGGCTGCCGGGTTGAATGAATTCACCAGAGTCATGGATTCACTCCCTGTTTCAGACTGGCTGCGCTTTGGTAAGATAACCACGACCTTATCAAGGGTGGATAAAAACCAAACACTCGGTTTCAACCAGTCAGGATGCACAGTTTATACGCATGCTGAACATATGTAGTCATTTCACTTCACACGGAACACACTGCTGCCGTTTCAGGTGGTTAGTTAGCTACACATATTAGAAAAACAACTTTTCTGACTTCCTCAACTCGGCTTGAATGAAAGTTGTCTTTACTCAGCTAGCTGGGGCTAACTTTCGATAGCTAGTCGTATAACGTCGTTACTGAAGTTCGTTGGGCTCTGTTTTCAATTTCTTGAGAAACATTACATTTATAATGTAATTATTTGGCGCGGCGTATTTATTTAAAGAATAGAATGTAAGTTAATTTTCATTAAGTAGTTTGAAAAACAGTGTCAAGTCTCTTGTTAGCTAAACAGCTAACTCAACTTGCTGTTGCCCTAGGACAAATTGTCAGTCTGGGTGAGTTAGCTGTTGACAGTTAGCTTAGCGTAAATACCGCTTGTTTAACTCAATCTCAGGAGTTTGGTCTCTATACGCCGCACATTTGCCTAACTGGTCCCTGATAACATCTATACAAGTCATTGCTTTGAGTATTGTTGCATGTGTTCTGATAAGTGATGATGTTTGACTTCAATTTGCCAGTCGCGGATAGGAGGACAGCAGTTTAAATACATTTCATCATCGACCAATGTCATTTTGTGTTAGGGTTAAGAACTTTATCAACATGTAGGTGTGTGAACTGTTGTGTGCGTATCTGGACGAACTATGTAAAACGGGAACCGCATTTAGCTCTGCTGTCCTCGTGGAAAAGGGGACAGGAATCCATTATAAAGGCTCTACGGTCAGTAATTTTGAAATTTGGGTTTGGTACATGTACATCGTCTCTCAGTACAGAAATAGTAATGTCTTTACATAATGAGAGCTTTTTGTTGTGTCGTACGCTTCTCTACTTCTCTAAATCTCTGTCTTCTGCCAGAGATTTAACTCTAATAAAACCCACGCATACACTTTACTGAATTGAGAGTCGTTCAATGAGACAGTGTCTCTACCCTATCTTAAGAAGCTGCAATTTCTTATACAACAGTGCATTTAGGCTCTAAATTCACCTGCTTAGTCAGCTAGTGGGTAGTCTAGGCAGCTTGAATGGTAATAAAAGACCATGAGAAAGTCTGCCTTCAGTCACCTGAGCATGTAAAATCAGAAGTTTGATTAATCCCAGATATATTTAGCAGGGTTTCCTGGCATATAATGTTGTTTATCAAATGATGATAAACTGAAATCAATTTTTATTTCCAATCCAGCCTCTCGAGTAATATCTGATCAGACTGAACTGTGCCTTGTGGACCAAAGCAGCAGACGGACAGAAACACTAATGCAGAAGTGGGGCTGTAGAAACGGAACAGTTGGCGAACTTGTGGACCTCCTCCAAGACCTGGAGCTGCTACGGCCACGGGATATCATTCTTAAATGTGAGTTAATGAAAGTAAAATGCTCTGATATCTTTTATTTTGTGTAGTGTTAGGTTTTGTTTTAACCACCGGTTTAAAATCCTTCAAAAAATGTTGTGCACAGTTTGTTAACAGAAACATTTACAGAGACGAGTCAAGCCTAGTATTTATTTAGTATAGTTCTTCATTGGCTATTATATTTCAGCGTAAGACTATGGTTAATCTAGTTTGCTACTTGACATTTGGTTCATGGTCTAGTTCTCTTTATCTTCTTCTGTGTAGTCTTGGTTGCTTCTCTTTTGAGAACAGATATCAAAACTACAACTTTTTGCTTTTTTAGCTTCACACCTGATCTCTGAGACTAATGTTGAAATTGTTAACAAGAATTATTCTCAAATAGACTTGCTTATGTGACACTATATGACAAACTTGTACCTATACAGTTTAATTATGTTTATAAAACTCTGTTTAAACTTCATAACAAGCTACACATCACACTTTAAAATGACTGCATTTTGTTATGTCTACTTTTATTCATATCACATCCATCTACTGATGAACTGCATTAATTAATATGATTATTAATTTTAGATTAAGCCATGTGACATTTGATGACCTTGCAATCTAAACATGTATTTTATTGTCTTGTGTCCTGAGCATTCCTATCAGTTTCTTCATGCAGTTCTGCGTTTTCTTGCAGGTATGCATATTCCACCACCTAGCTCAGCCTCACCCTCTTCCAGCTTCCTGCCACAGCCCAGCCACACCGGCTACAGCACTCCCAGCTCATCACTGTTTACCCCAACCAAAGACATTACCCAGACACTTCCTAGCCATGGTAATATTAAATCATTTGAACAATGTTTGTGGGAGTGTGTGGTAGGCCTGAAGAATATGACAGAAGGTTACAAGATGGATATGAGAATTTTCCAATCAAAAACATATTGTGAAGTTCAAGTTCAAGTTCAAGTTCAAAGGGCTTTATTGTCATTTCAACCATATACAGGTAGTACACAGTGAAACGAA